>CM034469.1:24645247-24751187 GCA_019925255.1 Litchi chinensis | reverse complement strand
AAGAATCAAAGTAGACTTAGCATATATAACTAGGTACTTCAATGACAATCTTCTTGTTAATTGTTAGAGACCATAATTTTTATCCTACGGCGTCAGTATTAATTATCACATTTGACTCGCAAGCTAGAAAGATCTTGTAAAATCAAGAGATTAGTTGGTTTTTATCACAACTTTGTAGACTTTTTTGAAGCCTACTGATAAAGGATGTTGTGCAAATCTTATGGCTTGAAGCAAAAACTAAAGCCAAAGGAGGCCTACGTGAACTTGATGTCCGAGATATCTAGATAGATCGATATTTGTATGAGACACGTCTCCAAGAAAAATTGTAATTTTAAAGCAATAGAATCCATATGATCTCCTTCAACCACTAAATGCAATTATGCTGAGTATGGTGGGAGAAATTTGATGTTGCTTTGTTAGAAGCCAAAAATAAACAAATGGTTATAACCAATTCACAAAATGGTTATATGTTACGTTTGTGATGACATCAAAAAACAGGGACCATTAGTGACATACATTGGCAAGATTCACGCACCAGCAGCCTTAGATACTTTGACCCAAAATAGTAGATACTTTGACCCAAAACAAAACATTAGTTGAAGGTTGAAATTTTATTTAACTGCCCAATTTTGGCTACACACATTTTTTATAGTAAGGCTAAATAGTGGCCTCAACTTTTTTTTTTTTTTTTTATTTCAGGTAGTTACCATCATACTATATTTGCGATTACAAGCTCAACAACGTTTAATTATTTATTTAAGGTTACGTGCAGAATTTTTTTTTTTTTTTGGTCCATATATTGATCTGGTTATGTTTTATGAATTGCTTTGATCAAAACATGTAACCATTGCAAAGATGGCTTGTGCTTGGTTCAGTCATGCCCAGTTCCTGAAGCTTTGCTATGCGTTCAAGTTGGGCTGTAGTGTATGCAAGATAACATATTAGACAGGCCGAGCATTCAAGTTGGCCCATTGTGTGTCCATTACTACTAAACCTAGGCTAAAACCCAATTAATTTTGGAGTGGCAATGTTTCCAGCCCTTGAATATTGTATGTACACCCCTTTTGTACATACACCCCATTAAATGTTGTTTTAGAAGATTATTAATTATAGGGTTAATTACACTAATATTTTTCAAGTATCTCAAAATTACATTCGATAACAACTTTAACATTTATTACACTAACATACCCTAAAATATGTTGACTAAACTAACTACAGATCATTCATTTATTGTGAAAAGTCAAAAATGTCCTCAATAAATTTTATTATTTATTTTTAATTATTATTTTTTTTTGAAAGTAAAATTTTCATTCCTATTATTGAGAAAATAATGACTTGGGAGCAGATCTCTTCTTTTTCATTTGCTTGATTTTGGTTCTTATAATTTTTTTTTTAATTGCAAATTTTGTGAATTTGTGATAAAAAAAAAGAAGTTATGATGATTATTGGGTGTTGTGGTTTTGTAAGGATTTTGAGTGAGATTTTGGAATTTATTTAGAAAAAGATGTTGAAAAAATTGATGAATGGGAAGATGAATTTTGTTGTTACTTTTTATTTTATTCTAAGAAGGTTTTTAGGTTGCTTTAAATATTAAAAAAAAAGACACTTTTTGGTAGATTTTGTTGCTCCATTTTATTTTAGGAAGAAAATGATCTTACTACCATTTATGCCTTAGTCAATTCTAACGGTCAACCTAACAGTAAGATGGATTAATTAGTTATTTGTAAAAAATATGATCTAGTTACAACTTGATCAAACATCAAGGCATTTCATTGCAATTTTCTATTTAAAAAATTAGTAATTATGAATCATTTAATGTGGGTGAATTTACAAAGGGTGTAAGAACAGTTTTAGAGAGATGGAAATATCGACACTCTTAATTTTGTCCCCACCAGCCCTGCTCATTTTTACCTAGTCTGGTTTTAATAAAACATGTGCTATGATTCAATTCGTAGTCAATCCTATATTTAGGAACAGTTGACAATTGAATCCAATTTTTCTCATTCTATTTATTTCGTATCCGTAATAGTACGAAAGGAAGGCACAATTCTAAGTTGTTCAAGAATTGTGGTGTTGAGTTTCTCGACCTGTTGACTTAGGATTAGTCCATACGGGGGGAAGGTGGGAACTGATTTGAGTTATTGGATTATTATTATTATTTTTTTGAAGCTGAGTTATTGGATTGTTTATTTGGTGAAATTTGGTGTACAGGAAATCTCATTAGAATATCAGATTTTATGCAACTGATATTATGCGATTTTAAGAAAGGATTCAAAAAGAGACAAAATCAGAAACAAATTTGATAATTAGTACAAATCTAAACAATGGAGTTATGTGAGTAGATTTATATTATTTAAGAAATTTATTTATGTTATAATTACTTCAAACTATGTTATTATTAAGACTAGATATTTAGTTAACAAATTTGACTTTTCTATTTTTTGTCGTGTTTTTAAAGTAAGAGTTGATTTCTCGCATCTCTAAACTATGACGCACTTTTACCAATTAATGATTCTCTTGTATCCCTGGCACAGAACGCAACACCACTAAATTTCTTGGTAATTTACATTGACTGGAATTTTTTTATTTTCGCTGACCCTTAACCTCTTATTAATATCCCGGAAAATACGTCGAAATCACATGAAAATAATGGAGGTGATATCCAGGTAATGGCTGCTCATAAAAATTGTCAACACAGCCAATGGAGGAAGATCCCAGCAGCACGATCTAAAGACTTGTAGCTTCATGGGATGTGATAGAGCTATCACAGCACTGTTTCTGATATGCCATCTCTTCTGTTCATTACATGCATTTGACACAATAACCCGAACCCACTTCATATCTGATAGTGAAAATCGAAGCATTGTGTCATCTGATGGTAACTTCAAACTGGGGTTCTTCAGCCCCGGCAAGTCTCAAGCTCGTTATGTTGGAATATGGTTCAACAAAATTTCTGAACATACGGTTGTTTGGGTGGCCAACAGAGAGACTCCAGTTAAGAGCTCTGAGGGCATTTTCAGGATTGGTAGAGATGGAAATCTTGCTGTTTTTTGTGGCAATCAGAGAAGTCCTGTGTGGTCTACCAATGTTTCTGTGTCAACAGGCACCTCCTCCACTGCCAAGCTTTTAGATTCAGGAAATCTGGTTCTGGTCGCTGAAGAGAGAATTATATGGCAAAGCTTTGATTATCCTACTGACACGGTTCTTCCTGGTATGAGGTTTGGATTGAACAGGAAAACTGGCCTCAGCCATGTTTTAACTTCTTGGAATTCAATTGATGATCCTTCACCTGGGGAATTCTCCGGAAGGCTTGATCCTGACGGCATACCTCAGTTCTTTTTGTACAAGAGCTCCGGTCCATACTGGCGTGGTGGACCTTGGAATGGTCGAAACCTGAATGGTGTACCAGATGTAGCCACCAGACTCAAAGGCCGCGAAGATGATTACACTAAACAGATTGATCTTGTCAATTACACAGTTGTGAACAATGAAAATGAAAGCTATTTTGCAATCTCGTCAAAGAACGAGAACAGCACCCTTTTTACTATACTTGTGCTAGAGCCAATGGGAACCGTGAAGAGACTAATTTGGGATGATAGCCGCAAATGGGCAAAATTCTGGATGGCACCCCAGGACTTGTGATGAGTATGATCGATGCAGTGCAAATGAAATCTGCAATGACGAAAACGTGGTGCATTGTGCTTGCCTCCCTGGTTTTCAACCATCGTATTCTCAGGATTTGTACCTGAAATGCTCAGAAATAAGGAAGATAAATGGCTGTGGCAAGGGAGATGGGGAGGGCTTTGTGAGAATGGAAGCTGTCAAGTTACCGGATGCCAGAAATTCTACTCTTTATGGTAATATGAACTTGAAGGAGTGTGAGAGAGAGTGCTTGAAGAGTTGTAGTTGTACAGGGTATGCCATTTTAGACGTTATTGGAAGTGCAAGACGTTGCATAACGTGGTACGGTGAGTTAAGAGACATGAGACATTATCAAGATGGGCAAGACTTTTACCTCAGAGTAGATGCTGTGGAGCTAGGTATGAATATATTCTACTCATTTTATTTTTTCTCATTTTACTCGCAACATTAATTGCCTAAATTCTATGTTGAATATGAAAATATAGATTAGTTTTTTTTTTGAGGTGGGTTAAGCAACAATTGTACTTTATCACATCACAAGTTTAGTCAGCAATCAACAGCCAAAGTTTTATAAATTAAGTTCTTGAGCCTAACAAATCTATATGACAATTTTTACTTTACAGCTATAGATGCCAGGAAAAAATAAAAAAACTTTCTTGCAGCAAAAAGTACACTTACATTTATTGTTGTGCCCGTTGTTGTGGAAATACTCTTGGTAGCCATGTGCTTTTACTACTTGTGGACAAGGCAAGTGAAGAGGAAAGGTGATTCAATGTACTAATAACTGTAGATTATTATTTTATTGTATAAGAACGCTGAAGGATTGCTCATTCTTTTGTATGTAAATAAATGACTGAAAACAGGGCAGAAGCAGAAAAAACAGTTTCGTCAAAGTTTGTTTTTTGATTGGGAGAGAAGTTTGTCTAACCACGAGAACTCTCCTGATAGGAATGATCACAGTGGAGATACAGAATTGACATTATTCAAACTAAGTACTCTGATAGTTGCAACAAATAACTTTTCCTTGGCCAATAAGCTTGGAGAAGGAGGCTTTGGTCCAGTTTACAAGGTAATTTCTCTTAATTTTTTAGTTAGGACGGGTATTCCCACTGCATTCGACAATTATGTTGCTTTTGTGCTTTGCCATTGGCCTTCAACAAAAGGTATTCTATGTCATCTGTGAGGTTTGAGTATTCAAATTCTGTAGCTGGTTTCTAGAGCACAAGAAACCAGGAGCATATTGAAAGCATTGTTGATAACTTATGTAACTAATATAAGTAAAATTCCAATTGAATTTTTTGGGTCAATTACTTAATGGACAAGAAATAGCTGTCAAAAGATTATCAACGAATTCAGGACAAGGAATCTTGGAATTCAAAAATGAGGTCTTATTGATTGCAAAACTTCAACATAGGAATCTTGTTAGGCTCTTGGGTTGTTGTATAGAGAAAGATGAGAAAATGTTAATCTATGAATTCATGCCCAACCAAAGCTTGGACTACTTCATTTTCGATATGGTTACTTGTTAGATTATACTTTTTGTTCATATATAACTTCTGTGTCTACTCTAATATTTATTGTATGTGATAAAATTTAACTAATGCAGATCAATCAAGAAAGTTATTATTGGATTGGACAACGCGCTTTAATATAATTTTAGGAATTGCTCGAGGGATCCTTTATCTTCATCAAGATTCTAGACTACGAATTATCCATAGAGATTTAAAAGTTAGTAATATTCTTTTAGATGGAGAAATGAAACCCAAAATATCAGATTTTGGCACTGCAAGAATAGTTGGAGAGGATCAAACCCAAGAAAATACAAAAAGAGTTATTGGAACTTGGTAAGTTAATACATAATGCATTGAATGCCCAAATGATTTATTTTCTCTGTAGTATGGAAATTGTGTAAATTGCTTACAATATCGTCATAACATATAAACTGAAATAGATCTCTAGTAGGGAGTATATTATAACTTATAACATGACTAATATCTATTACTTGCAGTGGTTATATGTCACCAGAATATGCACTAGATGGTCTTTTCTCTATGAAATCCGATGTTTTCAGTTTTGGAGTCATACTATTAGAAATTATAAGTGGCAAAAAAAACAGGGGCTTTTTCATTGATGATCATCCATGCTCAAATTTGATTCAATATGTAAGTTGCAAAAACTATTCTTTTGTATTAGCACTTCATTAATTAACATTGACTTTAAACTGATATTTTTCTTCTTCTCATATAATGCTTGAAATAAGGCATGGGAACTTTGGAGAGATGGTAAAGCCCTAGAGGTAGTTGACTCATGCATAAATGATTTATGTCCTTCAGATGAAGTTATGAGATCCATCCAAGTTGGGCTCTTATGTGTGCAAGATAATGCAAGATATAGGCCAAGCATGTCAATTGTAGTTTCTATGTTAAGCAATGAAACACTACTTCCTTCTCCCAAGAAATCTGCATTTGCTATCGGTAGGAATGAACCGAAGTCTTCTACTTCAAGAACAGAGCATTCCAATAATGGGGTGACATTTACAAAATTTGTTGCTCGATGAATTTATTAGGTTTTCTCAAGATGTTGTATGAAGTCACTTAAAACATTTGGATATGAATTAAACTTCTGACCATTATATTCGTTCAAATTTGCATATATGTTGTACGTTATATGATAGTTTACAGATCTAACTTTGTACAAAAACAAAATCAAAATGTAAAATGAAATGATTTTTGCTTCAATTTAAAAGAATTTAATATAATTTATAACATTTATAAATTCGAACATAAGGCCCTAGAAATCTGTGAGTTGGCACTCACTATCAACATACAATTGGAAAGCAGGAATTATATGTTAAAATATATTGATTGAATGGCTTATGATCCATAGGATTAACAATGTCAAGTCAAAATCGGCACTTTGTATAGAGTGGTCCATCCTCTACACAACCTAAAACTATTGATTAATTCTCATATAGTACTAACTACAGGAAAAATTGAACTTATTTTATGGAGGAGCATAATTCGCCAACTCAACAGCTAGCCCAATTTCCCACTTACTTAAGTTAAAAACTGATGTGGGAGGACAAGTTGAACCACTTGCACATCAGCGCAATAGTATTAAAATATTAGGGTTTTGTTGAAAATTAACATTTTTTTGATGACCCAATTGAGAAATAACCTTTGTTTTTCAAAGCATTGCACATTATCTTTTTTTGGACGAAAATGCCCTTGATCCATCCTTTTTTGTGTGTTGGTCACTATCTCTCTACCAGACATTTCACTCTCTCTCTATTCCCAACCTTTTGCTCACATTCTCTCTCTAGGAACCCCAACCCACTATCCGACCTCCTTACCGTCACATGTCATTTTCTCTTATCCAAAACTTGCCTTCTCTTCTTCTTGGTTTCTCACACATTCACTCTCTCAACAATTCAATGGCTTCTTATCTATCCAGATACCATACCCTGACCTCCTCTCTTCCTCCAAAGTCTCTTGACAATGCAAAGCTTTCCTCTTCTCTCATTCCCTCACCCATCAACTTGTCATCCAACAATACTTGTGTCCATTTGTTCAACAACAACAACAAAACAACCCCACTTCCATCTTCAAACCCTAGGTTTGTTATTTAATGCATTTGAGATTTTCCTAAATTGTGGAATTTAATGTATTGAGAGAATAATTCCTAAAATCTAGGAATTAAATACACCAAGATATGGATCCCACAAATAAGGAAAGTTAATATTTCTCTGTTTTGGCAATTGAGAAATTAGGAAATTGATTATTCTTTATTTTGGCAAAAGAAGAATCTGGAAACTCAATCTTTGTTCATTTAGGCAGTTGAAAGATTTGAGGAGATACATTAGGAAATCAATTAATGCTAATTAATGATGCCTAGAGGTGCCTATATAAAAGCCTCTCCTCTCATTGTTTTGGTATCCTAGAATTGATGGTGTAGCTCTTGGTGAGATTCTTCTTGAGTGTTGGAGAACTATTATTCTCTTGGGTGTATTTGGGATCTAGGGTGTGAGGATTTGAGTGTTTGAGTGCTTATAAACACTTATTGTAATTTTTTCTCTATAGTGAAGATCTGCAGCAGCTCCGTGGACGTAGCCATATTTGGGTGAACCACTTAAATCTTGTGTTGTTTTTTGTCTAATTTATTTTCTTTATTATTTCCGTATTATTTTTATCGCTTTATTAATCTAGTGTTTTTGGGAGGTCTATTCCCTAACAAGGTTCGTCACTGTCATTGCCATGGCTCTTCCTCCCAAAGGTGGAAAAGCCAAAAAGGGTATGTTTTTACCATTACCCTTCACTTTTTTCCACCACCCCATTTGTTTCAAGTTGTAATTTTTGTCGTTGTTTATTGACAATTTTTGTTGAGTTTTGCAGTGGTTGGATTGATAAAGCTGGCTCTGGAGGTTGGCAAGGCCACTCTTACCCCACCTATGGGACCTGCCCTTGGTTCAAAGGGTGTAAATATCATGGCTTTTTGTAAGGATTATAATGTCAGGACTGCTGATAAAGTTGGTTATGTTATTCCTGTTGAAATTACTGTCTACGCTGTTAGTTCGTTTACTTCACATTTCGTTTGTGTAATTGAAATTGAACGTTTGTGTGTGTGTGTGTGTTTTTTTTTTTTTTTGGCTGGTTTGGTTGTGATTTTTTTCATTTTGTTTTAATGCTCTTTGGTTGCAGGATAAGAGCTTCACTTTTGTTCTGAAGACACCTCCTGCTTCTGTTTTGCTCCTTGAGGCTGCTGGTATGGTTCCATTGTGATTTGTTAGCTATGGTGGTAGTATTAGTTATAGTAGACACCATGTGTTGGATATTTGGTTCATTGTCTCTGACGGGTCTAGTCAATTTCATTTTTTGAAACTTGAATAGGCATATTTGCTTTAGTTTATTTAAGTTTAACTAAGATTGTATGGAAAACCGGTATGTCTATATGCGTTTATATTATACATGCTTGACTTTGCATAGGTGATCCATTGTTCTACGATGTGTAGTTGCATAATTGATATTGATATAATCAGGAAGAGTATCAACCGGGACATGAGAACTGAGAGGTTGCAGCTTCTTCAGGGCCACCCCAAAAAGGTCAAATTTTCATTAAATCGTATTATAATCCAGTCTCTCTCTGTGTGTGTTTAATTGTAAATAACAATCAAATGAACTAATTGCTTATAACTTGATGAATTATTAATGATTATAATGACTGTTAGAGGTGGTATCATTCTATAATGCACTCAGAGAAGTAGCATGAGATAACAGTTTCTGAAAATTTTCATTTATTGGTTGGTCATAACTTTGTAGTTGGTTTGTTTTCACATTATATGATCAGGCCATGTCTGAATTCATTTAATGATCACATTCTCTTGGATATCTGAAAAACAGGTTGTGTATGAAGGGATGAGAAGGATGAAGGTGGAAAGAGACATGACAATTATCAAAACAATTGGAGTAGAAAGGGTGGTCACTAAACTTCTTTTTAAAGCATGATTCTTGTATTACAAAAATATATTGGTAAGTTTATGTAATATCTCAACTTTTCTTACAGGAGGATACAGAGAAGAATGATGATGGTTGGGAAACTGTTGGCAGAAAACTTCTAGGGCAATAACATGAGGTAATTATTCTTACTTCAATAAATCACTTATAAAAATAGCTCACAATATACATTTTGGGACCTTGATTCATTATATTATTGGTGTGTGACATTAATTTTCCTTCAAACTACTATAATGGGGGACTATCACCCAAAATTACATTTTATTGTTTGTTCTGTGATTTTTACATTTTCATCAGTATCTATCAGTCAAAGGCATTGTATATGGAAATATTCAAGATTTTAAAAGAATGATGACCAGCCTCTGGTTTGATCTTTATAGCCAAGGTGGTACATATGGCTCCTCTTTTGCTTTTGAGCATGTTTTTGTTGGAAAAATCAAGCAGCATGGTGAAGAAGAAGTTACTGGCTTCCATAATTGGCTTCAAGTGTGTGTCTTGTAACTACATCCTTTTCTCTTTTTTTATTTATGTTGACTTATAGATTCATGGTCAAAGTAATAATTTACATGTAAGGTAATTTACATGTATATCAATTCTTACATGACTATTAATGTTGAGTAGAATAGTAATGCTTTTGAAACATATCATGAATTACTAAATTATGCATGTATCACCTTATGTTCAAATTATAGAAAATTAAACAAACTTATAATGGAAGAAAACTAAAAGTTGTCGTGGTTTTTACTGAGCTCGAATCTCTTGGTTGTCTGTTAAATTCCTATTCGTTTAGGGTGGAAATATTAGAACAATAAAAGTTGTCATGGTTTTTACTCCATATAACTTTGAATTTGTGAGAACTTATTTACTGTAATACTTTTGTGTTTAGATCAACAAGGTTGAATGTGTTGGCATCGACCTTATCTCTTTTGCTTCTGTATGATTGTTTTGCTATGACCTGTTCTATGCTATTTATATCTCTGTGAATATTCTTGGTTGGGGGTTGGGTTTGTTTGTAAGTTGATTAAAATTTGCAACTTGTGGTCAGATATGTGAATCTTTTTCTGGTCCCTCTCATATGATTGACATAACTAGGGAGGTATGTATATTGAAGACATTCTTGATTGATCTTGAAGTTAGTTTCTATTTGTTGCAAAGAAATTAGTTTTAGTGTCTATGGCATGTATTAAGAGTTTGACGGTTTGCAAGCTATAAGGCAGGATGTTGATGTTGTAATTGTAGTTGAAGGTGATGAAACTCTTCATGAGGTGTGACTTATTTTGCAATTAAATTATCATTTTTATTGCAATTTCTGTCGCCATGTGGTTTGCTAATATGGTCTCAGTAGCTGACATTTCACTTACCAAATTGCCATTTTGGTAACTAACGACTTGCCATAAGAATATAGATTAATCATTATAAAGAGGAACCAATTTGTCCTTCAAATATTTGAATACACGTCATCCTGGAGAGGTATGAGTTAAAGCTGTTTAAAATCTTTATTTATATTGTGTTGTGAATCTCATATTGACACATCTTTTAATAGCTCCCATTGAAGTCATATTTTGTTATTTTCATCAACTACTTATGGCCATGGATAGGTTGTAAATGAGGAAAAGGGCTTATTAGCTCCCAACTAATCTAGAATTGAGGTATAGGTGAGTTGTGTGGTTTTTCTATGCAATGGTTTGAGGGATAATGATGGGTGATTTTCTGCACTTTTCCAAATGGAATTGATTTTTTTAATGTCATCCTTTTATGTTCAAATTATTTTTACCTGTGACAAACCTTTATTTAAGTGTCTAAAACTTTATATAGACATACACACCCCGCTCCTACCTTGGAGTTATGGAAGCCGTTAGCATAGACTGACTTGGATTTTCAAGTAGCTGCTCACTATGGTGTTCCAGCTACTGCTTCAATTCTGGCTTTCGATTATGTTCAACGATTGTTAGCGATCACTACATTGTATGTTAAATTTGGGGATATGAAGATTGTTTGCTGAAATTTTTAAGCTTTTGATCAAATTTGAATCTGTATATATGCAGTACTAATTTTTTTTTTTTAAAAACTTAATATTATTATTATTATTTTTGTGTAATAAGTGTGTGTTTTATGGCATAGAAGAGATGGAAGGATTAAAGTTATTGGTGGTGATGCCATTGAAGGACTTCTCATGTCTCCAAAGCAGTTGCCTTTCAAGAACTTGGAGGTCTGTTAAATGTAGAGTTGGTGACTTTTAAGTTTTCATGTTTAATAATATATAATTGTTGTTTTTATTTTTATTTTTAATAATGGAGTAGAGTAGGAGTTGTTTCATATGATTTCTCTTTGAATTGAAAGACAAAATTTTGTGTATGTTGACTCGATAATCACATCTCAGTTATTAGAGCGGAAAAAAATACCATGTTAATGTTGAATTACACTTGTGAAGAAGTTAGAGATTATGCTGATTAGTTATGTATTTTAGTTCTAACAGTTAATTGTAATGTGGAATTTTGTGGCAGTTTCTACAAAATCTGGGGTTTTTAGTTGGTATCACAAATGCCAACGAGATTCAGGTACTGGCTTTTTATCAGTTGTATAGTTCTTTGCTTTTTTCTTTTTTTACTTGTCAAACTTGAGTCATCTTGTGCAATATGTTCATAAAACATGTTTCTTTTGGAGCATTTTTTTTACCTCCATTTCTCATTAAGATGGTGCCCCGAATTAATTTTTAATGTGGCAAATGTTGGTTTGTTTTTGGTGTTAGTCACTTCTACTTGTTTATATGATCTTAATACAGTACAAATAGATTTAGTGGATGAGCCTTCTATATGCAGTACTAGTTAGGGTAACTATTAGGGCCACATGTATGTATTAAATGATTTTATATTTAGAAAGTTCTCAATTTTGGCAGGTTTGGAATCTGGAGAACAGAAGCTTAGCATGGTGTTTGCAATGGGAGTCAAATATAACTGCTTTCTCTGTAATCTGGGGTTCCCACTTCATGTATAGGGAATTTAGGGAATCAATTCTTGGAGTTATGGTTCCTTGATGAAAATGCAAATTATGCCATTTCTGAAGATGCTTAGGAATCTACAACTCATTCAGGCAGTGCCCTAATGATGTTAGACACTGATAAAATGGTTGCTGTTGCTAATTCTTGCTTTTATATACAGCTACTAATTCTTGTTTTTATATAAAGTATCTTATGTCTAGGTTGTGTTAGTCAATGCGTTATCTTGTGTCTAGGTTCAGTAGTTCCTACCATATGAAGTATATAACTTCTCAATATGTCATTAGGTTACGTTTTATTGTAAAAGATTTCATATGTGTTGTTGCTCAAGTATTCCTACTATTTGAGTTGTGAGTGATTGTATTACTCATTGTTGAAATACTCGTTAAATAAAACAATAATTTTTAATGTTATTCCTCTTATAATGGATGTTAAGCCTTTTCTAGATTCTTGTTATAATGGATGTTTAGTCTTCACCTCTAAGCATTGTGAATCCAACCTTTGAGATTTGATTGGATTGATTACTCAATATGAACTGCTTTTGTGTTAGCTTTTCCTACTTTGCTTTACCATGATGAGATGATTTCAAAGTGCACTCGTAAAGGTATCACATCATTGACTATGTAATAAATATACAGCTATGGGAACCTCATCGACAGGTTGCTAAGAGTCTTTCTTGCTCTCTTGCTGACATTCACAATATAATTCAGTTAAGAAATTAGGCTAATGAATTAAACAATGAAAATATGAACATGAAACGGAAAATAGAAAGAAAAGGAAGAGGAAATTGATGACCCCAAGCTCCATTATCCAACCTGGGTGCTCCCAACCAGAACGGTTTTAACATCCATTATTCAAGAATTATTGGAAGTATAGAAAATAGTACTTAATTCCAAACCTAGGTACACAATTCCCAAGCTTCGGGTTGGGAATGCCAACCTAGAGGTTGGGAACCTTCCCAAACTACGGGATATGATTCCCAACTTTTGAGTTGGGAATGGGATTCCAAACCCAGAGGGTGGGAATCCCATTTCTAACCTTATGGTTAGGATTCCCAACCAGGGGGTTGAGATTCCTAACCCGGGGGTTGGGAATCCCAACAAAAACGTTGGAAAGGTTCCTAACCCCTAGGTTGGGATTTTAAACCCGGAAGGTGGGAATCCCAACCTAGGGGTTGGGAATTCCAACCTACAAATTGAGATTTACAACCCGGAGTTGAGATATTTCCAGACCTCTGACGGTATCCAGAGTGGGATTCCCAACTTAGAGGTTAGGACCTAACCTCTAAGTTGGGATCCCACCCTAGACAACGTCGGAAGTCGAAAAATATCTCGACCTCAAGGTTGGGAATCACAACCTATAGGTTGTGAATCCCAACTTTCGGGTTCAGAATCTCAATTGAAAGATTGGGATTCCCAACCCTAAAGTTAGGAATCCCAAATTCTGGGTTGGGAATCTCAACTAAAACACAAATTTCAATATAAAGTCAACATTCTCCATATAGAGGCTTCAAACAGATGCCATCAAACTTAGCAATACTTGTCCATTCTGCAAATTCCATCATTCAAATGACATTCATCTCCAAGCATTCAATAAACAAGAAATTCATAATAGTTAAAACTAAAAATCAAAGCTTTCGAACTTGACAACCCTCAATATGTCAAACCAATCCTTCCCAAAATTCAAGCAGGCAGTCTAAACAAGCTTGAAATAATTAAAATCAACATCACCACCACCATTCTCTTCATAAAAAACATCATCACCACCATCGAACCCCAATTCTGTCACCATTTTGTCCTCATCTTTTCTCCTATGATCAAAGTAATTCTGCTTCACCAGCCTCTCCATCAACTCAATCGGCCATGGCCACGGATAGGCCACCTCCATCTTTTTCCTCCTCCCTATTGCCTTTGTTCTATCCAAAACCCTTTTTGGGTTTTCTTCTACACCGAAATCCCCATCTGGGTTCTCCTTCATTTTTGAAACCGCCCCCACCTCCATTCAGGTTCTCCTCCCTCTTTCTTGATTTTATCGATTTGCTCAAATATGAAGTTCATGCGAGTGGAGAATGAAGAGGGTTTCACTTGGGAGTCCAAGGAGGAGGTGAGGGTTTGAAGTTGGGAAGTTAGAAGTGGAAAAGTGAAGAGAGAGGAGAGAGAGGAGGGTTTCTGGATGGTTGTGTTGTCGACAAAAAAGCTTGAGGAGACTGCGGTGGGAAGAAGCTGGGAAGAAGTTTGAGGATGAAGAAGTTTGTGGACGGTTGCCGACGAAGAAGCTGGGAGGATGCATTTCAGCTTATATCTCCCATTTCATTAAGGGTATTTTTGTCCATTCATGCTCTTTTTTGTACTATCAAAAACCAAAAGCTTAGTTTTGAAGTCTACCTCCTCAAATGGGTCATTTTCGTAATTTTTCCAAAATATTAATCGTGCGTCACTTAAACAAAGGTTAAGGTGCAACTTGCACATCAATCCGGCATATCCATGATTTTTCTTACAAGTTGCTTTTATTTTTTAATTTTTCGTTGTCAAACCCTATAAATAGGATATTGTATCTTGAAGTTGGTAGAATCCAATTTCTAGTGAAATATTATAATTTTTGGTTTAAATTTTAATTGAAATCTGTATATTTTCCAAACATTTTTTTAGAATTATATCTAAGTAGAATTATATCTAATGTGCCCACTACGAGATAATTTTTAGATTAAATTTGTCTTGTTAAAAATTATGCCGTATCATTTTTCTGTTTCCTTTTTGTTTCAACTAAGAGTTAATTTTTTGCTTTCATAATTGACACTTTTTAGACAACTAATTATTCCATGAATGGATAATCTATTTTTGTTCTCAATCAAATTCTAAGAGATGCGTCATTGGCCTGACAATTGAGATGCACAAAGCACACATTTTCCATTGATTGGAATGTCTGCTGTTTTTGTTGACAAATTAAACAGTAAAAATGGAAGCTATTATACATTTTAATCAAAGAATGGTAAACTTCTCTATACTTGCGTCGGAGCCAACTGTGTGAAGAGACTTGTTGGCTTGACAACAACAAATTGGCGTACCTTTTTTATTTGTTTATTTTTTAAATGTCTTTACACTCTTTTCTCCTTATATAGTACCCTGAATTCTATGCTGCATATTACTTTATGCTATATTGATTAGTTTTATATCACCTGATCAACCTAGCGGACTAGACCGTCTTGTTTACAATAATCACTGTTAATGTTTTCTGATAAGATGAATTATAATTAATAATTTTTTATAAATTCTGTTGTGTTACACTAAATATTGCATTGTTTTAACATGTAAGAAAAAAAAACTATAATTAATCATAAGAATTTAAAAAATCATACTCTTGACCTTGGAGGTCTTGTGATAAGTAAGGCTAAGGCTAAAAATTCTGCATTGAACATGATTTTTAACAGAACTCTGATAGTTTCTGAAATCTTGAAATGTGATCTGCAGACTGATCTCTTGTTGGTGTATCAAAATGCAACCAGAACAATCATTCTGCAATCCTCACCTGCCACTCGATCACATGAAAGACCTTCTTTGTTTCTTTTCTCTGCCTTTTGTTTTGTGAATCTTCCTAATTTGTTGAAATCGGCTAAAGATAAGCAGTTATAAGCAGCATATGGTGGTAGATACATTATAGACATACACAAAAACACTCCACTTGAGCTATATGTATTCCATTACATTTATAATGTTAGATAGTCTTCCACATCACTTGAAGAAGGTGAATTTGTATTGGTTTATAGATTAGGGTAAATCTCCACTCATGAGCTAACTTTTGTAGTTCAGTTAGATCCAAGATCCTTTGCTGTTGAGTGGGCATGCTATGCTTGAAGGAGAGTGTTAGATAGTCCTACATCGGTTGAAGAAGGTGAATTTGTATTGATTTATAAGGTGAAGGTAAATTTCTATTCATAAGCTAGCTTTTATGGTGGAGTTAAGTCCAAGACTCTTTTTTGACATATACATAAGCCTTTGATTCTTTGGCTCAGATAAAACCTTTTATACATGAGAGAAAAGGAATTCAAAATCCAATACCCGACATTTACCAACTCAAAGATACAATTTGGAATGGAGTGATATCTTTTAAGAGTGGTTGAATGGTTCATAATCCATCTGATACAAAATGACATGTCAGACCTACTTCACACCCTTAAATGAAATTTTGTCTAAAAAGAAAATATGCAGTTTACTTTGTGCATCAAACTAGTTGGGGATAAAACAAACATTGATACTAATAACTTATTTCTTTTACTAAGGTAAAACACAGAAGAATTTTGAATTAGAAGAAAAATAGCCTAATTATGTTTCCTTAAAACGTATAAGAGACCATAAATTAAAGAAATAAAATGAAAACCAGATTGTTTCCTCAAAACACACGTTGTGTAGTAAAACTAACTTCTTTTATCATTAGAAAAAGCATGCTCAAATTAAGTATCTTTTTTCTTTTTTGGCTTTAGAGTATTGTTTTCTCCACTTTAAAGTCATGTTCAATATTTTTCTCTAAGACAACTTAAAAACCAGCTCATTGATTCTGATAGACGAAGTGTTTGATGATTGATTTGACTGTTTTTCCTTTTTTTTTTTTTTTTTTTTGAACTAAGAGTCAAGGTCATGCATCAGTAATGACATTTATTTTACATATAATGAAAAAAAGAAAAAAAAAAATGAAACGAGTGGATACTGAATGCTGATAGAAGTTGTCACAGATAAAGGCATATTCCAGCAAAAAAATCGACAGACACTTATCGTCATAAATGGATGGTCACGGTATTTTAAAAGTCACACAAAAATTAGGTGAATATGAAATTAATTTATTTTCCTTGTTGTGTGGGATACTAACAGCATCTTCAAAACATATTAACGGAATGGATCTCTAGCTGGGAGTATGTTGTAACTTATAATGTCATTAATATCTAAAGCTTGTAATGTTTATGTATCACAATAGTATGTACTAGATGGTCTCTTTTCTACAAAATCGAATGTTCTCAATTTGCGGTCATACTATCAAATATCATAAGAAGAGCAATGGTTTCCTTTATGATGACTTGCAGTGAAATTTGATACTATAACGGAAGGTTTTTAAAATTTTTAAGCAAGTAGTTAATCAAATTTATGGGCTGCCAATTAGGGAGAAATTGATGGAAACATATATATTTTTCCTATCAATTTAAAGGAAGGATTGAAGGAAAAAAATGGCAAATATATGTAGATATATAACATATATTTTTTTTCTCCTAATCACTATTAGGGTTTGAAGCCTCATATATATATATATATATATAGATATTTCCTTTTTTTTTTAAAAAAAAATCTCTTGTGCTACTTATGCAAATAGAATAGTGTAGAATAGTGGAATCATTAGACACATGTTTATCTATAGCTACCCTCATGGGTGATGGTATAGTGATAAGTTGTGTCTAAAGATCTTGTTTGATCACTTTTGGCAAGAGGGAATTCTAGATGGATCTTTTACTTTTGCAAATGTATGACTTCGATGTTATCTTAAAGATGGATTGGTTAACAACATATCATGCTAATGCTAATTGTTTCACTAAGGAGACTATATTCTATACTCCTGGGGGAAAAGAATTTCGAGTTCAGGGAAAACAAAACTCTTGCAATAGTTTCTTTCAAGGCTACAAAATTATTGATGAAAGAATGGAAGAGGCATTTGGCATGCATAGTGATGAATGATGGTTACTACATGTGTTTGAAAGACATTCCGATAATTAATGAGTTCTCTAATATGTCTTCCCTAAAGATTTGAGTGGGTTGCCACTCGATCATGAGATTGAGTTTGCAATGGATTTGTTGCCTAACACTAGTTCTATTTCTAAGGGACCTTATTGTATGCCACCAATTGAGCTTAAGGAGCTAAAAATTCAACTGCAAGAATTGCTTAACAAGGGTTTTATTAGCCAAAGTGTGTCACCATAGAGTCCTTTAGTGTTATTCATAAAGAAAAATGATGGTTCTATGCGATTGTTTTTGCATATTAGATTGTGATATTAGTAATTTGGAGGCTAGGTTTCGTTTTTGCAAGTGTTCTAGGAGTTAATGTGGTAGAAATTAAGGATTTTCGATTTTCTACAATTCCATGAGTTATAAGGATGAGATTGATTTCTATATGCTCATTTAGATTGAGGTGTAAATACTTAAATATTTATTTCCCTTATAGACCTTAGTTATTTGAGGATAGTTAATTGTATTCTGAATATATTTTATGAGGTAATACAATCTCTTAGTTTGAGGAGATAAATGTGTAGATAATAGAGTGGTTATGACATGCGATTACATTATCATATGTTATGGAAAAGTGTAGTATTCATTCCGTAATGTTAATTAGTGATTATTAGGAGTTGATATGAATATTTTGGCAATTGGGTTTTGAAGTACTTAGATGAAATGATCTTGTGATTTGATCAATTAAATTTAATATGATGTTATTTCATTTGATTGGTACTTCGCTCAAATTGCAAAGCTTGGTATGTTGATATTTTGAAATGTAGGAGTTTTTGTAATTCAATAGTGGTAGGTCTTATGTAATTTCAATTCTTGGTGTTTAGGTAAATTTCTAATTGATATGTATGATAAGATGGGATAGTGTTGTTATCTAGGTTCTTAATCTCCTATGTTTTAATAAAGGTGGAATTTAAGGGTTTAAGCTTTTCCTTCTAAAAGTTTTGAAATCGAGATGTTAATGGTGAATATATTTATGAAAATAAGTTAAATTATAGAATTTGTATGAGGTTATGGTCTAGATGTGATTTTGATGGATTTTAATCAAGTTTAGTAAGTAAAAAATATTTGGGGTGGGAGCATTTATTTTTATTGGTATTTGGAAGAAAAGAGTGGTAAAATCTCAAGAAAATTTTAATGAAAAATTTTTATTTCACTAAAGAGAATTGTCTTATTAAAAAGATGATATTGTGAATTATTATTGGTCCCCATGAATTTGGACTTAAGTAGCTTTCCATAAGGATTGTTATTGATATATTGAAATTAGGAACTATCATTTGTGGTATTTATGATTATAATTTTGGATGATAATATGAATTATATTTAATATCTATGAATATTTATGACTTGGAGTTTTAGATAACTAAAATTCTAAAGTATTGGATAAGGTTCTAAATTGACTCTTGAAGTGGATATGCAATCTTATAATTGTTTTATGGTGTTATTAATGATTTAAGTGAATGTATTTTTTATTAGTATCAGAGTTGCACAACAAAAGTACAATATCCAGTCCTTTATTTGGAAAATGCATGTTTATTAGGTTTGAAATGAAGTTATGGGATGATAGACTTAAATTTTGAGATAACTGAATAAAATTTATGTGATTGTGGCATGGCATTGAAGTCTTAGGTTATGATCTTGAATAGTTTATTTGTTTCCAAAGAGTATGGATAGAATATGATAGAAATGAGAAATTAATTATTTATTGGTGGATATTGATTCGTTATTTGAAAGTTAAGAAGACTACATTAAGTGTAAGAGTTACATGAAATGATTCATTAAGTTTTGTTTATTATTAAGAGTGAAAAAAACAAATGTAAGATTCAAATTTGTTTATTTGGAAGGGTTATGGATTAGGCTCAATTAAATTGTTATTGGGATAATTTTTATTATTTAAGAGCTATGGTCCAATAGTTAGAAAATTTTAGTTCAAGCCCAATTATGGATTAATGGAGAGAATGAGTTTAAACAAGTCCATTTTAAAAATTAAAGAGCCCAATTGGAAAAAAAAAAAGTTGAAATGAATGATAAGTCATGGGGACAAATGCCCACCAACTTGGTGACTTTAAAAGAAGGAAAAGCAAGTGGTTCATTATGAACCAGTAAAGAAACTGAGAAAAAGAAAGAGAATGAGAGTCTTCCGCTTTAGCAAAAAGGGCAAATTAAGTCCTAGATTTTTAGCCCTTTTGAAATTTTGGAAAGAGTTAGTGCAGTTGCATATCATGTGTCTTTACCACCAAGTCTATCTAGACTCCATAATGTATTTCATGCATTGGTGTTAAGGAAGTATGTGGCAGATCCTTCAAATGTATTGAACTATAAACAATTACAAGTATCAGAGGACATGATATGAGGAGTAGCCTATAGAGGTTTTAGATAGCAAACAACAAATATTAAGAACAAGAGTTATTTCATTTGTGAAGGTGCATTCATTGAACCACTCGGTAGAAGAAGCTTACATGGGAATGAAAGGAGGAAATGAAGGAGAAATACCCTCATCTATTTGTGGATAAAGGTACATTGTTAAAAATTTCCAGGACGAAATTTATTGAAGGTGGATGATAGATTGTAATGGAAAGTTTTTAAAATTTTTCAGCAAGTAATTAATCAAATTTATGGGTTTCCAATGAGGGAGTAATTGATGGAAAAATATATATTTTTCATATCAATTTAAAGGAAGGATTGAAGGAGGAAAAAAAAAAGGCAAATATATATAGATATATATATAACATATATATATTTTTCTCCTAATCACTATTAAGGTTTGAAGCCTCATATATATATTATTATATTTTTTTCTCTATTCTCTATAGCCACTTCTCTCCCTTGAAAACATACATATATCATTCAAAAAAACAAAAAAAATTCTCTTCTCCATTAACAAAGTAAAACTCTCCAATCATAGCAAGATTGAAGATCAAAGCTGATTGTGAATCGAGTAGGTTTTCTATTTTTATTTATTTTTAATTAATATTATAAACCTTTTGGTATTTTGGACTTATGGTGTCATATTTTTATGTTTGGAGTTATTTTAAAATAAGAATAAAATTTTATACAATGTTTAGGAGAAATAGAGGCTACTGGATCATTTTATTTTCTAGTAGACCTGTCAATTTTGTGTAATTGTTTGAATAGACAAATGAAGGTATAAAATCATGAAATATGGTATGAATGCTCCTTGGGATGTTAGGTTATATTCTGAAAAATTTTGTGGTCATATGATAAGTATGTAATTAATTACAAATTTTTGTTTACCTCTGACTCAGTAAAATAAAAATCTAGATAGCACTGAACTAGGTTGAATCTTGAAATTTTTGGACATGCAATTGATGTTATTTTGGGTTCATTAAATATCTATATGAAAAAATATGAGTCCTTTATAAGCCATTAAAGTTTGAAGGATTTTTATTAGGTGGTTTATTTTTAAAAATTCGAACATCAAGAGCTATTTAGTTTCAAAACTGATGTCAATACAATATTGGTTTAGATTCGGATGTTTAAGTCGATAGGCCAATAGTAGTATTTAAGGCTGAAAATTTTTATGTTATTTGTTCTAAGTCTTGAGAACATATATATGCATTTTCGAGATGATAGATCTTATATACAATTTATTAAAAACGGAGAAAATAGACCACATTAGTGAGGCAGTGTTGATAGTAGGGGATTGGAACGATATTTGGACTTAAATTGATTTAGTAAGTTACAATTTCCTATAAATTTATTAGTTTCATGATGTGATTTTAGGTTGATAAGAGGGAGTAAATTCGTAAAGTTATTTTCTATATTGGGATAAGGAAGAGGTAAGTAAACCTTATACATTACCTTAATATATATATATATATATATATGTGTTCAACTTAAAAAATATTTTGATTGATTCTTTTAAACAATCAAATGAAATCTTGAGTTTTTCAATGTTACTTTTCATTATTTTATTTAAATAATTTTGCATCATCAAATATATGTATTTTGTATGTTGATCGAATTATATGAATAATCTTTCCTATGTGAAAAGTATGAAAGTATTCCTCTATATTTGAAAAGCATGATATGTATTGTAATCGAAAATTTAATGAAAACTTTTTAGCTCATCTGTCTGTAGTTCATTTAATTGTAATAGCCTAAGCACTAGGATTACAGGTGTCATAATTGTATCGTATTAGTCTAGCTGGAATATTTATTATTGCGCAACATTAATTGTATTGGCCTTGCACCGGGATTATAAGTGTAAGGTGTTAATTATATTGACCTCGCACTGGGATTATAGGTGTGAATGATATTACGTGATAGGAGTCACTTCCATGTTTTTTTAAATTCGTATATGAAATGTTTTTTGTTATTTTGACTTCAATTTAGATCATGAATGGTCTATATATCGTATTGTTAAATCTTTTATTTTTTTATTGACTTTGATTTAAAAACTAAATGTTTTCAATATTGCATCGTTAAATGTTTTATTGGTATTACTATTCTTACTGTAAACCTACTTTATAAAATTTACAATATATTCTTCTAATTATATACTATATCATAATATATAATGTTTACCTATTGAATCGACGACCCACCCTTTGTCTCTACTATTTTTACAGATTAGTAGGTTTTATTCATCTTGAGGGAGGCCTCGAGTTATTGATGTCACTTGGAGGAGGATTTCAGTTCTGTTATTGTGATTATATCTCTTCCTATTATTAAAGAACCATTTGAGTTTATTTTATTGGTTAAAACTTAACTGTAAGAATTGATTTCGAATGATTGTGGATTTGAGTTATTAATACTTTATTGAGGAGTTGAAACAAATTTGTATTATTGAAATAAATGCTTTGTGGAATTTTTCATTAATTGAGTTTTAGTTTTGCAAATTTAAGTGATTGATTGAACATTGCATTATATTGATTTTTATGGTAAATTGGGTGTTACAGATACAATATGAAAGTTGTTGCCTATTTCAGGTGTGTGTGTTCCATTCATTGAAGTTAACTTGCAACTTACACATTCTTTTATCCTTATGTATTGCTGGAAATATATTGTGGGGACTACAAAGAGATGTAAGCCTCTGAAGATTGTTGATATGGTCAAGATCAAATTTTATATTTAGTTCTTTTGAGTGTTGATATGGTCCATTTTGGATCGTTGTTCATATTGATTTGTTCTTATAAGACAACCTTATAACCCCTTCATTGGTTTTCCATTTGTTTTTTTAATTATATATATATATATATTCAAGTAAGAGTCAATTTCATACATCCGTAAATGGTGGGTCTTAGACAAGTAAAGATTCAGAGCATGGGACATAGCAGTCCAATTAATTACATAAGCACTTTCAATTGACTGAAAAGTCTGTTGTTTGTTGTTGACCCTAACTTTTCTTTTGGTCATGCATATACTGGATAAAACGTCTAAATCACATGAAACAAGTAGATACAAGACACTAGATGCTCATAGAAGTGTCACAGATAATGAAACATAAGTAAAAGTCAATCGCAAAAACACTGTCCAAGCAACTATCTTCATGGATTGTAATAGAGCTCTCTGTATCTCAACACTGTTTGTGATATTCCATCTCTTCTGTTCATGTCATGCAATTGACACGATAACCAGAACCCAGTTCATAGCTGATAATGAAAACGGAAGCCTTGTATAATCCAATGGAACCTTCAAATTGGGATTCTTCGGCCCTCGCAAGTCGCAAGCTCATTATCTTGGAATATGGTACAATAAAATCCCCCAACAAACGGTTGTTTGGGTGGCCAACAGAGCAAATCCAATGATGAACTGTGGTGCCGTGGTGGTGTTTTCAGGATTGGTGGAGATGGAAATCTTGCTGTTTTTTGTGGCAATCAGAGCAGTCCTGTTTGGTCTACTAATGTTTCCGTGCCAACAGGTACCTCCACTGCCAAGCTCTATGATTCAGGAAATCTGGTCCTGGTAGCTGAAGATACCATTTTATGGCAGAGCTTTGATTATCCTACAGACACATATCTTCCTGGTATGAAACTTGGATGGAATAGGAAAACTGGCCTCAACCGTATCATGACTTCATGGAAGTCAATTGATGATCCTAGTCCTGGAGAGTTTTCTGCAGGGTTTGACGCTCATAGCATACCTCAGTTCTTTTTTTACAGGAATTCAGTTCCACTCTGGCGTAGTGGCCCTTGGAATAGTCACATGCTTAATGGCTTGCAAGAAGCTGAAGGCCACCAAAATAATTACCCTGACCAGATTAATAATGTCAATGTCATATGTGAGAGCAACGACAATGAATGGTATCTTATATTTTCACCACAACAAAGCGCAGTTATCTCCATAGTTGTTCTAAAGACAATGGGAATGCTGAAGAGACAAACCTGGCATGAGAGCCAAAAATGGGTAAATGCCCAGGTTGCGATCCAGGACTTGTGTGATGAATATGCACAATTTAGTGCAAATGCAATTTGCAACAACGATCCTTTGGCATATTGTGAATGCCTCCCCGGGTTTGAACGGTTGTATCCTCAGGATTGGTACCCTAGATGTGAGGAAACAACGAAGGCAGGCTGTGGCAAAGGTGATGGGGAGGGTTTTGTGAGACTGGAAGGTGTGAAGTTTCCAGATGCTAGAAATTCTACTGTTTATAGTAACATAAGCTTAGAGGAGTGTGAGAGAAAGTGCTTGAAGAGGTGTAATTGCACAGGGTATGCTAATGCTTATGTTGATGAATTGGGACATGATGGCATATTGTGGTATGGTGAGTTAAGAGACAGGACAACATTTTTACCCAAGAGTAGATGCTGTGGAGCTAGGTATACATAAATTTATGATTCTATGCAGCTTCTTATTTTTGTGTGATGTTTTTTATTCCATAATGTGGGCCTTCATTTTATTTTTATATATACTTAATAGGGTTCAGACTGAAGTTTAGTCAATTTATTGAACTAAAGTCTGGTAGCAAAATCCTTTACCAAAAAAATTTTTAGTGAACTAAAGTCTGGTAGCAAAAGGTTTTTATAACAATGGTTGAATAACAGTTTGAAAAAAAAAAAAAAAGGATGGCTGAATAACAATAGTTGACACCAAAAGTTTTGTCAGCTGTCAGCAGGATAAGGATGTTTAAAAAATTTTAAGGTTACTTTGAAATTGCATGAGGCTTAAAGAAAATTTAAATTTGCAGCTGCAGAGGCCCAGAAAAATGCAAAACACTTTCTGACAAACAATACGCTTGTATTTATTATTGTTCCCGTTGCTGTTGAAATGCTGTTGGCAGCCCTGTTCTATTACTACTGGTGGAAAAGGAATGCGAAGAGGAAAGGTAACTCAAATACTGTACATCTAATTCTGTTGTATGCAACTACTGTCCTGTTTTTCTCATGTTAAAATTCATCAATCTACCTTTACTAGCATTTTATGGAAACCATGCTCCTTGCTAAGAATAATTTTCTAGTCATGATGGTCCTTAAAATAAAATTTCAAAACCACTCATTTTGAATCGATCTCACCACAGAGATGATACCCCGATGAAAATAATTGATGGTATAATCAGTGATCCTGAAAAAAAAAAAAAAAGGGACCATCGTACTAGGGAAGAACCCCGATTAAAACAAGGACTAGCAGGCACCAAAAAAAAAAGTAATGATAGAAAAATAAAGATATGACAATATAATGATTATTCATTCTTCCATACGTGTGAAAAATAATTTAATACAGGGCAGATGCAGAAACAACAGCTTCGCGAAAACAGCTTAGTTTTGGAATCAGCAAGAAGTTTGTCTACCCAGAAAAACTCCACTAATAGCAACGCTAAAAATGACAATATAGAGTTGGTGTTACTCGAACTAAGTACTATTGCAACTATACCGAATCATTTTTCCTCAACTAATAAACTTGGACGAGGAGGCTTCGTTGCAGTTTACAAGGTAACTTCTCTTTATTTTATAGTGAGGATAAGTTTCCTCTGCAATACATAAATTTTGTTCCATATCTACAAACAGTGCTCTATGTTCATTTACATGTGTGAGGCACAAACATACTCTTAACCTATATGAGCTAGATTTAATTATTCAAACTTTACAGCTGCCAGTAAAAACGCAATTAAAAAAAGCATGTGGAAAGCATTGTTGATAACTTCTCGGAACTAAAATAATAAGAACAATTTCTATATATTTTTTAGGGTCAATTACTTAGTGAACAAGATATAGCTGTCAAAAAATTAGCAAAAGATTCAGGACATGGAATCTTAGAGTTTAAAAATGAGGGCTTATTGATTGGAAAACTTCAACATTTTAATTTTGTAAAGCTCTTGGGTTTAAGCTTGGCAAAATGGATAAGATCTGTAGACTTTGTTCATACTTATAAGGATGAGGTTCGTGTATAGACTTAAAACGCTTTTTAAAAAACCCTTAACAAACCGATCTGAAAAAACCTACATAATTGTGGGTAGGATATGGGTCTACCCGCCGGTCTCTATCAGACTCGCAAAACACCCGTTATTTATATACCTCTTCCCTGGTTCTATTTTTTTTTTTTTTTTTTTTTTAAAAAAAAAAAAAAAACCTCTAACAAAACTCTCAACTCTCTCAACTCTTTCTCTCACTCTCTCTATACTCCATCGTTGTCGTTCGATTATGCCTCTCTCTCTCAATCGCAGCCATTCGACTATGCCTCTCTCTCTGTGGATCATTGCCATGTCATTTGCTATGTGACCACTAGAACCTCTCCATTTCCCTCCATCACCATCATGTCCAAAACATTGACCACTAGAACATTGCCATCTCTCTCTCCATCAGAACATCATCGTCGTTTCTCTCTCAGGTACATTGACTTTCGATTGATTATTTATGTTATAGACAACTCAAATATATCAAGTGTTTTCAAGCAAAAACAGAGCAAATATGACAGGTAATGACTGCAGAAAATAGAAAATAGACAAGAGATTTATAGTGGTTCGATCAATTTGATCTACATCCACTTTGTGAGCTACTGCTGAAATTTCATTTATGAAACAATGACAAGATGATACAACTTCTGTTTACAAGATCTCTTCACTCTCTCTGCCTCTCAAGAAAATGGTAAGCTTGTTTTTAGAACAGCAGGTTGCATCTCTATTGTTCTCTCAAGCCTCACACGTTAGAGTCACTCAAGTTGCATGTCTGTTGTTCTCAGATACTGCAGCTCTCAGATACTGCAGCCATTACTGCCACAGGCCTTGTCCCACAAACAGACTTGCTTTAAGCCAATTAGAGGTACACAGCTTGCCTGACACCTTATCTGAGTTGGACAGCTTGCACAACAACATCAGAGAATTGCACAACTTGCATGACAGCTGCAGTAACAAACAAATTGCATACCAAATCAAGAGAGACATCAGTTCATTGCATTTGTAACTTTCACAAAGAAGTCTCCAATCCCTTTGTGCCATGTCATTAAGTGTGTTTTTGAGTCATGGACACCACAATTTAGTTTGTTGTTACTGCGTATTTGTTGTTGTTTAATTTTAATCTTCTGATGGATTTATTTGGTGGATAGGGTTGTTAATCTCTTCCTCTGCTAAACCCCTATTTTCATTTTATGATTGATAGTAAATTCTCTATTTAAATTGTTAATTGGCTAAATAGCACACGCAAGTACATGCCATTTGTTTCTATTCAAGAGTTTTAATTGCTCTTGTGTCAGTAACAGATTTACCCTTGTCTTCCTGATATACATTCACTGAACCTACTGTTAACGTCTCAAGTTGTGCATAAAAATCTTACCAGACAACATATGGTGCATGAATATGATCCTTAATAAATACACTGGTAGAAAACTAATATCAGACATTTTGTTACTGACGGCCTCCTTTTATCACCAAACAACATATGATGGTGTTGAAAGGGAAATGGAAAAACAAAAGATGTCTCTATTTGTTGGAGAACACATACGATGGTGAGCACAAAAGATGTCTAAAACAGATGATGGTGTTTATAAACTTTGATTTATAAAGTTGTTGCCTTTTTTTTTACAGAACATTAATGGTTTAGGCGGCTCAATCCTGAGTTGTTTTAATTTTTTTTTTTTTGATAAAGCATTAACTTTTTGTGTGATTTCAAAATTACTTTTTCAAGTCCCTTTCTTGATTAAAAAAAGGACATGGATAGCAACCGGTATAAGCTCATAATTTGTCGAATAAATAATCACGATGAAGTATTGGAAGTAATCTGTATACATGAATGGAATATTATATTTTGCAATTAGTGGCTAATTGTTCTTGTTGTTGCATTTGCACCAAATAGTAGCATAAATGGCATGCTATAACATTGTATAACAATGAGTACAAACAGTGACGGACCCAGAAAATTTATTCAGGGGGGGCACATGAATAAAGTAATAAAAATATCGAAAATTAAAAACATACTAAATATATAATATTTTTATATAAAAAAATGTTTGATAACATATATAGTTTAAATAAAATAAAATATATATTATATTTAGACAAAACAAATAGTTTTATACTTAAAAATCTTAATGAAATCATTAAAAAAAAAACATAAATTACATAAAATTATAATTTTCCTCGACGAGACTTCATATCTTGAAATCGTTTCATGATAATAATTATATAGAAGAGAACTAAAAAAGCAAAATTGAAAAAAGAAACTATTAATTAATTAGGAGTAGGAAAAATATTAGAAATGGGAAATCTAGATTTTATAGGAGTAATAAATAAGGAAGAAAGTTAATTTTATTAAAAATAAAAAAAAAATAAATAACTGAATAAAAATATAATAAACAATTAAAAAGAAAAAGAAATAAGGCACGGGATTCGAATATGGGGCATGCAAAAAACATTTGAAAAGTATAAATAAGTTTTAAAATAAAATAGTGAAAGATAAATAATAATAATTATTATTATTAAAAATAAAAAAAGTTAATTGAAATTGACAGCTGTCACTTTATTGCACAACATCTACAATAGACACCACTGTTGCACGTTGCAGTTTACAAACGTGCAACAGTTAAGTTTTTTTTTTTTTTTTTAACTATAAAGCAAATTAAGCATTTTTTTTTTTCAATTTTCAGGGGGGGCACGTGTCCCCCTACCCTCTACGTAGGTCCTCCCCTAAGTACAAATATCCATAGTGTGACAAATAAATCCCATTTTTGCTGCACCAATGCTTGACATGAAGGAAACCTAATAATTTGGTAATTAATATGTTGTATATGTTAAGTTTTTGCAGTTGCGTATTATTTTTATATGGGTCCTAGCAATGACTAATTTGATTTTATGGGCAAGTATAATATATGATGTCAGGTTTGCCCCTTTGAAATTTCCTTATTGTATGGAAGTTGGTATTAAATTGCTAACAATATCTTCATAAAATGGATCTTTAGCTAGGAGTATGGATGTGTGATGTAACTTATAAGGTTGCTCATATCTATGACTTGAAGTAGTTATATGTCACAAGAATATGTATTGGACGGCCTTTATTCTATTAAATTTTATGTTTTTAGTGTGTTCTAACAATATGTCATATTGTTAGAAATCATAAGTGGCAAAAAGAATAGAGGTTATTTCCATGAGGATCCATACTCAAATTTGATATAATATGTAAGTTGCTGGTTATCCTTCGTGCAAGTGTTTATATCTTTTGTGTTGGCTAGAAACTTACTTTATTTTTATTCTCATGAAATACTGGAATTAAGAGTGGGAACTTTGGAGAGATGGTATGGCCTTGAAGATAGTAGACTCATGCATAGCTAATTCATCTCCTCCAAATGAACTCCAAAGGTGCATTCAAGTTGGGCTCTTATGTGAGCAAGATAGTGCAAGAGGTAGGCCAAGCATGTCAACTATAGTTTTCATGTCAAGCAATGAAACAATACTTCCTTCTCCCAAAAAATCTACATTTGCTATCAGGAAAAAAGGATCGGGTTCGTCTATGCTACAACGACAGTGCTCCATTAATGAGGTGATGATTACAACATTTAGTGCTCGATAAATTTAATAGGTTTCTGCAGATGTTCACATGTTAATATTTATTTATACTCTGTTCTGTTATACTTATTTTGCATTACATTTACTCTGTCTGGAAAAACAAAATCATAGTAGTATAGAGTTTTACTCTTGTGGATGGAGGTCCTGTGATAAGGAATGCTAAAAGTAGAGCATTGTATATATATATATATATATATTTTTCTAAGGGCTTTGATAGTTACTGAATTCTTGAAATTTATTCAAACTAGTCGCTAGTGATTGAATCAAAATGCAATGCATAAAATCGTTTCTGCTATCCTCAACCTGCCACTCTAGATCACCTGAAAGACCTTCAGTGTTCTTTCATTTTTTCTCAGCCCTATATCATTGTGAATTGTTGAAATTGGGTAAAGATAAGCTATTAAGCAGGGTATGGTGGGAGATACATTCGAGACATATTCTGCCAAAAAAACTGCAGCCGAAGATCAGATTCATACATCAGCCTTTGATACTTTACTCGAAGAAAATGTTAACTTAAGTTTTAACTTTTAATCGACTGTTGAAAGCTAAAGGCCTCCTACATGATCTAAGTAACTTATGAACAAGACCAGTTACCTCAACAACATTTAATCAGGGAAAAATCATTCAAAATCCAACATCTGGCGTTTGCTAACACAAACATACAATCGGGAATGAAGTGATTAAAATTTAAGATTGCTTATGATCCATCGGATGCAACATGACAAGTCTGAACTACCAACTACTCTATACCACGGTTGTTTTATGACTTCATTCCTACAACCTCAACACCCACCAGTCCTCTGATTTCTAAGAGCTTGACTGGTAGTGTAAGACGCTGAATCTAATACACGATTGGCATAACTTCAGTTTAAGCGCTTGCACATTATATTTTGTGAAGAAAGGTAATAGTTTGCAAACAAATTAAAGACCCTAACTCCCTTCATTTGTTCAAGCACTAATTGTGGTAAAAAAAACTCATTTTATCTTTGCAGTGTTAGTTCAAAAATTCACGCTTATTTTAGTATTATTTTCTTGTATTTGTACTGAAAAAAGAGCTCTTCTTGGTATAAGAGGTAGTATAGACAAATGATATGGACATGCCTGTTTTCCGTTATTTTAAATTTGGTTGTCAGTAAGGTAATTCTAAAACTTCATTAATTTTCGCATCCAACTAAGTGATTGATGATTGATTTATTTCTTTTTTTTTTTTTTCACTTTTAATTAAGAATCAAGTTCATGCATCCGTAATAACACTTCTTTCATTATATTAATACCGCGTATGGAATAGACACAGTTTCTATTGACTGGAAAATCTGTTTTTGTTGACCATAACTTTCTGAGTTTGACAGTACAAAACATGTGGAAATCATGTGAAAAAATTGAATGCTGAATGTCGATGTAAATTGTCTTCGATAATGGCACATCCCCTCGAGAAAGTCAACTACATCTTCATGGTTTGTAATAGAGCTTTCAATAGCCCAGCACTGTTTGTGATATGATATACTAACTATATCTTAATTAGTCAACAGGAGCAAGTGCTCCATTAATAAGGTGATGTTACAATATGTAACGCTAGATGAATTTGTTAGGTTTCCCAAAGCATTGTATGCATAAATTATGGTCAACATATTTGGACATAAATTAAACTTTGGATTATTATACTAATTTTAATTTGAATAATAATAGATTGGCCATGTTATTAACCTAAATTTATTGCAAGATGATATTGATTATGATAAAATATATCATCATTATATGTTTTTAAATCTCACATTTGTGATGAGAATTTAAATAAATCCTTGTTGTTTTGATGTGATTTTATTTATTATGTGTCAGTGAGTCATGAAAGTGTTGATGAGTAAAGTGAGGGATGCAAGGAAATTTTAACATTTCTAGGCCAAACAATGCAAGGATTACAATTCGAAAAGCAATGGATTACATGGGGTTGTTGTAATTACAAGAATCAAATCAAGTTCAGCCCATGTTGTAGTCCATTAAAGCACAAGCCCATGAAGTGAGAAGCATGAGTGTGATCATGTCGACCCAATATTCAGCCCAAGCCCTAATGTAATGCATGAAGTAAAAGCCATCTATGCAGCTGACAAAGACGCCACGTCCATGCAGCGTACAAACCTCCCACACCTCCTTTGTTGCCCTAAATGCACCCTATAAATACATGATTTAGAGGAGAGAAATGCAGCTTGGAGGAATCCAGATAGAGTAGCCAAAACACAACTAGAAGAGGAGGTTTTGAGCATGGTTCAAGGGTGCTACAGGCCACATTCTGCAGATCATAGAACAGCCCCTTGAACCCGTTCTTGGCTGTTGTATTTCTGCACTTTTTGCAGATTCTTGAGTGTAGTTTTTGCAAGTCTTGGACATGAAACTGAAGGCTGGAATGGGTAAATCCTGCACAAAAACAGCCACTATTCTGCAATGTTTCGACAGTCTTTCAAGTCAAAGTGGAACCGATTTTGCAGCAATCTTTTGACCTGCTTTGACACGATTTTTGGAGGCTTTGAAGTAGAATTTCAAGGATGATTTTGGAGAGTAAAATCAGCATATAACAGCCCTCAACAGCAGGTCCTTGACAGCCAGTGATCACACCTCAAAACAGTCTGTGGAGAAGAGAATTTTGAGCCGAAAAGCAATCCATCATCAACCTATTTGGAGAACAGCAGCAGCCCATCATCACCCACATATTTGGTGCATAAACAGCAGGGGAGAAGTGAAGATTTCACTGTTGGAATGGTGGTCGATTCTTGGTGATAGAAAGGATCATGTCAAGCACTGAGATTTTCCTTACTCTTATTTGATTTTAATTTTCTTTATGATGTTGTTGGATATCTATTTGGGTGGTTTGATGTGTATGTTTTTTATGATGAGTTAGATCTTAGATCTAGGGTTATGATGTAACCCGGAATCCATGAACTCGCATGTATAATATTATTTTTAATTTAATTATCATATTTTGTGTTTCATTCTATTTTATTCTTAATGTCTCTAAATCAATTGATTACTAGTTTATATGATTTGATAATCTTGAATGCACTTGGCAAAGGTATTCATCTGTTTAGATCTAAAATAAAATGACATGAATTACATCAGATAGATATATACCTGTGTGGTTTGTGTGGTCATTAATGAGTCATAGGTTGATTAATCGTTATAGACATATAATCGGTTAATTGATTTAGGTAAGTCTACTTGATTGTTTGAAAGAGGCTTGTGGATAATATAGTGTTTGATCAATCACATGATGAAAATGAATTAATTATAATAGAAATGTAGGATGAAGGAAGGGGTACAATGAAGTTGTAACTCTAGAGTCTAACCTCCATTGGTTGTAATTTAGTTTAATTATTTTTCAATTAATTTTTATAATTTATTGTTTTGGTAGTTTGGATAAGGTATAGTATTGAATGGTTTAGTACTTAACATATATAATTTAGACAATCTTTGTAGAAACGATACTTTACTTTTCACTATATTACTTGAAAACCGTATACTTACACGTATTTCTAGTGATTATTTTATATACTAGAAATTTGCTACCAGATATAATATACAAGTTATAACCACCAAATAAATCATAAAATGAGATAATTAATGTGCTGTTTGTAATTCATATATCATATCATTTGATCTAAATTTTAAGAAAGAGAATATCCAAATACAATTTGGAAAAGGATACTACCTACATTTCTAGTAATATGTGATAATCAAATATTATAATTGATATACTCTAAGCAGAAGCGATGCCAATCAAAGAAGTTGAATTTTAGTTGTTCTTATTGGATGTTTCTTAAGTTAAGGTATTGAAACTTCCTCTGTTCAAAGTAGTAGTTAATGAAGATATTGAAGCTTTATGATAGTGTAAGGAATGCTTGTTTTTCCCAAAGTAAGTCTTATTATAACAAAAAACTAAAATTAGGCTACTTAATTTTATTTGTTCTTCTAACTTCAAACTTAATTTAATGTACATGTCTTTAAAAAATGGAAAAAGGAATCCGACTTTTATCTTAAATAAGATGTGATGAAGCAAATTATTTTGTTAAACTAATTTTTATTATTATCTTATTACTAAAGTGTCCCTAACCAAAAAATTCCCCAATTGAAATATACCCTAATCCTAAAAATAGGTGGCAACCGTTGTTGCCAATCATCAGGGACATAGCTAGGAATCATTAGTGGGGTGGGCTAGAACTTCTATAAATATTTCAATAGACTTTCCACTATTTTTATAGCTTCCAAAAAATTTAATACACTTGCATTAATAACATTTAAATACACAAATAATATCCATCACAAACAAAGACCCTATCTCTCCACAAAACTATTATGTACTATTTCAAATATCACAAATATTACTTAAGTTAATTGTCTATAAATTAATTAGATGAGCAAAATTAAATTAAATAGTTTACCCCTAAATTTTTTACAACTAAAAATTATAGTTACCCTAAAATTTTTAATCAATATAATCAATTTATAAACTATTCAAATTCATAACAAAATAAACTAATAATGACAATATCTAAATTTTTCTTAATTAAAAATTATAATAACCCTAAATTTTTAAACCAAATAACAATTCAATTTATAAATTTCACAGAATACCTAATTTAGAGACCGATTGTTTATATATTCAAAAAGATGAGACCAATTGTTGACGTTGACACAAAGATGGAATAAACAAAGTTTAATAATATAAGTCAATAAATCAAAATTAGTACAAATTTTAACATAAAATAAAACAATTAAATATGAAAAATTCTTAAAATACATATATAATATGGAGAAAGGAGTCAACAATAGTTATCTTTTGTTTGTTTACACTTTATACTCAAGTAAAAAAAAAAAAAAAAAATAAATCGGTTGGAAGTAAGAAGCCAATCCATGAATCAAAAAGAGTTAGGGGCAAAAAGGCAAGAAGCCAGATGAATAAACACAAAAGTGTGGAGCCTGCGAGAAAGAGAAGAAAAGGACTGGGTGGCAACAGCAAGAAGCAGCAAATCATGATTTTAAGGAGTAAAGTACTAAAGTTAAAGTTGTAATATTTAAAAAAAAAAAAATTGAGACCCTAGCGCAAACAGCCTTCCATCCCTATCGATCATTGATTGATGACTCAAGGAGGTTGCACCTCGCATTCAAATTGAAAGAGGTCGCTACTTTCCATACTATTACAAGAGGCCACCGGTGGCCTCCATCCTTTTACGGCCTCCTGTTGTGGAAAACTGGAGGACATGACCTCCTCTAATCTTTCTCTATAATATTTTAATATTTATTAAACTCATTACTATTATTACTATTTGATGAAATAATTGTTATTAAAACTAAAAAGGATTAAAAATAGGATTTAAAAATATTTATATTAAATAAAATTCAATATTTTTTATTTTTATTAGTTTAAATCTATAAAAATAATTTTGGTTGAATAATAAATGATATTGGAAGGTTATGAAAGTAAAAAACAACTCACCTTACATTACCATTAAGTCAAACTAAGAGTTATTTATTTTTTTTTATTTTAAAGGAACCTATTAGAAAATCTGAAACAAGATCATGTGCTATTCTATGAGAAGATTTTCTCCCTATCCTAGAAGACTTATTAAAATGGATAAGCTTTAATATTTGGCGAAAAAAGTGATGCATGCCAATTTATAGAAGGGATGGAAAAAGTTTACCTTTGTTCTTATTGGATGTTTCCTTAAGTCAAGGTATTGAAGTTTCCTTTTTTCAAAGTTGTACTAAATGAAAATATTATTGAAGCTTCATGACAGTGTAACCATGGCCAATAGAGATAAGTTCTATAATCCATTAGGACCGCTACTATTAAATAAGATTAGACAAAAAAAATCAAACAGAATTAATACCATGCATGTCATATTCTAGAAGAATTGAAACTGTTTCAGCAGAATTTAATATCATGTCTTATTATAGAAAATGTCAAACTGCATGGACAGAATTATCACCGCCCAAAAAAAGTAGGAAATAGTGCTTTTCAAGGTTTCATTATAGGGTCCCCCCATTAGACTACCTAAGCAGACTTGGCTTTTGTAGTCTACACATAGATAGAGGCTATCCTCCTATTTATACCCCCTTAACAAATTAAACAAATACACAGATATGAATTGAGAAGTCATGGATTTTCTAAAATTGTTATTGAATACTCTCCTTGTTTTCCATCTCTTTCACTTCTCTACTTCAACAATTGACACCATCACAGCTAACCACTCTATCAAAGATGGAGATGTCATAGTGTCCGAGCAAAAAACATTTGCACTTGGATTTTTCAGTCCGGGAAAGTCTATGAAACGGTACGTTGGAATTTGGTATAACCAAATTCCAGAGCAAACCGTTGTTTGGGTGGCAAATAGAGATGATCCCATCAATGGTAGAACCGGGGTACTCTCAATCAACAGTCATGGAAACCTTGTACTATATGAAACAAACCAAAGTACAAGTCCTGTCTGGTCCACAAATGTTTCGTTCACTTCCCTGAATGGCGCTGCAGCTCATCTCTTAGATTCAGGAAACCTTGAACTGGTGGTTGAAAATGGTACCAAAATGTGGCAAAGTTTTGATTATCCTTCAAATACTATGCTTCCACTTATGAAAATTGGATTGGATCGGCTAACAGGTCTAAATCGGGTCTTAACATCCTGGAAATCCCGGGATGACCCAGGATCTGGGAACTACTCACGCAGGATTGACCCCACTGGATTTCCGCAATTGTTACTATGCAAGGGTTCAGATAAGTGGTGGCGAACTGGTACATGGACTGGGCAAAGATGGAGCGGTATACCTGAAACGGCCCCTGAACGTATGTTTGATTTTATAGTTGTCAACAATCAACGTGAAGTCTCCATGCTGTATAATGTACCTAATCGTCCTGGCATAGAAAGACTAGTAGTGAATGAGTCTGGACTTTTGCAACGGTTCTTCTGGAGCAATCGAGAAAACAAATGGTACGTGTTCTGGCAGGCCCCAAATGATCTACCGTGCGACTACTATGGGCACTGCGGGGCAAATAGTAGTTGTAGCTCGCATAACTCGGACGGGTTTATGTGTACATGCCTACCTGGATATGAACCCAAGTATCCGCAAGAATTGAACTTGAGACATGGTTCAGGTGGGTGCACGAGAAAACGCAGGACGCCCACATGCCAAGCAGGAGAAGGATTTGTAAGGGTGGCAAGAGTGAAGGTGCCTGACACAAGGGTCGCACTTGTGGACGAGAGTTTGGACTTGAAAGCATGTAAGAATAAGTGTTTGAGTAACTGTTCGTGTGTAGCTTATACAGTTGCATATCCTGATATTAATGGCGGGATTGGATGTTTGACCTACCATGGTGAGATGATGGATACAAGAAGTTATGTAGATGATGGACAAGATTTATATGTGCGTGTTGATGCACAAGAATTAGGTAATATATCTATTGAGTAATATTTATGAATAATATTATACTTTCCAAAAATTTTACTCAAATGATATAATAAATTGATTTGTTGCCACGACATTAATTTTAAGAGGATGAATTGATCATGTGATAATTATACATAAACTTATTATATCATTTGAACAATGAATTGAGACAAAAGTTTTGAATAGTGTAGCATTACTCAATATTTATTATGTGCCGATTGGTCTTTATACTAATTCATGTCACAGCACTTCAATAATGGCATGCAATCACCAGGTCGCATTGCAAGACATCCAAGTTGTGCAATACAATTTGGATCACTTTCACAAAACAAGTTGATTAGTTGAAACCTGACAAAAATATGTCTAATTACATTTAACTTCTGCATTATTATTGAGCTAAGCAGCTTGCAATATCATAATCTAAATTTTTATGTGATCATGCATCATAGTTAGGATAAAAAGCATCTGTTAGTGGCTGAATTAATGCACATAGAATCATGTAAAAGCTCACAGCTTTTTCTTTTCTTTTCTTTCTTTTTTTTTTTTTTTTAATGGTGGGGGGAAGGGATTCAATTCATAGAAAGCTACCCTACACCTTATGCTTTTAGGACAAGGGTGGAATTTGAACCTTGACCAAGAAAACTGCTTGATCACTTTACTAAAGGATGATGTGCTCACATAATGGGTTCATGGACCTCCATATTCTTTTTGGTTTTTCCTTACATATCTTCTATAATAATGCACCATTTGATATCAGATTAATTTGCTAAAATTATGAATTTTCTGCTTTAGCTTGGTCTCTAAGGAATGGCTTTATTGGCAAGAAAACAATGGTGGTGATTGTGATAGCTTCTTTTGCAATGCTTCTTATGATAGCGGTTGCGATTTGGTTCTTCAGAAGGAAAAGAAGGGGTTAGATTATTTCATTTCACTCTTTTCCTTTTGGGTCCATTCTTCATCATTTTTTATCATATCATTATTTGCTTGATTTGTTCATGCGTTTATGCCAGAGAAAGCGAGGACAGGCCAAATTTCATTGAGTTTTACTGCTGATTCATCAAATTTGGACGAGTCCTTTAGTAGAAAGGAGAAAGATTTGCCATTACTAGATCTCAGGACCATTGCAGCAGCCACAAATAATTTCTCTTCTGAGAATAAACTTGGTGAAGGTGGTTTTGGCCCTGTTTATAAGGTTATCCTCTTCAACCAAATTGCAATTTGAATTTGAATTCAGAAATTAAAATTTTGAGCATTGGAGTTAATTTGTCCCTTCTATGTTTATTATTAATAACTTGAAAAGGAAGGGTTGCATCATTTGTGTAAAAAAAACTTGAAAGATTATTTATATCCCAAGTGATATAATTTTGAACTAAAATATCCTTTAGAAAAAACACCTGTACTGCTTCTTCTCTTCCACCTCTGGCTATGATCTCCAATGTTCGGTGTCTTCTCCTGCAGAATTTCTCTCTTTTCCATCTGACATCTCTCATCGCCCATTTCTTCTTCTTTCCTCTTCCTTCTCCTTCTTCCTTTATCTTCCTCTTCTTCTTCATCCTTCTTCCTTCTTGGGAACTGTAAAATTCAAAATCTCCTATTCTGGAATAGAAGACTTTGCATTTCTACTATTACTTATAGCCTTTTTATATTCTGGTAATGACAAAGCAATTATTTTCAAGGGCTTTTCGATTATTTTATATTTGTGGATCAAAAGTGAACCTTTATCCATCTTTAGCAATACTTATCCATCTTTAGTAATACTCTAACCACTTTGGTAATTTAGAGCATACATACCAAGTGTAATTGATATTCTAAAGCTTTAAAATTAATTTCTGAACCTCGGGTGTTCATTGTCCATTTCAACCTTCTGCTGCTAGATCTGTAATTCTTACTTTTTGGCTAGATCTGTGATGTTATAATACTTGCAAAAGGTAGAAAAGAATGGCTATGCCAAAGGATTGTGCAACAAGAAGAAAGCATGTTGGAAGCATAGTTGATAACTATTTTGGGGGACTGATATTAAGTTGAATATCCCATTTTGTTTTTCAGGGTCAATTAACTGATGGACAACAAATAGCAGTCAAAAGATTATCTAAAAATTCTAGACAAGGAATATCAGAATTTAAAAATGAGGTCTTATTAATAGCAAAACTTCAACACAAAAATCTTGTAAAGGTCTTGGGCTATTGCATAGAGAAAGGTGAAAAAATGTTAATCTATGAATTCATGCCGAACAAAAGCTTGGACTACTTCATTTTCGGTATGGTTTCTTCTCTTTAATTATAATCTTGGTGTTTGTATAACTTGTTCATTTATTCTTTTTAATATATATGGTATAATGTAATTGAAGCAAACCAATCAATAAAGCAATTGTTGGATTGGAGAATGCGCTTTGATATAATTTTAGGAATTGCTCGAGGGATTCTTTATCTTCATCAGGATTCCAGATTGAAAATTATTCATCGGGATCTAAAAACTAGTAATATTCTTCTTGATAAAGAGATGAAACCTAAAATCTCGGATTTTGGTACTGCTAAAATATTTGAAGAGAATGAAAGCCAAGCAAATACAAAAAGAGTTGTGGGAACTCAGTAAGTAAACACAAAACATACTATTACTAAATTTATTCACTTGTTAATGATATTTTTTATATACAACTTATAAATGAAAGGAATATGTTGTGACTGAATTCAATAATATATATCAATATTTTGCAGTGGTTATATGTCACCAGAGTACTTATTAAAAGGGCTCTTCTCAACAAAATCAGACATTTACAGTTTCGGCGTAATTGTTTTAGAGATCATAAGTGGCAGGAGGAATAGGGGTATTTTCCAAGATGATCCATCCTCATATTTGATACAATATGTAAGTTTTCACCTATCTTTTGTCTTCATTTTTGGCTCATCAAACATTGGCTTGAAAGTTACATTTGCTTACAAACAATTTTTGGTTCTCATATAATATGGGGAATAAGACATGGGAACTATGGAGAGATGGTAAGGCCATGGAGATAGTTGATCCATGCATAGTTGATTCACTTTCAACAAATGAAGTTCTAAGATGCATCCAAATCGGACTCTTATGTGTGCAAGATAAGGCAAAAGATAGGCCAAGCTTGTCAACTATAATTTCCATGTTAACCAATGAAACAATACTTCCTTCTCCCAAGAAACCTACGTTTGTTGTCCTGAAGAATGAACCAGATTCATCTGTTACCGAAATAAAGTGTTCCATCAATGAAGTGACGATTACAACAATTGATGCTCGATGAATTTGCTAGCTAGGTCCCACCCAAGTTGTAATGTACTATATATATTTAATATAGATGGATTAAATTAAACTTTGTACTGTTATATTAATTTTAGTTTGCATATAAATACAAGATAATTTAGAGATTCAACATTTTTCTGTTATACCTAAAGGAAAAATTGCATGTGTCCTTCTGATGAATTTTGTTTCAAATTAATAGAATCAAAGTAAACTCAGGTATAACTAGGAACTTCAATCACTATCTTCTCCTTAATCATCCTTAATTAAATCTTTCCTTGGACTATTGGGGATCAATGTTAGAAATTCCAGAGTACTATTTTCACTTAGGTTTTTCTGATATCTAGTTACTAAAAAAATATTTAGTGACACAAGTTTTATTATTAAATTCATATTATGATTTCAAAAGACAACAAAAATATATAAAGGTCTAAAATTTCAGGAATCTCTGCTGGAACTGTAAATTTTGGTTTCATAACATATAATTGGGTCCAAAAGATGACAGTTACAGGTGTTGGTTGCTCAAGGGAATTGAAGATTTCTATCCTACAGAGGGCCTTCAGGCATAATTTATTTCTTGGAAAAACGGTCTTTGAATCTGTCCATTCACATACATAGGATTTGGGATGTGTGTCCCGCACTTGTTATTGCCCCTTGAGGGTCACATGTACATGTGTATGATAATAATAAAAAAGATATCGTCTAGTTGGTTGCAAGGTTCAAAGAAGGGCCGGGTTTAATGATCTTTAAGGTCAAGTCGCAAGATGATGCAGAATTTTCATCTGTATTGATTCATTTTATGATTATTTGATTGTATTTTATTTTTAATATATTTTATTAAAGTGTTAGTTGTCGTCAGAAACTATTTAAAATGGTTTGATTATTTATAAGGAAAAGGTTAGTATGAAACTCCATTAATAATAATTTTAAAAGAGAGTTTACATAAAATTGGCAGTGTTAAGCCAGCTTCCTGGACACCCTTAAACGCTATGGTGCTGTCGGGCAGGTCTTTAAACCTTGTTGAGCCCGAACGGTGGTAATAATATGCATAGGTACTATCATGAATTTCCCAGGCTTAGAGTGGGCTGCTATCCCGGCGAAAAAGGTAAATTTCATTTTGGTCTCTCTTTTTTTAATGATCATTTTCTTAAAGATGACTTCACCTTTAATTTGGGGAGGGGTTCCAAATATGATCTTTTTTACTTTAAATAAAATAAAATAAAAAAATAACAAATAAAATTACAATTATGAAACAAAAGATCTCCACCATAGATGGATATATAGTGGAGATAAAAACTAATTAAAATGAAATTAAAAATAAATAAATAATTATGATAAGAAAATAAAAGAAAGATGTCTATTGTCCACATCTAAGATGAACAGTGGAGATTAAACTTAATTTAAAAAAAAAAAATATTTCAAAAAAAGAACAGTTAAAAAATAATTAATTTTTTTTTTAAAGAGTTGATTAGCTCAAATCATCGGTTCTAGGTGCAAGGGGCTCAATAGTTCGTCATCTTGACAATATGGTCTGAAGCTAAAAATAAATTTTGCATTTGAGATGTGTCTCTTTTAGCAATTTCCATAGTAGATAATAACATTATAAAATCAGTTAATCAATTGTTAATTAGTATATTACTCAGTATACATTTTAATAATTAAAATGTTAGATTTTTATGAATGCCCAGTGGAAAACCATAAAATTAACCAGATATTAGAATGACCCGATATCCAAGTAACCTGATATCTAAGTAATTAATATAAGTAAACTTGATTTGTTTTAATATTAAAACCACTACAAAATTTGTCACACAAATCAGCGGTGTAATGATTTTCAAAAGGGGAAATTTTAATTTAGTCCCTAACGTTTAGCAAAATATTATTTTTTTACTAACGTTTGTATTTCGAATTTCTATCATCCTTAACGTTTTAGAAATGTATTAATTTAGTCCCTTTGACCAAAAAATAATAGTCAAACATGACAAAAGTAACAAAAAGATGAATTTACCCTTGATATAATTTAACATAGTTAAAATGATATAATTACCCTCTTAAAAATTGACAATTATAAAATAACCATATCTATTATTACAAAATTACCATTGACTACCTTCCAATTAAATCATGACACATCATTAAATCAATTTTTTTAATTCAATTTAAAGTTAATAAATATTTTAATTAAAAAGATAATTTTAATATAAAATATTTTAAAAAAAAACCTCCTTCATCTTTTTCCTCTCATCATCTTCCTCATCTCTAATTTTATCTTCTACATTCATCAAAATCATCAACTCTATCATTTTCATCAAACTAATATCACTCAAATTAAACATCAATATCAAACTAAACATATCCCAAATCTTAAAAAAAAAAGTTTATGCAAATTTAAAAAAAAAAAACACATACACACACAAACCAGAGCCAGGCAAGAAGAGATGATGGTGCGCGGAAGTGGAAAGACCAACGGCGGAGCGGAACATCAGACCAGAATAGACCAATGGTGGGAGTGAAACAGCGGCGATGAAGCGGTGATGAGTGTCGAAACGGACCAGCGCGCGGCGTTGAGAGACCAGAAACAGGTGAGGTGACAGTAGTGTGTGGTGCGGCAGATGCGGTGGAGAAATCGACAGTGACTAGCTGCGCCGACGAACGAACCAGCAGAGGTTGACGGTGGTGCGATGCTGGTCTCCCAAGCCTCGCCAGATCTTCGCTTCCCTTCAAGCCTTTTTCGGTGATGCAGCAACGATTTAGCCAGAAAAAGGTGGAGAAATCTGCAGTGATCAGCAACGCCGACGACCAGGCCGGAGACTAGCCAGGTTCAGGTTTCCACTCTGACGATGGAGACCAATTTTCTGGTCTCCCTCGCCGGACGAGAATGGACTCCATGGGAGACAGGTCTCCCATGGAGATCCTGGTTTTATTTTTATTTTTTTTAATTAACTTAAAAATATTTTTTATACATTAAATTCAAAATATAGAAATATATATTATATTAAATATATATTAAAAATATGTAAATATATTCAAGTTAAAATGACCAAACTAACCTTCTTTCTCTTAAGGTTGACTAACATTTGACTAACAGTAGGACTAAATTGATACATTTTTGAAACGTTAGGGATGACGGAAATTCAAAATGCAAACGTTAGTAAAAAAATAATATTTTACTAAACGTTAGGGATTAAATTAAAATTTCCCCTTTTCAAAACTGTTAAAAAGTTTCAAACATAAATCATTTAAAAATGTTCTTTGTTCATGAATTATTATTTTTTATGATTCTAAAAGAACTCATTTTTGTGAATTGATTTTAATTCCAAAACTTACAATAGTTATAGCTATATATATATATATATATATATATGTAAAGGGCTCTTGTAGGTGATATTATATAATTTTTTCCTTTTTCGTTTTTAGAGTGTGGTTCTCATTTTACTTGAAAACTGGTTCATTAATTCTCACATCCAACTACCTAATTGATTATTGATATATATATATATATATATATTTTCCATTTTATTCTTTTTCAATTAAGAGTCAAGTTCATGCATCTTTAATGACACTTCTTTCACTATTAATGATATCGTGTATGGAGTAGATACGTTTATATTGATTGGAAAATCTGTAAGGTGTCTTAGATAATGGTACATCCCAGTACCAAATTCCAGAAACACTTTTTATTCATGGTTTGTAATGGAGCTACCTCAGCATTGTTTGTGATAAGGAATGCTAACTGTATATATCTTCATAACATTTAAGTGAAAGAGCTCTTGTTGGTGATATTATAGTCTTATGATGGTGATATTATATAATCTTATTTTTATTTTTATTTTTTTTGTTTTTGGAGTGTAGTGCCCGTTTTACTCTAAAACTGATTCATTAATTCTCACATCCAACTAAATAATTGATGATTGATTGTTTTTTCATTATATCCCTTGTTAATTAAGAGTCAATTTTATGCATCTTTAATGACACTTTTTAACACTATTATTGATACCGCATATGGAGCAGACACAGTTCTATTGACTGGAAAATCTGCAAGGTCCAAAAACACTTTATCTTCATGGTTTGTAATGGAGCCATCGCAGCACTGTTTGTGGTATGGAATGCTAATTGTATCTTCATAACATATAAATGAAAGGAATCTCTAGCTAACTAAAAATATGCTGCTGTAACTTACGTTTTCATTAATATTTATAGGTTGCAGAGGTTATATGTGAGTATAGTATATATTTGACAACTTCTTCTCTTTGAAATCAAACATTTTCAATTTTGAAGTCATAGTATTAGATCGTAAGTGGCGAGAACAGAAGTTTTTCCATGACGATCTATAGTCAAATCTATTATACAGCTTGTAAGTCGCTGCCTATTTTTTTTGAAACTTACAAGCTGTTATCTATTATCTGTGAAATAAGACATGGAAACATTGCAGTAAGGCCTAGGAGATAACCATCTCATGCGATTCATGTCCTGCAAATGAAGTTGTGACATGCATCCACACTTATGCCTTCAAGATAATACTAAGACATGCCAAACATGTCAAGTATAGTGCAGTTTTTATATTGTGCAATGAAACAATACTTCTTTTCCCTATAAATATTATTTACAATGCTGATCAAAGTGCACCATTAATGAGGTAATTTTACAAAATTCAATGTTTAATGAATTTGTTAGGTTTCCTCAAAGTGTTGTATGAATTACGGTTAACATATTTAGACATGAATTATACTGTGGATCATTGTACAATTTCAATTTGAATAATACTAGATTGGCTAAACTATTAGCCTAAATTTATTGCTAAATGATATAATATGTGAGTTATAACTATTACATAAATTATAACATGATGTGATATATGTTATTTTAGTTATAACTTATAAATTGCATTATTTGGACATATATTGTAAACGGGTAGTGTTAAAATCCAAAACTTTAATAAACAGTTTGTATTTATTCTTTGAGTACATTAATACATAACCTTTTATATTTCAAGAAAACAAATATGATTTTTGTTATTCTCCTTTCCTAACTTCAGAATAAGCTCTAATGATACACGTTAACATTTACCATTTTAAGAGAACATTTTCCATTTTAATATACAAAATATTTGCATTTCCAATATTAATTTGTAATATTCAAGATTAAAATGGATATGCTTTAATATTTGGCAGACGTGATGCCAATAGAAAAAGTTGAAGTTTGTTTTTATTGGATGTTTCCTTAATTCAAGGTATTGAAGTTTCCTTTTTTCGAAGTTGTACTAAATGAAAATATTATTGAAGCTTCATGGCATTGTAACCATGGCCATTAGAGATGAGTTCTGTAATCAATTAGTACCATTAGTATTGAATAAGATTAGAAGAAAATCAAATAGAATTAATACCATGTCATATTCTGGAAAAATCAAAATCTACCAGCAGAATTTAATATCATGTCTTATTCTACAAAATGTCAAACTGCATGGACAGAATTATTACCGCCCAAAAAAGTAGGAAGTAGTATTTTTCAAGACTTCATTACACGGTCCCCCCATTAGACTACCTAACCAGACTTGGCTTTTGTAGTCTACGCAGGGGTAGAGGTTGTCCTCCTATTTATACCGCCCTGAACAAATTAAACAAATACCCACCCATGAATTAAGAAATCATGGATTTTCTAAAATTGTTATTGAACACTCTCCTTGTTTTCCATTTTTTCACTTCTCTACTTCATCAATTGACACCATCACAGCTAACCACTCCAAAGATGGAGATGTCATAGTGTCCGAGCACAACATATTTGCACTCGGATTCTTCAGTCCTGGAAAGTCTCCAAAACGGTACGTTGGAATTTGGTATCACCAAATTTCAGGGTACCAAATTCCAGGAGAAAACCATTGTTTGGGTGGCAAATAGAGATCATCCCATCAATGGTAAAACCGGGGTACTCTCAATCAACACTCATGGAAACCTAGTGCTGTACGAAACAAACCAAAGTAGTGTTCCTGTCTGGTCTACAAATGTCTCGTTCACTTCCCTGAACGGCACTGTAGCTCAGCTCTCAGATTCAGGAAATCTTGTACTACGCTTGGTTGAAAATAGCTCCAAAATATTGTGGGAAAGTTTTGATTATCCTACGGATACTTTGCTTCCACTTATGAAACTTGGGGTGGATAGGAAAACGGGTCTGAATCGGATCTTAAGATCCTGGAAATCCCCGGATGACCCAGGATCTGGGGAATGCTCACGCATGATTGACCCAAGTGGGAATCCTCGGTTGATAACTTACAAGGGATCGAATAAGTGGTGGCGAACTGGGTCATGGACTGGGAAAAGATGGGGCAGTGTACCTGAAACGCTTCTTCGTTATGACCCTAACCCTGAACTTACTTTTGTAAATAACCAAAATGAAGTTTACCTGATGTATTATGCAGAGGAACCTCCTGACTTATCAAGACTGAGAGTCAGTGAGTCTGGAAATGTATGTCGGTTTGCATGGGACTGGCAGAGACAAGAAAAAGAATGGTATCCCTTCTGGTGTAGCCAGAATGATCCGCCGTGTGACAATTATGGGTACTGTGGGGCTAATAGTGATTGAAACCTGTATCAGTCTAATGAACCTGAGTGTGTATGCCTACCTGGATTTGAACCCAAATATGCGCAAGAATGGAACTCTGGAAATAGGTCACGTGGGTGCATGAGGACACGCGGGATGTCCTCATGCCAAAGAGGAGGACGGTTCATAAAGGTGGCACAATTGAAGGTGCCTGAAACATCAGTCACACATGTGGACATGAGTTTGGACTTAAAAGAGTGTGAGAATAAGTGCTTAAGTAATTGTTCTTGTATAGCTTACACAAGTGCACAGCCTGAGACTGATGGAGCTTAATGTACCATGGCGAGATGATGGATACAAGAAGTTATCCAAGTTCTGGACATGATTTATATGTACGTGTCCCCGATGAATCAGGTAACATGTCTACTAAATAATACCAGGTAAAACTGGTCTCTATATATATGGTTTGTTCTAAATCGTGTCATAAGACTTGAACAACTAGACATATATAATCAGCAGTTCTAGTTGCATGATATCCGAGTCATGCAATACAAAATGTTGCATTTACAAATGTGTTGATTATTATGCACATGATAAAAATTTAAGTAACACTAGGCTATCTAAAAATTTTATGAAAATTCATATCTAATTAATATATGAGTTGTAATTGGCACTTCAATCGTCATATTATTTAATATTTTACATGATGTTGATAATTCACATCTATGTTTGAACAATCTTTTTGGACTATCTAACGTTATCATAAAAAATCATTTTCAATTACATATTTTACTTTTTCATTATTAGTGGGCAAAGTTAATTGCAATATCATAATAAAAATTTTTATGTGGTCGTGCATCATAATTAGGATAGAACTCTATTGGTGGGTGAATGCAAAGTATCATGTTAAATTTTAGTTTTCCCTTATCTCTATAATGCACTAATTAATATCTAATCTTTCATAAATACGAATCTTTTCTTTCTTTCTACTTAAGATGGTTCACTTGGCAAGAGAGCAATTGTGGCGATTGCTATAACTTCTCTATTTGCAATGTTTCTTATGATAATCGCTACAACTTGGTCCTTCAGAAGGAAAAGAAGGGGTAATCTAATTTCATTTCACTCTTTGCCTTTTTCATATGTTCATGATTGCTTAAGAAGTTGAGCAGACATTATTAAATTTACCCATGTGTTTGATGCCAGAGAGAGCAAGGGAAAGCACAATTTCATTGACTTCAACAACCTTGGGGGAGTCCTTTGATAAAGAGGAACAAAATTTGCAAGTACTTCACCTCAGGACCATTGCTACAGCCACAAATAATTTCTCTTCTGAGAATAAACTTGGTGAAGGCAGTTTTGGCCCTGTTTATAAGGTCATTTTTTTTTTTTTTTTTTATATATTATTATTATTATTTATTTGAAATAAGGTCTCAAATTGTCTTAATTAAATTTCTAAACTTAAGAGTTTTTGTATTTGGAATGGGTATGTACTTCCGCCCTTGTATATTGAGTAATGTTTGCAATCCAATATTTCAATATTTTTTAGTGGTCACAGTCTTTAACTAAGTATCTAGGTTTACTTAGTTAAATTAGAGAACCTTTTCAAAATATAAATCAATCAATCAATTAGAGTCCAGTTAATATGTTATAAGTGCGCAGACATTAAGATAACTTTGTAAGTTATATATATTCTATAATTATGTCCCCATTCTTGGAAACAATTTTCATATGTTCACTTTATTTTCCGATTTTTAGGCTTCTAGTCAAGGCCTGAAAGAAAGCTTATAAAAAGTCTCTTATTTATAATCATTAATGAGCAGGTCAAACTTACTGATTTTTATGAGATTGAACATACAATTTTGTTAGGAAACAGAAGGTTTTAAATTCTAAACTTATTCTCTTTTTTAAAATTTATTGTAATTAATGACAAACAATTATATTCCAAGTAAGTACTACAGCTTAAAATTTTGTGATTAAAATTTCAATTCCTTGTCTAATACTTTAGATGCTAATTAAAATTATTTTTCTTATTTTAATTAGTTGTATCTTAGTTTCTTTAGACCAAAGATTTTTAATCATTTTATTCAGTTAAATTTATAACTTTTTGCCCTTTTTTAAGAATACTGTCATAACTTTTGCAATTAACACCACATTCCAACTGAAGTTCATGTACTAAAGCTTTAAATAACTTTTGGAATCTTGGTTGTTCATTTTACATTTTATCATTGTATAGCTAGATTTAATTTGTAATTTTACTTCAATGCACAAGTTGCCTACATTTGGTGGCATATGTAAAATTAATCAGATTGATAAATCTAGGCAAGAAGCAAAGGATTGTGAAACAAGCTGAAAGCTTGTTGGAAGCATATATAACTAGAATTTCAATCGATTTTTTAGGGTCAATTACCTAATGGATAAGAAATAGCTGTCAAAAGATTATCACAAAATTCTAGACAAGGAATCTCAGAATTCAAAAATGAGATTTCATTGATTGCAAAACTTCAACATAGAAATCTTGTACGACTCTTGGGTTATTGCATAGAGCAAGGGGAGAAGGCATTAATCTCCGAATTCATGCCTAACAAAAGCTTGGACCACTTCATTTTTGGTATGGATACTCATTAGTTTTGTAGTTTTTGTCTATGCACTTTTGCTATTACTCTAATATTTCTTATATGTGATACAACATAATTTATACAGACCAATCTAGAAAGCTATTGTTGGATCGGAAAATGCGCTTTAAAATAATCTTAGGAATTGTTTATAGGATTCTGTATCTCCATCAAGATTCTAGGTTAAATGTTATCCATTGAGATCTAAAAGCTAGTAATATTCTTTTAGATGAAGAGATGAAACCCAAAATTTCAGACTTTGGCACTGTAAAAATATTTGGAGGGGATGAAAGCCAAGGAAATACAAAAAAAGTTGTGGTAACTCAGTAAGTCAATACAAAATATACTCAATAATGAATTTATTTTATTGTTAACAATATTTTCTTATATAACCTATAAATGAAATGAATACGCTAGAATTGTGTTGTAAATGGGGTTAATAGTATATGCCAATGGCTTGCAGTGGTTATATGCTATCGAAGTATGCATTAGATGACATCTTCTCAACAAAATTGGACATTTTTAGTTTTGGAGTGATTGTATTGGAGATCATAAGTGGCAAAAAGAATAGAGGCCTTTTCCTTGATGATCCATCATCATGTTTGACATAATATGTAAGTCATTTTACCTTATCTTTTGTCTTTATTTTTCACTCATTAGCAATATTGGTATGAAAGTTAGGGTATTTTTATTCTCATGTAATGCCAGAGTGAAGACATGGGAACTTTGGAGAAATGGTAAAGCCTTAGAGATAGTTGACTCATGCATGGTTGATTGATTTCCTGCAAGTGAAGTTTTAAGGTGCATCCAAGTAGGGCTCTTATGCATGCAAGATAATGCGAAAGACAGGCCAAACTTGTCCACTGCAATTTTTATGTTAAGCAATGAAACCAAGCTTCCTTCTCCTAAAAAGCCTACATTTGTACTCAAGAAGAATGAATCAGAGACATCTATTTTAGGAACAAAGTACTCTATTAATGAGGTGACAATTACGACACTTGATGCTCAATAAAATTTGCTAGCTAGGTTATTATGTACTAATTACAATTATAACAATTGGAAAAGAATAAAACCTTTTTACTATTATACTAACTTTAATTTTCATACATAATGTTATATGATAATTAGGCACTCAAATTTTTATTGCTATACTTCGTAAGAAAATTGCTCGTGACTGTATGATCAATTTTGTTTTAATTTAGTGAAATCAATATTGTAAGGCATAGTTGGGAACTATTGGAAAAACAATCGGTATGCGATCAACGAATATATATGTATATGTCTATATGTGTGTGCGCATGCATATGTGTGCGTGTCTCTAATATTATGTATATGTATAGAGATCAACATATACTTTAATATATTTTAGATATCGATACATTTAATAAAAAAAAAAAAAAAATGAGTGATTGTATTTTAAAATTGCTTATTGTAATTTATTATATCTGATTGTAATTAAATGAGTCAAATCATATTTACAATAACTAACATGCAGAATCACATTTATAAAACCAACCAAAATGAGGTTGGACTTCAAGGAAATGGGCTAATGGGTCTTGAGCTGTTGGAGACAAAATTAATTGGGATTTGGTTTAGCTTTGGGTCAAAGTTCTGATTTGGCTCACCTGAACGAGGAAGACTTCACAACAACATGAAATCAAATCACATTATCTTGATTTAATGGAATCTTTTGAGATGTCAAGTGAAGGACATTTGCATGAATCTTATGACCTGAAGCAAAACTAAAGTTAAATGATATTTGCCTGAACTTTGGGTCGTGATAACTAGAATGAAAATTTTTTGCCCAGTTTGCTTTTGTTTAACTTGCTTTTTTAAAATACCTCCTGAGGTGTAGTGAGATTGAATGAGCAATCTCTATCATTAGGTCACGTTGGACAATGGCTAAAGTTTGTGTTGAAAATTAAAATGGAGAAATCTACATTTCTAACAATTGGTAGCTCTACCCATGATGAGTGGAACAAGACCACTAAAGTTGGGGGAGGAGGGGGGGTTGCGGGGCAGCAGTATATGTATTATACCCAGCAAATTCAACAATATGTTTGTGATAGAAGGGTAATTATGTAATAGTGATTGCATTAAATTTATGGCTTGTTAATAAACTCAAACACTTTTACATACATATTAATAATATTACATTCATAATTAAATTAAGATTAAAAAATATAATAGCATTAATATATTATATATATTATAAATATATATAATATATTTAATAAAACAAATAGAAAAATGAATGTTAAAATTATAAATTAAAATAAAATACAATTCCAAGTCAATTTAGGATGAGATGTGTTTAGGGTTTTTTTTCAAATATATTTCTTGTTTTGGTTTTTCTTTTCAAATATATTTCTTGTAAACATTAAGAGAAAAAAATTTTAGTATAAAGTTAGGATTGATTTGGGGATATGTTATCTTGGGGAGGATAAACTTGGAATAAAATCTTTTAAATATTTTTTGGTGATTTGTAACTAAGTGAAAAGTTAAAAATTCTTATTTTTTTTTCAGTTGTTTTTAGATAGTTTTAAGTGATTTGACTATTTAAAAAAAAAAAAAAAACTTATTATATGCAATTCAATACTATTAAGTCGTAAATGGAAAAAAACAAACGAACCCTAAGTTTGTGTAATTGAACTTTGTAAAGTCTTTCATTTAATTATGAAATAATTATTATATCTAATTGGAGTATATCTACAATTTTGTTTAGAAAATTTTTTTACATTTAAATAATTTTTAATTATAGTTCCAAGAATGATAATATTTAATTAAAATATATTAAATGTAAGACCTTAAAAAAATTAAAAAGTAAACTACACAAATTGCACAAGTTTAGCAAATTTCAATAGGTCTGGCGGCGATGCTCACATTTGTGTTTTGTAGACATATGTTTGTATTTATACTATAATTTTTTTTCTTTAAAGTTTTGATCAAATTTAATTATCGATCAACTAATCATTCATCAGTAGTCAAATTGAGTACTAACTAAGTAGTTAAGTACTCACTACTCACCGAATCATTGATCCAGTAGTGAGTAGTGAGTTATAAAACATTGTTTATAACTTAGGTTTCATCAAAGTTAAAATTTTATATATGATTAATTTAACAAGTTTGACTTGGTTGATTTGCCTTTGATTGTAATCATCTTTTTTTTTTTTTGACTGAAATCATCTTAATTTGTTGCATTTATTTAGAAATTATGTTTTGTAGTTTTGTTTTTACGATTGGGGAATGTGTTTTCCAACGAATGTATGTTATATGCACAATTATATGTAAATTTACAGGTGCAGATTTTAAACAATCAATATGTACCTTTCACCTAGCAGATAATTGAGAGAGATATAAATTCATATGGAGATAGCAAAAGGTCTTTGGATGTGTCCATTAAAACACATAGGATTTGGGATGTGTGTCCCACACTTGTTATTGCCCCTTGAGCGTCACTGTACATGTACACGATAATAATAAATAAGATATTGTCTAGTTGGTTGCAAGGTTCAAAGAAGGGCCGGGTTTAATGATCTTTAAGGTCAAGTCACAAGATGATGCAGAATTTTCATCTGTATTGATTCATTTTATGATTATTTGATTGTATTTTATTTTTAAATATATTTTATTAAAGTGATAGTTGCCGTCAGAAACTATTTAAAATGGTTTGATTATTTATAAGGAAAAGGTTAGTATGAAACTTCATTATTAATGATTTTAAAAGAGAGTTTACATAAAATTGGCAGTATTAAGCCAGCTTCCTGGACACCCTTGAACTCTATGGTGTTGTCGGAGCAGGTCTTTAAACCTTGTTGAGCCCGAACGGTGGTAATAATATGCATAGGTACTATCATGAATTTCCCAGGCTTAGAGTGGGCTGCTATCCCGGCGAAAAAGGTAAATTTCATTTTGGTCTCTCTTTTTTTTATTATCATTTTCTTAAATATGATTTCACCTTTAACTTGGGGAGGGTTCCAAATATGATCTTTTTTTTTTTTTTATAAAATAAAATCAAGAAAATAACAAATAAAATTACAATTATGAAACAAAAGATCTCCACCGAAGATGGATGCATAGTGGAGATAAAAACTAATTAAAATGAAATTAAAAATAAATAAATAATTATGATAAAAAATAAATAAAAAGATGTTTGTTGTCCATATCTAAGATGAACGGTGGAGATTAAATTTAATTTAAAAAAATATTTTGAAAAAATAATAGTTAAAAATAATTAAAAAAAAAAAAAAACTTTAAAGAGTTGATTAGCTCAAATCAACAGTTCGTCATCTTGAAAATATGGTCTGATGCTAAAAATAAATTTTGCATTTGGAATGTGGCTCTTTTAGCAATTTCCATAATAGATAATAGTATTATAAAATTAGTTAATCAAATGTTAATTAGTAAATTACTCAATATACATTTTAATAATTAAAATGTTAGATTTTTATGAATGCCCAGTGGAAAACCATAAAATTAACTAGATATTAGAATGAAAACCCAATATCTAAGTAATTAATAAAAGTAAACTTGATTTGTTTTTAATATTAAAACCACTATAAATTTTGGTCACACGAATCAGCTGTCTAATGATTTTCAAAACAATTAAAAAGTTTCGGACATAAATCATTTAAAAATATTATTTGTTCATGAATTATTATTTTTGATGATATTAAAAGAACTCATTTTTGTAAAATGATTTTAATTCCAAAACTTACACTATATATATAAAGGGCTCTTGTTGGTGATATTATATAATTTTTTTTTTCTCTTTTGTTTTTAGTGTGTGGTGCCCTACTTGAAAATTGGTTCATTAATTCTCACATCCAACTACCTAATTGATGATTGATATTTATTTTTCCATTTTATTTTTTTTAATTAAAAGTCAAGTTCATGCATCTTTAATGACGCTTCTTTCACTATTAATGATACTGCGCATGGAGCAGATACGTGTCTATTGATTGGAAAATCTGTAAGGTGTCTTAGATATTGGCATATCCCAGTACCAAAGTCCAGAAACACTTTCTCTTCATGGTTTGTAATGGAGCTACCACAGCATTGTTTGTGATATGGAATGCTAACTGTATATATCTTCATAACATTTAAGTGAAAGAGCTCTTGTTGGTGATATTATATAGTCTTTAGATTATGGTGATATTATATAACCATTTTTTTTTTTTTTTTTTTTTTTGGGGGAGTGTAGTGCCGGTTTTACTCTAAAACTAAAACTGATTCATTAATTCTCACATCCAACTAAATAATTGAGGATTGATTGTTTTTTCATTATATCCTTTTTTAATTAAGAGTCAATTTTATGCATCTTTAATGACACTTCTTTCACTATCATTGATACTGCATATGGAGCAGACACAATTTGACTGGAAGATCTGCAAGGTGTCTTAGATAATAGCATATCCCAGTACCAAAGTCCAAAAACACTTTATCTTCATGGTTTGTAATGGAGCTATCTCAACACTGTTTGTGATATGGAATGCTAATTGTATCTTCATAACATATAAATGAAAGGAATCTCTAGCTAGCTAAAAGTATGCTGCTGTAACTTAAGTTGTCATTAATATTTATAGGTTGTAGACATATGCGACCATAGTATATGTTTGACAACTTCTCTATGAAATCAAACATTTTCAATTTTGAAGTCATAGTATTAGATTGCAAATGGCAAGAACAGAAGTTTTTCCATGATGATCTATAGTCAAATTTATTATACAACTTGTGAGTTGCTGCCTATTGTTTTTGAAACTTACATTCTGCTATATATTATCATGTGAAATAAGACATGGAAACTCTGTAGGAAGGCCTAGGAGATAGTGATCTCATGCGATTCATGTCCTGCAAATGAATTTGTCACACTTATGCCTTCAGGATAACGCTAAGAGTCTAAGACAAGCCAAAAATGTCAAGTATAGTGCAGTTTTTATATTGTGCAACGAAACAATACTTCTTTTTCCCAATAAATATTATTTACATTTGCTGTCAAAGTGCACCATTAATGAGGTAATTTTACGACATTCAATGTTTAATAAATTTGTCATGTTTCCTCAAAATGGGCATAAATTATACTGTGGATCATTGTACAATTATAATTTAAATAATACCAGATTGGCCAAATTATTTGCCTAAATTTATTAATGTAATATGTAAGTTATAACTGTTATATAAATCATAAAATGATGTAATATATGTTGTTTTAGTTATAACTCATACATTACATCATTTGAACATATATTTTAAAAGAGTAGTGTTAACATCCAAAACTTTAATAAACAATTTAAATTTATTCTTTCAGTACATCAATACACAACTTTTTATGTCTTAAGAAAATAAATAACTTTTTTTTTTTATTCTCGTTTTCTAACTTTGGCACAAGCTCTAATGATACAAGTTAACATTTTTCATTTTTTAAGAGAACATTTTCCATTTTAAAATACACGATATTTACTTTAATACTTGGCAGAATTGATGCCAAAAAAAAAAGCTGAAGTTTGTTCTAATTGGATGTTTCCTTAATTCAAGGTATTGAAGTTTCCTTTTTTCAAAGTTGTAAATGAAAATATTATTGAAGCTTCATGACAGTGTAACCCTGGCCAAAAGAGATAAGTTCTATAATCCATTAGGACCATTACTATTAAATAAGATTAGAAGAAAATCAATTAGAATTAATACCATGTCATATTCTAGAAGAGTCGAACTCTACCAGCAGAATTTAATATCATGTCTTATTCTAGAAAATGTCAAACAACAAGGACAGAATTATTACCGCCCAAAAAAGTAGGAGTTAGTGTTTTTCAAGGTTTCATTACAGGGTCCCCCATTAAACTACCTAAGCAGACTTGGCTTTTGTAGTCTAAGCAGAGATAGAGGTTGTCCTTCTATTCCTATTTATACCCCCTTAACAAAATTAAACAAATGCACACACATGAATTAAGAAACCATGGATTTTCTAAAATTGTTATTGAACACTCTCCTTGTTTTCCATCTTTTTCACTTCTCTACTTCATCAATGGACACCATCACAGCTAACCACTCTATCAAAGATGGCGATGTCATATTGTCCAAGCAAAAAATGTTTGCACTCGGATTCTTCAGTCCTGGAAAGTCTCTAAAACGGTACGTTGGAATTTGGTATCACCAAATTTCAGGGTACCACATTCCAGAGAAAACCGTTGTTTGGGTGGCAAATAGAGATCATCCCATCAGTGATAAAACCGGGGTACTCTCAATCAACACACATGGAAACCTTGTGCTGTATAAAACAAACCAAAGTACTGTTCCTATCTGGTCTGCAAATGTCTCGTTCACTTCCTTCAACGGAACAGTCGCTCAGCTCTCAGATTCAGGAAATCTTATACTACGGTTGGTCGAAAACAGTTCCAATATATTGTGGCAAAGTTTTGATTATCCTACAAATACTTTGCTTCCACTTATGAAACTTGGGCTGGATAGGAAAACGGGTCTGAATCGGATCTTAAGATCCTGGAAATCCTCAGATGACCCAGGATCTGGGGAATACTCACGCATGATTGACCCAACTGGGAATCCTCAGTTGATACTTTACAAGGGTTCGGATAAGTGGTGGCGAACTGGGTCATGGACTGGGAAAAGATGGAGCGGTGTACCTGAATCGCTTCTTAGTTATAACCCTAACACTGAATACATTTTTGTTAATAATCAAAGAGAAGTTTACCTAATGTATAATGCAGAGGATCCTCCTGCCATATCAAGAGTGATAGTCAGTGAGTCTGGACATGTATGTCGGTTCCGATGGGATAGTCAAGAAAAAAATTGGTATCGTTTCTGGTGTGGCCTGAATGATCTGCCGTGTGACTATTATGGGCACTGTGGGGCTTATAGTAATTGCAATCCATATCAGTCTAATGTAGATGAGTGTGTATGCCTACCTGGATTTGAACCCAAATATCCGCAAGGGGACTCTGGAAATAGGTCACGTGGGTGCACGAGGAAACATGGGATGTCTTCATGCCAAAGAGGAAGACGTTTCATAAAGGTACCACTAGTGAAGGTGCCCGACACATCAGTCACACATGTGGACATGAGTTTGGACTTGAAAGAATGTAAGAATAAGTGCTTAAGTAATTGTTCTTGTATAGCTTACACAAGTGCACAGCCTGAGACTGATGGAGTGATGGGCTGCTTAATGTACCATGGTGAGATGATGGATACAAGAAGTTATACAAATTTTGGACAAGATTTATATGTACGTGTTCCGGATGAATCAGGTAATATTTCTAATAAATAATACCAGGTGAAACTGGCCTATATATATTTATATATATTCACATACATATATTTATGTGGGGTAGGGTCAAAAGACACAATTTTGACATAATTTTTCAACTATTTCATTAAAAAGCATTGAATGGTGTAGATTAGTTATTAATTTGAATTGGTATACTTCACCTCATTTCATCTCTACCTTTAGACTAAATAAAAAGACTATTAATTTAATTTTTATTTAATTTTTTCTCTCTATTTAGTTAACCAAATCATACAAACATATGGATTGAAAACTCTCAACATAAACTTTCAAATAAGATGCATATTGTATATGTTTAAACAAATATATTGATTAGAATAGTCCAAAATAAAAAATCAACGAAAAAATAAATAGAGAAAAAATAAAATAGGAAAGAATATGAATGAAGAGAGAAAAATTCGTGCACATGTAATTGTCCGGTATAACACAATCCTCTAATAACTCTCCTCTTCTCAAATAAATAAATAAATCTACACCATTGATTGCTTTGCAATCTAATGACTGAAAAATTATGTCAAATTAAAAATTTGTGTTTCCTTATTTGTATGTTTGCATGATTTGGTTAACCGAATAGAAAGAAAAGATTAAATGAAAATTTATTAATAATTTTTTGATTTAGTCTAAAGGTAGATATAAAATAGGGTGAGGTGTATCAATTCAAAATTAACAACTAATCTACATCATTCGAATGTTTTTCAATCCAACGGTTGAAAAATTGTGTTAAAATTTGTGTTACCTGATCCTACCCCTATATATATATATAAACATGGTTTGTTTTAAATCGTGCCATAAGATAAGACTTGAACAACTAGACATGTAATTAGTAGTTTAGTTGCATGATATCTAAGATGCAATGCAAAATGTTGCATTTTACAAACATGTTGATTAGTATGCACATGATAAAAATTTAAGTAATGCTAGGTTACCCAAAATTTTTATCAAAATCCATATCCAATTAATATATGAGTTGTAATTGATATATCAATCACCACATTATATAATATTTTATATGATGTTGACAACTCACATTTATGGTTTTTGGGTATAAATTTGAACAATTTTTTTGTACCATATAATGTTACAATAAAAATTCATGTTTAATTACATTGGACTTTTGATTACTAGTGGGCAAAGCAGGTTGATATCATGATCAAAATTTTTATGTGGTCATGCATCATAATTAGGACAGAACTCTATTATTGGTGGGTGAATGCAAAGTACCATGTCAAATGCTCGCAAAATAGGTTGATGGGGCTCAAGATTCTTTTTAGTTTTTCCTCATCTCTATAATGCACCAATTTATATCTAATCTTTCATAAATACGGGTCTTTTTTTTTTTTTTTCTTTCTACTTAAGATGGTTCACTTGGCAAGAAAGCAATTGTGGCGATTGCAATAGCTTCTCTATTTGCAATATTTCTTGTGATAGTCGCTACAACTTGGTTCTTCAGAAGGAAAAGAAGGGGTAATCTAATTTGATCATTTCACTCTTTGCCTTTTTCATCTGTTCGTGATTGCTTAAGAAGTTGAGCAGACATTATTAAATTTACCCATATGTTTATACCAGAGAGAGCAAGAGAAAGCACAATTTCACTGACTTCAACAAACTTGGCGGAATCCTTTGGTAGAAAGGAACAAAATTTGCAAGTACTTGACCTCAGGACCATTGCTGCAGCCACAAATAATTTCTCTTCTGAGAATAAACTTGGTGAAGGTGGTTTTGGCCCTGTTTATAAGGTCATTTTCTTCTTTATATTTTATTATTGTTTTTTAGTTGAAATAATAAGGTCTCAAATCACCTTAATTATTATCCTAAACTTAAGAATTTTTGCATTTGGAGTGGGTTTGTACTTGGCCCCTTTTATATTGAGTAACATTTGCGATTCAATATTTCAATATTTTTTAGTGGTTGCAGTCTTTAACTATCTAGGCTACTTAGTTAAATTAGACCTTTTCGAAAAAATAAATAAATCAATCAATCAATAAATTAGAGTCCAGATAATATGTTATATATATAAGTGCACAGAAATTAAGATAACTCAGTAGGTCATATTCTATAATTGTGTCCCCATTCTTCGAAACGGTTTTCATATATTCACTCTGTTTTTCGATTTTAAGGTTTTTAGTCAAGTACATGGGGAGTTGGCTTGAGAGAGAGCTTATAAAAAAGGTGTTATGCATGATAATATCTTTCATGAGGTGTTGAGTTTGTATGTCGTGCTGATGTTAGTGTATCATTCCAATAACAATGCGAAACATGGCGTTTCTTTTTCATAAAAAATAACATCGGTGTGACCTTCCAATTACAATAAAACACAACATAACTTTTTAAATGAAAATTTTCTCATAAATTAGAAAATACACCAATATTAATTTTTATGAAAGAGAAATCTTATGTGTCCTGTTGTTATTGGAAGATCACACTAACATCAGCATGAGACACTAAATCAATGTCTATAGAAGATTTTCTCTGTATGTATAATCATTAATCGATAGATTCAGTGATGTTTACAAGATTTGAACATGTGAATTTTCAAGAAACTCAAACAAATTAAGCTCTGTTGGAGCTTCAATAGTGAGAAATTTGAGTCGAGAATGGAGGGAAAAACAATTCTGGTTTTCATTAATTAATGATGAAAACAAAACCAACATTTATATACAACTATGAGAATTAATCTTAGCCCTCCAAGACTAATTGAAAGAATCCTAGCCATTCAGATACAACAAAAAATATGCCGGCTCATCAATCCTTGACTCACTAATAATAGATTAAACTAGTTTTCATATTACTTGCATGACAAGTAATCTAACTTAGGGCTTAAGCTGGCAATGCTAGTTACTAGCTGATTATCAAGATGATGCTTTTGATCATTAGGATATTGTGGCTGCTGAGTATGATGGCTAACTAGACCAGCCTGCAAAGGATCAGGGTCATTAGTTTGTTGATGCAGCTGATAATCACAAGGCTGCTGCTTATGACTCTGCTACTGAAGAGGCAAACTAGGAGATACACTCACAGAACACACAATTTTGTTAGGGAACAAAAGGTTTTAAATTCTAAACTTAGATTTCTTTTTTTTTTTTTTTAATTTATTACAACTATTGACAAACAATTATATTCCAAGTAAGTGCTAATTAGTTGTGCTTTTAGAGAAAAGCTTAAAGTTTTGTGATTAAAATTTCAATACCTTGTCTAATTTTTTTTTATGCTAATTAATTATACTCTTTGTTTTAATTAGTTGCGTCTTAATTTCTTTAGACCAAAGATTTTTAATCATTTTATTCATTTCAGTTTATTTCTTCTTTGCCCATCTTTAAGAATACTGTAATAACTTTTGTAATCAAGACCACATACCAAGTGAAGTTCATGTACTAAATCTTTAAATAAGTTTTGGAATCTTGGGTGTTCATTGTAAATTTTACCATTCTATAGCTAGATTTATAATTTTATTTCCATGCACATGTTGCCTAAATTTAGTGGCATAAGTAAAATTAAAAAGATTTATAAAGCTAGGCAAGAATGAATATGCCAAAGGATTGTGAAACAAGTTGAAAGCTTCTTGGAAGCATGGTTAATAAGTTGAGGGAATCAATACAACTAGAATTTCAATTGATTTTTCAGGGCCAATTACCTAATGGACAAGAAATAGCTGTCAAAAAATTATCAAAAAATTCTGGACAAGGAATCTCAGAATTCAAAAATGAGGTTTCATTGATTGCAAAACTTCAACATAGAAATCTTGTACGGCTCTTGGGTTATTGCATAGAGCAAGGGGAGAAGGTGTTAATCTATGAATTCATGCCTAACAAAAGCTTGGACCACTTCATTTTTGGTATGGATACTCATTAGTTTTGTAGTTTTTGTCTATGCACTTTTGCTACTACTCTAATATTTCTTATATGTGATACAACATAATTTATACAGATCAATCTAGAAAGCTATTGTTGGATTGGAAAATGCGCTTTGAAATAATCTTAGGAATTGCTCGCGGGATTCTATATCTTCATCAAGATTCTAGGTTAAATGTTATTCATCGAGATCTAAAAGCTAGTAATATTCTTTTAGATGAAGAGATGAAACCCAAAATTTCAGACTTTGGCACTGCAAAAATATTTGGAGGGGATGAAAGCCAAGGAAATACAAAAAAAGTTGTGGGAACTTAGTAAGTGAATGCAAAATATACTCAATAATGAATTTATTTTATTGTTAACAATATTTTCATATATGACTTATAAATGAAATGAATATGCTAGAATTGTGTTGTAAATGGGGTTAATAGTATATACCAATGGCTTGCAGTGGTTATATGTCACCGGAGTATGCATTAGATGACATCTTCTCAGCAAAATCAGATATTTTTAGTTTTGGAGTGATTGTATTGGAGATCATAAGTGGAAGAAAGAATAGAGGCCTTTTCCTTGACGATCCATTATCATGTTTGATACAATATGTAAGTCATTTTACCTTATCTTTTGTCTTTATTTTTCACTCATCAACAATATTGGTATGAAAGTTGGAGTATTTTTATTCTCATATAATACCGGAGTGAAGACATGGGAACTTTGGAGAAATGGTAAAGCCTTAGAGATAGTTGACTCATGCATGGTTGATCAGTTTCCTGCAAATGAAGTTCTAAGGTGCATCCAAGTAGGGCTCTTATGCGTGCAAGATAATGCAAAAGACAGGCCAAACTTGTCAACTGCAATTTTTATGTTAAGCAATGAAACCATGCTTCCTTCTCCTAAAAAGCCTACATTTGTACTCAAGAAGAATGAATCAGAGACATCTATTTCAGGAACAAAGTACTCCATTAATGAGGTGACAATTACAACACTTAATGCTCGATAAATTTTGCTAGCTAGGTTATTATGTACTAATTACAATTATAATAGGTGTATGAATAATAAAACCATTTTACTATTATACTAATTTTAATTTTCATATTAGGCACTATAATTTGTATTGCCATACTTTGAAGGAAAATTGCTTGTGACTGTATGATAAATTTTGTTTCAATTTTTGCTCACCTGGACTAGATGATTTTGTAACAACATGAAATCAAATTGAGTTATCCTGACTTAATGAAATCTTTTGAGACGTAAAGTGAATGACATTTGCATGAATCTTATGACCTGAAGTAACACTAAAGTTAAATGATACTTGCCTGAACTTAGGGTCATGATAGCTAAAGTGCAAATTTTGTGCCAAGTTTGTTTTTATTTTATTTTATTTTTTAATTAAAATACCTCATTAGGTGTAGTGAGATTGAATAAGCATTCTCTATCATCAGGCCATGTTGGACAATGGTTGAAGTAAGTTTGCTTTAAAAATTAACACGGATAAATCTACAATTCTAGAAATATGAAACAAATCTCCAGATGCTAACACAAGAAATTCAACAAATCTCCAAATACTAACACAACTAACACAAGAAATTGGAGTCACAGCTAAAACATAAATTTCTTATCAATGCAAATCTAACTACGGACCAAAACTTTATTTCTGAAAATTTAAACTAGATCAAAACACACTAACAACAGAAATCTGAAAATGAACAGAGTTTATTGCTTAACAAATTAAAATAACAACAAAAATCAGTTTCTTGCTTAACAAAAATCACAACAATCACAAAACCTAAAATTGTCCGTACCTTTTTTTCTCATCAACTCCAAATCTGAGATCTGATTAGAGGAAGATGGAGAAAAGAGAAATTGGAAGATCTGCATGAAGAGAATCGGATGTGAGAGAGAGATTGAAAAGCTGAGATCTGAGAGAAAAAGGGAGACTTACCTCTATCTGAGACAGAAATTATATTGTGAGAGTTCTCTGAAACAGAAGAGAAGACCATCTGTGAGAGAGCGTCAATTTAACTTGAGAACATAAATACATAAAAAAAATCAATCATAATATATATACACATAACATAAATAAAATCTACTTATCAAGAATATTAAATAAAAGAATATAATAATATTATTATTTCCTTAATTTAGAAATTTATCCTACGATATTTTTAAAATGTTGCTTATGGAATCATTAGTGACATTTTTTAAATCCTTCAAAAAGATATCTCGATCAATCTTTTGCTGCTTTTTTAATAATCAATCATGCAATTGCGATTTTTATATATAAATCTCACAAAATTAAAGCTGTAAAAACTACTTTTTCTTGTAGTGTCTAATAATTGGTAGTTCTAACTAGCCATGAGTGGAACAAGGCCACTAAAGTTGAGGGGGGCTGCAGTATAAGTATGTATGTGATACGAGAGTAATTATGTAATAGAGATTGCATTAAATCTATGGGTTGTTACTTAACGTTTTACAAATGCATTTCCAGTTTTTTGAAAACAAGAAATAATGTTTGTTAGCCATATTTTTAAACGAAAGCAAAAACAAAAAATGTGTTTTGCACTTTTACTAAACAAAAACTGAATAGTTGTTTTCCATTTTTCAATTTTTAATTAGCTAAGTAGAATGTGGGACCTATATATTTATTTAAAACAAAACTATTGATACATAGACCAAAGTTAAATATATTATATGTATTTATTATATTATTTTTAATTATTAATAAATATGTTTTTCTCAAGATTAATAAAAAAATTAATTTTATTATAATAAAACACTAATCAATTTTAAATTAATTTATAACTAAAAATTGGAGAAATATATACACAAGCATGTCTAATATCCAGCACAAAACAAGCAACATCTAAAAATAGAAACTAAGAATAACTAAGATCAATTCAGACACAACGCAACAATTCACATGGTTACCCAAATTGTTATAACTAAACACTGAAGTTATCCCTCTAACCACAAACTCCAATTACAACCAAGACTCAAACTCCTATCGAGCATACCGAGCCCACAACTCAAATCAAGCTCCTTACTGACTTTTTTTGGAAGTCTTGCTACATCTTGATATGCATTTTACATAAAGAATAAGTCCCTATTTAATAATATAAGTTTTCTTGGTTAAAAAGTAATTCAAAACCTTTTAGAAAACACTTTTATTTGCTCCTAATGCTATCAGAATCCCATTTGGATGGAAAATCCAGTAACCTACTTGTTTCCACTCAAAACGCCGTTCACCCTCTTAAGGCACATGCCAACACGTCCGACCATCCTTTATATGGTGAGCTTATAGTCTCCAGTGAAGAACTCTTCGCGCTGGGTTTCTTCAATCCTGAAAAGTCTCCAAAATGGTACATTGGAATATGGTATTACTAGGATCCAGAGCAAGCTGTTGTGTGGGTAGCGAATAGAGATGATTCCATCACTGGCAGATTCGGGGTACTCTCAATCAATAATCATGGAAACCTCATATTGTATGAAACAAACCAAACTATTGTTCCTGTCTGGCCTACAAATGTTTCAGTCACTACTAGGAATGGCTCTACAACTTGGCTCTCAGATTCAAGAAATCAGTTCGGCTAAGTGGTGGCGAACTAGGTCATGTACCGGGCAAATATTGACAAGTACACCTAAAATGACACCTTATGAAATCACTAACTATAGTTTCGTCAACGATCAATATGAAGTTTCTATAGTGTATGGTACAGTTGTTCCTTCTACCCTAGTTAGACTGACAGTGAGTGAGGTTGGATATTTGCAACACTTCATCTCAACAAATCGAGGCCTTGCATGTATCAAGTATTGGTACAACCCAAATGATCCACCATGTGACTATTATGGGCACTGTGGGCAAATAGTAACTGTAAACCATATCCCTTGGATCATGACTTTGAGTCTCCTAAATTAATTACTTTTTTAATTTATTTATTTTTAATAATTTGAATTTAATATACATTACATCAATAAACCCTAAAATCTTAAACAATAAATTATTACATTAAAATTATCCATGTATAATGTATTGTCATAATTCAATTTTATATATATAAAAAATATTGTTTACTTTATAGTTTTATTTTATTTAGAATCAATAAATTATTATTAAATTTTAAAAAAAATTATTATATTTTTATTCGTTGTGAAATAGTTATGGAGAAATATATGAAAAGAAAATCATCACTTGAGTTAGAATCATCTTCTTCTAAGAAAAATTGTGTTCAAGTCAATTTGTCAGATCTCCCTGCCGATCCAGGGCTTCGAACTAAAATATGGGACTATGATCCTAATGTCCGTGAGCAAGTTCGGAGAGCATATCTGCTAAAAGGTCCTTGTCAACCTCGAGAACACAATTTTCCTATGAGACCTTTTAGACAAAAGTCTAAGCGATTCAACGTTGTTTGGTTTACTGAACATTCAACTTGGTTGGAGTACAGTATAGCAAAAGATGCAGCCTATTGTCTAAGTTGTTATCTTTTCAAACCAGATATTGGAAAACAAGCGGGTGGTGACTCTTTTGTTGGTGAAGGGTTTACAAATTGGAAGAAGACAGATTCATTAAGGTAGCATGCTAAAAGTAATTCCCATAAAGAAGCTTGGAGCAAATGTGAGGATCTATTAAATCAGAATCAACATATTGAGTCAACTATAAACAAACAGTCAGATCAAGCTTGAATTGAGTATCGAACTCGCTTACGTGCTTCAATTGATTGTAGTTGTTTTCTTTTACGGCAAGGGCTTCCATTTCGAGGACATGATGAATTAGAAAATTCTAGCAATAAAGGTAATTTTCTTGAACTTTTACGTTGGCTATATGCTCAAAATGAGAACATAAAAGTTGTGACATTCAAAAGTGCTCTTGAAAACTTGAAAATGACGACACCCAAGATTCTAAGGGACATAGTAAATGCTATTTCAAGTGAAATTATTAATACAATTATTAAAGATATTGACAATTCATTGTTTTCACTTATTGTGGATGAATCTCGTGATATATCTTCAAAAGAGCAGATGACTATTGTATTGAGATATGTGGACAAGAATGGTAATGTGATAGAGCGTTTTGTCGGCATTGAGCATGTTACTGATACTTTTGCACCCTCACTTAAAGCAACAATTGATTCCTTTTTGTCTAGATATGGATTAAGTATTTCTAGATTGTGAGGACAAGGTTATGATGGAGCAAGTAATATGCGAGGTGAATTTAATGGACTTAAAGCACTTATTTTAAAAGAGAATGAGAGTGCTTTTTATGTGCATTGTTTTGCCCATCAATTTCAATTAGCTCTTGTTGCTATGGTGAAAAGTCATACAGATATTACTGGTCTTTTTTATTGGATTACTCAAGTGGTAAATATTATTGGAGCATCCACTAAACGTTGTGATATTCTTCGAGAAAAACAAGTAGCTAAAGTTTTTGAAGCACTAGAGAATAATGAGCTTTCAAGTGGGCGGGGTTTAAATCAAGAAACTAGTCTTAAGAGACCAGGTGATACACGTTGGGGCTCACATTACAACACTATAATCAGAATAATTTTCATGTTCTCTTCTATTGTAGAAATACTTGATATGTTAGTGGATGATGGATCAAATCAGGAGCAAAAATATGAATTAAAGCTTTTATTGGATGCAATAGAAACATTTGATTTTGCTTTTGGTCTTCTTTTGATGAGAACAATATTGGGAGTTACACATGAGTTGTCACTTACATTACAGAAAAAAGATCAAGATATTGTCAATGCCATGACCTTAGTCAAAGCATGTAAAGAACGACTTCAGACAATGAGAGAAAATGGGTGGGATTCTTTATTGAAGTAGGTTTTCACTTTTTGTGAAAAGCATAAAATCGAAGTTGTTAACATGGATGATTTGTTTATGCCTCGAGGGAGATCAAGGTGTAAAACTCAGGAGATAAATAATATGCATCATTATCGAGTAGACTTGTTTTATGTTGTGCTAGATTTGCAAATTCAATAGCTAAATAATCGGTTTTCGGAGACAAATACTGAGTTACTTCTTTGTGTTGCATGTCTTAGTCCAAGAGATCAATTTCGTGCATTTGATCAAACAAAAACTTATTCAACTTGCCCAATTTTATCCAAAAGACTTCTCCTCTACTGAACTTTTGGCACTTGAAGATCAACTTGAGAATTATATTGTAGTCATGCGCTCTAATATTGAATTTTCAAAATTAAATAGCCTTACAGATTTGGCACAAAAGATGGTTGTGAAAAAACAAGATAAGGTTTTCCCATTAGTTTACTTGCTCTTGACATTGGCATTATTACTACCTGTTGTAATTGCTACTGTTGAAAGAGCATTTTCTGCTATAAATATTGTAAAGACTGAATTACGTAATTGAATGAGAGATCAATGGTTAAATGATAGCTTGCTTGCATATGTGGAGAAAGATATTTTCGACAAAATTGATAAAGAAGTTATCATGAAACGATTTCAAGATATGAAGCCTCATCGAAGAAAATTATAATTTTATGTAGTTTATGTTTTTTTTTTCTTTTTTATTTATTTTAATGATTTCATTAGGATTTTTAAGCATAAAACTATTTGTTTTGCCTAAATATAATATATGTTTTATTTTATTTAAATTATATAGTGTTATCAAACATTCTTTTACATAAAAATATTATATATTTTGTATGTTCTTAATTTTTAATATTTTTATTACTTTATTCATGTGCCCCCCGAATAAATTTTCTGGGTCCGTCACTAACAAGGGTTCAGAGCAAACCACTGCGTGGGTGGCGAATAGAGATGATCCCATCACTGGCAGATCTGGGGTACTCTCAATCAATAGTCACGGAAACCTTGTATTGTACGAAACAAACCAAACTACTGTTCCTGTCTGGTCTACAAATGTTTCAGTCACTACTAGGAACAGCACTGTAGCTCGGCTCTTAGATTCAGGAAATCTTGAGTTGGTTGAAACTGGTACCACAAACATATTGTGGCAAAGTTTTGATCATCCTACACATACCATGCTTCCACTTATGAAACTCGGGTTGAATCGGCGAACTGGTCTAAATTGGAGCTTAACATCATGGAAATTACAGGACGACCCTGACTCTGGGAAGTACTCCATCAGGATTGACTCGGATGGAATTCCTCAGTTGTCAATATACAATGGTTCCGTTAAGTAGTGGCGAGCCGGCCCATGGTTGCAAAGAGGGACAGGTATACCTGAATCGGACGCTTCGGGATATATCTCTAATTTTAGTTTCGTCGACAATCAAAATGAAGTATTCATAATGTACACTTTAACTGATCCTACTAATACCATATCTAAAATAATACTGAATGAGTTGGGATACACGCAGCACCTCACCTCGAGAGATGGAGGTCATACATGGACTGTCGACTGGGACAACCCAATTATCCACCGTGTGACTATTATGGGCTCTGCGGGCCAGGTAGTAATTGTATCCACTTCAATAAATTTCCGTGTACATGCCTACCCGGATTTGAACCCAAGCATCAAAAAGAGTGGTACTCCGAAAATGGGACATGTGGGTGTACGAGGAAACGCAGGATGTCCATGTGCCAAAGAGAAGAATGGTTCCAGAGGGTGGCAAGCGTGAGGGTGCCCGACACTTCGGTCACCCGTGTGGGCGTGAGTCTAGAACTGACAGCCTGTGGGAATAGGTGTTTGAGTGATTGTTCTTGTGTAGCTTATACAAGTGCATATTTTGGGGCTACTGGAGCCAACGGGTGCCTGACATACCACGGCGAGATGATGGATACCAGATTTTTTCCAAATTATGGACAGGATTTGTATGTACGTGTTGCAGATCCACTAGGTAATATACGCTTAAGGAGTACTTAATTATCAGGTGCAAATTAATCTATATATTTGGGTCAAATTTCGTCGCCAAATTTGAACAATTGAGCAGGTAATCTCCAAGTTCCGTTGCATGACATCCAAGTCATTCAATGCAATTTGGTCCTGTTCGAAAGCCCATGCAGATTAGTCTGCACCTAATAAAAATTCGTATGTCTAATTAGACTTAACTTCTTGATTATTAGTGCACAAAGCAGCTAGCAATCTCATGATCTAAGTTTTCTGTCATGCATCATAGCTAGGACATAACTCTATCCGTGGGTGAATTAATGCACAGAGTATCATTGTTACGGGTCTCAATATACTTTTTAGTTATTCCTTATCTCTATAATGCAATAATTGATATTAATTTGTAATAAATATGAATCGTTTCTTTTCTTTGCTAAAGATGCTTCACCAGGCAAGCAAGCAGTTGTGGGGATTGTGATAGCTTCTTTCTGTGCAATGGTTTTTGTGATAGCTGATACGACTTGGTTCATCAGAAGGAAAGGAACAGGTACATAATAAAATTTCTTTTCACTCGTCTTTTTTGTCCATTTTACTTGCTTAAGAAGTTAAGCAGGCATTGCTTGTTCATGTGTTTGATGCCAGAGAAAGCAAGGAAAAGCAAAATTTCATTGAGTTTTAGCAGTTCAACAAACTTGGACGAGTCCTTTGGTAGAAAGGAACAAGATTTGCCATTACTTGATCTAGGGACCATTGCCACAGCCACAAATAATTTCTCATCTGACAGTAAACTTGGTGAAGGTGGTTTTGGCCAATTTATAAGGTTGACTTCTTTTATTGTTTGAAGTTGCCATGTGGCTTTTAATTCATCATTTATGACATTCTGCATTTATGTTAAGTAATTTTTGCAATATGATATAGAATTCTTTTTTCTCTTAACACTAAAAAAAGTATGAGTTTTACCAACAAGCGCGTTGGTTGAATGGTAGGGGTTTGTCCAAGCTTAAGTAAGGTCTCGGGTTCGAGTCATTGTGGATGCAGCTGCGTTAAATACTTGTTGGGAGAGCTTTACCGCCCATGTGGTCCTACCCGGCTCGAATCCGGATTAGTCGGGGGTGCCCGGATACCGGATGGTATAATCCAAAAAAAAAAAAAGTATGAGTTTTGAAACTTACATCGAAAGTATATATTGACTTTATGTAGCATTAATAGTTCTTGCATTGCATGCGAACTACTTTTGCCAACTAAAAGGAATAGATAGTTTGCGTGCGGACTAAAAGAGAGTAGGTATAGAAGAAAAGAGTTCATGGGCGAACTAATAGTGTTCAAAAAAAAAAAAAAAATTGGTTTATAATTTTGAACTTAGTTTCAAAATCAAGAATTTTTTTTTTTTATTTTCTGGTATTTTTACTATAATATTTAAATATACTTTGAAGGTTAATTTTTGTCCAAGTGTCTAAAGTAAAAAAAACCTAGTGTCTTTAGACGCTTGAACATAGATTAATCATGAAAGAATATTTAAATATTATAACGAAAATCCCAGAAAATAACCCCCAAAAAAAGAAAAGTAATTCTTATTTTGATAAAATAAAGAAATTAATTTTAAAATTAGCATCAAAATTATATACTGAAACACCATTAGTTAGTGCGTGAACTATTTTTTTCATGTCTACTATCCTTGAGTTCTCATACAAGTTATTTATTAATTCGTTCATATAAAAAGAAATAATTTGCACACAAACTATTGCAGCTAAAAGATACTCAATTTATAATTTTGGTTCTAATTTCGGAACTCTTACTTCCTTTAGTGCTATTTATTAAAAAAATATATAAATAGATAAATAAAACCTCTACATTATATACAAGCACTCATTAATTTTATGTGGTATCTTTTGATCCCATTTAGCTTGTTAAGAATACTAACTGTCAGCATTTTAGTAGCTTCTCTGGCAAGCAGTCATTGGTTAATAGCTCTGCTTTCTCTATCAACATGTGATTGGTCCAGATCAGCATTCAATTAGTTAAGCCTATATAACACTGTGATTAGTATAAAGATCATGTAATGTTGATCATTCTTTTAGGATCAAGAATTCTATCAATGGCAAAATCGATGTTTCTCATCCATTGCTCGTGTGTTCGATTTCTATGTGCACTATGTTTGATTACTATTCTTGCTTGATTTTTCATGGTATTAGAGCCTAGAATGATCAACAATGGTGGTCGTAGGTGAAGCAACAAGCTCCAATAGTGGAATCAATGGAAGCAATTCGTCTTCTATCAATCAGGTACAAGTATCATCGTTTCCAACTCATCTGAATTTCAATTTGCCATTGAAACTTGATCAAAACAACTTTGTATTGTGGAAGTCTCGAGTATTACCAGCCATTAGAGCCTATGATCTTGAGGAATTTATATTAGGGAACAAAAAGAGTCCAAAGAAGTTCTTAGAGAGCAGTGATGATGATGTTTTTAATGATGAATCAAGAACAATTAATCCTGAGTTCTTACAGTGGAAGAAAGCAGATCAATTGTTGGTTTGTTGGTTGTTGTCTACACTTACACCTTCGATTTTGAGTCAAGTGACTCACTGTGTAACATCCCGTGAGGTATGGTCAACTTTAGAGAAATTGTATTCTCAACAGTCGCTTGCTAAGATCATGCAAGTTAGGTCTCAGTTGCAATCAACCAAAAAAAGGATCTTCTTCAATTTCAGAATATATCTCTAAAATGAAAAATCTAGCTGATGCTCTTGGAGCTGCTGGGCAACCTGTGTCAGAAAAAGACTTGGTTATAAATATTCTTGAAGGGCTGAGTTGTGAGTATGATGTAGTAGTAGTGAATTTGACCTCACAATTGAACAACTTTGGCAACATATCACTACAGGATGCACAGTTCCTTTTGATGAGTTATGAAACCAGGTTGGAAAGGCAAGCAATAGCCTCTGCCTCTCTAGTCTCAAGCAACACCACTGCCAATTATTCATTTAGTGATAGATTTGGCCAAAGAGAAGGACCACAACAGTTTACTAATGGAAGAAGAGGGAGAGGGAGAGGTAGATTTGGTGGTAGAAATAATTCCAGGCTAGTATGTCAATTGTGTGGCAAAATTGGGCATTATTCTGCTATTTGTTTCCACAGGTTTGATCAAAATTTTCAAGGTAACAGAGTGAATTATCCTAGTGGTTCAAATACAATGATAGGGTCAGGCAATATACAAGGGAATTTAATGAGTCTTTAAGGGAACATTCATCATGGAACCCATCATTATTCTCCTGTGCAGACACATCATCACTCTCCAAATTCAGAAACATCGTCATGGTGTCTTGACAGTGGAGCAACTAACCACTGTACTTCTGAACTTGGTAACCTCAGCATTCGAAATGAATACAAAGGACTAGAGAAGTTAACAGTTGGCAATGGTAGTAAGTTGTCCATTTCTCACATTGGTTTTTCAACATTTCCCACACACACACATCCAGTTAAACCTTTATATCTTAAACATATGCTACATGTTCCTAACATAACAAAAAATCTACTAAGTATCTCTCAATTTACTAAAGACAATAATGCAATAGTTGAATTTGATGCAAATTGTTGTGTGATTAAGGATCAGATTACGAAGAGAGCCCTTCTACAAGGGGAGCAGAAAGATGGATTGTACCATCTTAAGCTACCTTCTACCTCAACCAAACTCTTTCATGGCTTATCTGCTGGAGATCATTCTCAGGTTTTCATTTCCAACTTTGAGTGTAATTCAGGTAGTTGTGTAATTCCTTCCATTGTTCAAAACCACTCTTCTCATAGTAGTTCTACTGCTGATTCTGAATATATGGATGCCTCTTGTAAATATAGCAGTCCATATAAATGTACATATGCAAATAAATCAAATTCAGCAGATATTTTGAATTTGTACAAATGTTCTTTTCCTTGTGTTGATTCTACTAGTGCTTTTACTTCTGATATTACTGACAGTGCTATTGCTAAAAATGATACTCTCTTGAGAAAAAATCATATTTATCTTTGGCATCTCAAATTAGGTCATCCCAATGTTAGAACAATGAGTCAAATTCTTAAGTCCCTAAACGTGACAGTACCCTCACAATACAATCACTTTTGTGATGCCTGCTAATGTGGCAAGGCACATCAACTTCCCTATCCTATATCAATAACCAAAACTTTTTCACCTCTTGAACTAGTGTGTGTTGATGTATGGGGACCAGCCCCTGTGGTTTCCTCTAATGGTTTTTGATACTATGTTCATTTCATTGACCATTTTACTTGATACACTTGGATATTTCCTCTTAAACTCAAATCTCAGGTTAAAGATGCATTTATCCTATTCAAAAACACAGCAGAACTCTTATTCAACACCAAACTTAAATGCCTACAGAGTGATCTTGGTGGTGAGTTTACAGTTCTTCAAAAATACTTTGCCAATACAGGTCTCCAATTCAGGTTTTCTTGTGCTCATTCTCATCAGCAAAATGGTATTGCTGAGAGAAAGCACAGACATATTATGGAGACAAGTCTAACCTTACTTTCCCAAGCCCAAATGCCTCTCCAATTCTGGTGGGAAGCTTTCACTACTGCAGTTCATTTGATAAATAGGCTTCCAACCCCAATCCTCAAAGATATGTCAACTTATAAAGTTATCCATCACCACAAACCTCAATATCATGATTTAAAAGTGTTTGGTTGCTCTTGTTTCCCTTTGTTAAGACCATACAACAAGACAAAATTCAACTTTCACTCCACAAAGTGTGTATTCATAGGGTACTATCTACAACAAAAAGGCTATAAATGCCTTCATCCTTTAGGGAGAGTCTATGTTTCTAGAGATGTTGTTTTCAATGAAAGTGAATTTCCATATTCTACTCTCTTTCCTACCTCAACTAGTTCTAATTCTGATTCTACTACTTCAAGTCTTCCTGTCTCTATGTTACACACTCCTACAGCGAGTCAGTTGAAACCTATGATTGATCCTCATTCATGCTTCAATGATACATCACAAACTAATGCACATTGTCCTAATTCTTCACATCTGAAAACCACAGACCCTGCTATACCCTTTTCTGTCAGCATTCCTCTCACTAAATCACCAAGAAAATCCTCACATCCTATGATGACCAGAACCAAAGCAAAACAACTAAATGCTTTAACTACTGCCTTGCCTGACTTGAATACTTCTTTGGAACCTAAGACAGTAATTGAAGCTCTCTCTAACCCTCAGTTGAAGGTTGCTATGGAAGCTGAATTCCAAGCTCTTATTAATAACAATACTTGGACTTTAGTACCCTATCAGCCTCACATGAATGTTATAGATAACAAATGGGTATTTAGAGTGAAATACAATGTAGATGGCAGTATCCAATGGTACAAAGCTAGACTTGTAGCCAAAGGATTTCATCAAAATGGGGGATTAGACTACTTTGACATTTAGTCCTGTTGTAAAGGCTGCCATGATCAGGATTGTTCTAAGTCTTGCAGTAACTTTTCAATGGGATATTGAACAACTGGACATCAACAATGAATTTCTTAATGGGGATTTGCAAGAAACTGTCTTCATGGCTCAACCTGAAGGGTTTGTTAGTTCTGTTCAGCCTCAATATGTTTGCAAACTTCACAAGTCTCTTTATGGCCTGAAACAGGCCCCTCGAGCCTGGTAAGATAAGTTGAGGTCCTCTCTACTTCAGTGGGGTTTTATGAGTTCTAAAGCTGACAATTCTTTGTTTGTGTAACATGCTAAGACAGGGATAGTGCTGGTTCTAGTATATGTAGATGATATATTAATAACTGGATCAGATAAAGATCTTATTGCTCAGGTTATTGCTTAATTGAAGTCAGCTTTTGCTCTCAAAACACTGGGACAGCTTAACTATTTTCTTGGTTTTGAAATCACAAGAACAAGTTCTAGTCTTCATTTGTCTCGAACGAAGTATGCAACAGACATTTTGAAGAAGACTAATATGCTGCACTCAAAAGCTTGTCCTACTCCAATGGTGTATGGCACCAAACTTTCTAAGAACTCAGGTGAAATATTTTCAGATCCTTCCCTTTACAGGAGCACAATAGGAGCATTGCAATATTTAACCATTTCAAGGCTTGATCTCTTATGCTGTCAACAAATTAAGTCAGTACCTTACCGCTCCTACTACCTCTCATTGGTTAGCTTGCAAGAAGGTTTTAATATATGTCAAGGGCACTCTAACTAATGGACTCTTTTTCAGACTTTTTTCACAACTTCAGTTAGTTTGTTTTGCAGATGCTGATTGGGGAAGTTGTATTGATGATAGAAGGTCAACAACAGGTTTGTGTGTTTTTCTGGGCAATAATCTCTTTACCTAGAGTGCTCAAAAACAGAAGGTAGTGGCCCGATCAAGCACAGAAGCTGAATATAGGGCATTAGCTCAAACAACAGCAGAGGTTATTTGGACACTTTCACTTCTTTCTGAGTTGAAAATATCTGTCACTAGTATCCCTATTCCTTGGTGTGACAACACAGGTGCAACTTCTCTAGCTCACAATCCAGTTCTGCATTCTCGTACTAAACATATAGAATCAGATATTTACTTCATTTGTGATCATATAGCAGCTCAAACATTGGATGTAAGATATGTTCCTTCTGAAGAACAAATTGCTGACATATTCACCAAACCATTGCCTAATGCCAGGTTTGACAAGTTGAGAAGCAAACTGATTATGGATAAATCCATGATCAATTTGAGGAGGGATGTTAAGAATACTAACTGTCAGCATTTTAGTAGCTTCTCTGGCAAGCAGTCATTGGTTAATAGTTCTATTTTCTCTATCAACATGTGATTGGTCCAGATCAGCATTCAATTAGTTAAGCCTATCTAACACTGTGATTAGTATAAAGATCATGTAATGTTGATCATTCTTTTAGGATCAAGAATTCTATCAATGGCAAAATCGATGTTTCTCATCCATTGCTCGTGTTCAATTTCTATGTGCACTATGTTTGATTACTATTCTTGCTTGATTTTTCATAGCTAATCACTGTTTTCCTATCAAATATACGCAAAGTACCCTGAAAAATAGATTATAAAAAAAATGTCTGTCATTTACTAAGCAGGCCAACCCAACTCCTAATCTATATGAGATTGAACATTCAATTTCTACAATTGGTGCCAAAAGGTTTTGTTTGGGAACAGAAGATTTTGAATTCTTCAGTTAGTAATTTCCATGTCATATTGTAGTAATGACAATCAATTACTGTTATACCCATTTTCTGGATCGGCCCAAATGGGCCAATACAGGCCTCATTAACTTGAATAGAAGCAAGGGCCCAGGAGGCCCAAGGTTAGAAACAACGGTTGGAAGCCCAGCTCGTGAGGTCATCCAGGTCGCAAGCCCACAACAGTTCCCAGAGCGCCACCTGCCCGTACCATCAGCTCGTGGAGCTCGCGAGGTCGCGCAGGTCGCGAGCTCGCGAGAACCTCCAGATCGTCTTATCTCTCCTCCTGGTCGCTTCGGCTCTCCTCCAGTGTGCACCACCTGGCTGATTGGAAGGCTTATCCTGGGGATATCGTGTATAGCAAGTTGTCAGAATTACCAACTCTCATGATTCCCCATCGGAAACTATCTGCACAATTACCCAGAAGCATTTAATGAAGCAAAGGTCTCTTCAAGTATATCAAATGCAGACTCGTGCAGAAAGAGAATCATCATTACCTTTATAATTAATACAGCATGACAATGTCAGGATTAGTTGAAACTAGTCATTGCCAGTAACGTGTATAATTTTCTTTTGTATTTTTTATTGTCATCTCCCCCCCTCTATAAAGATGGGAGACATTTTACTGTACCGATAAGTTGAATACACTAGAGAACTGTCACTCTGCCGGAATAACCTCAGAGTGGTCGTGGACGTAGGTGTTGTCACCGAACCACGTAAAAATCTTTGTGTTTTCTCTCTCTCTTTCTCTTTAATTCCTTGTTGATCACCTCATTTAATCCATCCAACCTCCAGGACCGACATTCTTTCACCTGAATTAATCACCACCAACCTTGAACTTCATTAATTGCCCATTTACTATCCTTCCATCAGTACGACCAGAACCTTTAATTATCAAGCTCGCCGTCTGGGCCCCAGAATCTCTGGTTGACCGTTTCCGAACGTCAACAATTACATTCAAGTAATGACTTGTGTCGGCCTTCTAATACCCTTGGTGATTAAAATTTTCTTTTCTATCGATCATTTTATTTTGTTTAGTTAAAAGTCTTTATCCATCTTTGGCAAATATACTTTATAATCACGTTAATACTTAAAAGCATACATATGCCAGTTGAAATGGATGTGCTAGAGCCTTAAATTTTCTGATTTTCAGATGCTCAATGTACATATATTTTAGCCTTAATTATGTAGCTAGATCTGCATGTAGTTCTTACTGTAGCTAGATCTGTGTGTTAATCATAATTGTGCAACAAGCTGAAAGCAAGTTGAAGATTGATAACTAATTTGGTGAACTAACATAAGTAGATCCTAATTGATTTTCAGGGTCAACTACCTGATGGACAAGAGATAACGGTTAAAAGATTGTCAAAAAAATCAAAACAAGGAATATCTAAATTCAAAAATGAGGTCTTATTGATAGCAAAACTTCAACACAAAAATCTTGTAAGGCTCTTAGGTTATTATATAGAGAAAGGCGAGAAGATGTTAATCTGTGAATTCATGCCTAACAGAAGTTTAGACTACTTCATTTTTGTCATGGCTCCACCTTAATAATGCATTTGGTGTCTACATTTATAGCTTGTATACATGCTCTTCCTAATGTATATGATACAATGTAATTGAAACAGACGCATCAAGAAAGTTATCGTTGGATTGGAGAAAGTGCTTTGATATAATTGTAGGAATTGCAAGAGGAATCATTTATCTTCATCAAAATTCTAGGTTGACAATTATTCGTCGAGACCTAAAAGCTAATAATATTCTCCTAGATGCAAAGATGAAAACCAAAATCTTAAATTTTGGTACTACAAAAATATTTGAGGCAGATGAAACCCAAGCAAATACAAAAAGAGTTGTGGGAACTTAGTCAAATATAAAACATAGTAATTTATTTAATTGTTTTAGTCTTTTTTTATGTAATTTATAAAATTAATACCCTAGGAGTGTGATGTAATTGAGGTTAATCATATATTCCCATCACTTGCAATGGTTATATGTCACCAGAATATATCTCAAATTGTCTCTTCTCAACCAAATCAGACATTTTTAGCTTTGGAGTGATTGTATTGGAAATCATAAGTGGCAAGAGGAACAGAAGTGTTTGTTATGATGATCCATCCTCATATTTGATAAGACATGTAAGTTGTCTATCTCCCGCCTATGTTTTCCAATTATCAACATTGGGTTAAAGAGTTACATCTATTTTTGTTTATTCTCATGTAATGCTAAAATTAAGATATGGGAACTCTAGAGAGATGGTAAAGCCTTGAAGATAGTTGATTCTTGTATAGTTGATTTGTTTCCTACAAATGAAGTTATGAGATGCATCCAAGTTGGGCTCTTATGCGTGCAAGACAAGCCCAAAGATAGGCCTAGCTTGTTGTCCATAATTTTCATGCTAAGCAATGAAATAGTACTTCCTTCTCCCAAGAAACCTACATTTGTGATCCGAAATAATGAACCGGATTCATCTATTATAGGAACAAAATGTTCTATTAATGAGGTGACAATAAAGACACTTGATGCTCGATGAATCTGCCAGCTAGGTTACTCAACTTATAATCTATGAATTATAGTTGAATAGTTGAATGAGAATTAAACTCTGTACTGTTATACTAATTTTATTTTCATATATGATACATAATAATCTGGAGATACTACTTTGTTCTGTTATTCTTTAAGTAAAAACTGCATGTGACCTTAATGAATTTTTTTTCAATTTAATTTATCAATCAAAGTAAACTCAGGCATAATTAGGAACTTTATTCACTGTCTTCACCTTAATCATCCTTAATTTTTTCCTCGGACCTATACACTCTATTCTTTCTAATTGAGGTTTCGATCTTTTAGAAACAGTTTGAAAAAATCTTGCAAATCTCAGATAGCTTATAAAATTTATTTATTTTTCTTGTCTTGCACCCATCAATTGATTACGTACTTATTTACGTGCATGTTCAAAGAGATTTTAAAATAATGGGATTTATAAAATATTTTAAGAAGATATGTCCATCATATAAATTATTTTTTAAATCTCATTAGAAAATACTAACTATCCGAAAATATGCACATATGCATAATATGTTTTAACTTAAACTATGAGCTACCAATTTTGTCATCATCATGTGGCTCATGTCACCAGCTTAATAATTTGCATGAAACCTGTGATCTCCAAGAAAAATAAGGTGAAAACTAAGGGTGATCCCTAATACTTATTGACTGGATATAAATCTTTTAATATAGATTCTTTACTCAGATTCAAAATTTTCTAAGAACATCTATGAACAAATGTAAATTTGTAAAAGGGATATTTACAATTTTTCACCAATTTTTGATCATAATCTGAAATAGCTTCCTGAATTTTGTAATTAGGAGTTTTCCTCCCCAAAGTTTAATTAACTAAAGAATCAACTCCCCGCCGTTACCAATTCTGTTAAACATTGTTAGTGATATAAGGGTAAAATGGTAAATGAATCTAATAAATAAATATAAATTAATAAAAAATAATAAAATGAAGAAAATTAAATAGAATGATTGATCTCCATTGTCCATTTGGACACTAAAGATTAAATTAAAAAAATTCTATTTTTTAATTTTAGAAAACCAAAATTTAAAAAAAAATATTTTTATAATTAAAATTTAATTATTTTTAAAATTTAAAATTAAATTAATTTTTTATATTTTTCAAATTGATCTTGACCGTCCATCTTTTAAGATGGATGGCTTAGATCCATTTGAACTTTTTTTATGTATTTAAAATCAAATAAATCTCAATCATTCATTTTCAAGATGGACGGTTGGAATTTTCTAAGTTTTTTAAAATTAAATATTTTTATTTTTAATTTTATTTTAATTAAATTTCAACCAGAGATAAATAAGTTATTTAGTGTTTAGAGTCAATTTTTAACCAAATAACTAACAGCAGGGTGCAAAATGACTAATTATGAAATTAAAGGGAGTAGTTTGAGATTATGATCAAAGGTTGGGCAGCAAATTATAAATATCCCATTTATAAAAAAATTTCTTCCCTTTCCACCCAGCTCTCCCTCGCCCCTTTTATCCATCACTTCTCTCAACTGCTTCCCCGAGCAGCCAAACACTCTCTCTCTTGTTTTTAAAATTTATTTATAAATAATTTGGGCTGGCTGGGCTTGGTTGGTATTTGGGCTTGGGTCAATTTCTGAATGTCGGTTTTGCACAGGATGTTGGGCTTGATATATACCATTAGAGTTAGAGAAAATTGATAAAATGACTCATTTGGAAAGGTGACCCTCAAAATTAGCTTTTGATATTTTACTATTAAAAGAAAACATTGAATGGACAAAAATGCCCTTAGTGAAAAAATGGGTGTCATAATGTGCCCCTTAACCCATTAGTTACTAAACTACATGCATAACCCATTGTGGACTTCCATTAACCCATTGCAGCCTTCCATTGTTGAAATGCAATGCTGAAGCTTGTTAGACAGACCCTTCCGTCCATTGCTAAAACTTAGGTGCCATGACTCTCCCGCCCATTGCAGCCTTCCATATTGTCCCTTCTGACAATTCACGCGAGCTTGCTGCTTGCAACATCTTATTCTCTTGTCAATTCCCATGCTCCAAGCATCTTCTATCTTCCCACGACCGAGAAAAGGAGTGAGTGAGATTTTGGACGACATTGTACTGTGCCATAGCTGACCGAGTTCTTCTCTATAGCACCCATTTTTTCTCTGCAGCTGGTAAGTTTTTTTGACCACTTTTAGGTGCTTTGGGTATCCAAATGCCGTTGTTTGTGTTTGGTGTAGTTTGTGTGTGGTGTTGTGGGTGAACAGTTTTAATAGAGAGGGTAACCGAATGTGGTGATATAAATTGAGGATGGGTCATTCGAAATATGTTGTACAGCTCTTTGGTGTTTTTTGTGTGTGATGTTATAGGTATTAAAAGAATGAGAAAGATAAATTTTATTGTTAGTTGTTATTGTTGAATGTGTAGTATGAATTTTGTAAACAATCCCATTCGTGGTGTTCGATATTGGAAATGTAAACAGTGGGTCGAATGAAAACATATGGGTTGGTATTCCCAACCTTCAGGTTGTGATTCTCAACGTCAAGGTTGGGATTAAGGTTCGGATTCCCAACCTGTAGGGAAGGAGAGACATCAGCAGTATATGGAGAATCCCAATCTTGAAGTTGAGAATACAAACCTCTAGGTTGAGAGTCAGGACGTTAAGGTTGGGAATCCAAAGTTTCAGTTGAGAATCCAACATGGATGTTGGAATCCCAATCTCAAAGTTTGGATTCTCAACCTATAAGTTGGGAGTCCCTACCTTGACGTTGGGATTCCCAAACTTGGAAGTTGGGAATCCAATTCAACTGGATGTGCAAGAGTTAGGGAATCCCAACCTGTAGGTTGTGATTCACAACCTTGAGGTTGGGAAAGAAGTGAGGTTGTGAATGACAACATCATTCCCAACCTCGAGGTTGTGAGTCCCAACCTACAGGTTGGGAACCCAACATGAAATATTTGGACTTGTTGGTTGGAAATCCAAATATTTAACTTGAGAATATGAACTTGTAGGTTATGATTCTCTGCCTTGATTGAACTTCCCAACAACTTAGATGTATTTTGTATTCCATTTATGAATGTGTTGAATGTGATATAATTTTTTGGTTTCTTGTTACATTTTCATATACTTACTTGTTAATCGATGTTGTTTATTCAATGTTTGGTAGCTTCGGTTTTACATTTGATATGAAAGAATAAGATATTGGCATGAAATGTGTACAAATTTTGCTTTTTTTGTTGACATACATGAAATTGGTTTGGAGGAAAAATTAAATAATACAACTTGCACTTATTTGGGAGTTGTGAGAGTAGTAGTGCTTGTATGTGACAAACCAGGATAAAGCAATCTTTGAATATATTGCTAACCACAGTATTGCCTTAATTTGACAGGTTGAAGGATATGGATAAAGTTCGGATTGTAGTTTAGTACAATGGTGAGTGGATGAATAAGGGAGGAAACCTTATGTACGAAGGTGGGAAGGCGAAAGGAATTTTGTTGTCGAAGAATGCAGGGTACGAAGAATTACACGATGTTGTATGTCATGCACTTGATATAAGCCCAGCTGAATTTGCAATTTTGATGAAGTTCAAATGTAAAACGTGTGATGCCACCCCACCAATTGATGTGTTGAATGATAGTGATGTTGAGTTCTTTATCGTTGAAGTTAGTGATGTAATGACGAGGAATGCATTATGCATTACATTGGAACGTAAAGGTGACTCGACAGCTACCGTGTTAGTAGGTGAGGAAGAATGTGCCACAAAAGTTGGAGTAAAAGATGCTGCACTAAAATGTTTCAGCAGTGAAGTTCCGAATTATGCAGAAGGGACAATGAGCGATGAAGATGTGATGGGGGTTGATAAATATGCAGACTTGATATTTGATCATTTTGGTACTGAAGCTGCAGATGTTTGTAGATCTCCATTAGCACCTATGGAAGCATCACCATTTGATAGGGTTAATAGTGCAAAGGAGAAAAAGCTGAATTCAGAACAAGTTGAATGGGATTGTCATGTTGCAACGACATCTTCGGTTCCTTAGGCAATAGAGGGTAGTCGTATAAAAGACAAAATATGTAACAATGTTAAAGAACCCCAACATGGTGATATATTCTCTAATAAGGAAGAGCTACAACTGAATATAAGAATGTTAGCTGTTGGTAGACAGTTCAATGTAAGAGTAAAGAAGTCCACGAAACAGTTATTGGTTATGGCTTGTGTGGAGAAAGGTTGCAAGTGGTGGTTGCGTGCAACAAAACTTAGGGGTCAGAATCTTTTTGTGTGCGGAAGTACATTCCAGATCACACATGTTCTCTTGATTCGCTAGTGTTTCACCGTCCACAAGCAACAAGTAAATTGATTGGGCATTGTATCAAATGGAAGTATGAGGGTGCTTCTCAGTGTTACCGTCCAAACGACATTGTTGAGGACATGAAGAAAATGCATGGGCTGAGTTGTAATTATAATAAAGCATGGAGGGCTAGAGAGGTTGCAATGACGTTAGCAAGGGGATCACCGGAACAGTCTTATAGTGTGCTTCCGATGTATTGTGCGATGTTGGAAATGAAAAATCCAGGGACTATGACCCACATTGAATGTGATGCTTCGAATCATTTCAAGTACTTTTTCATGGCCTTAGGAGGTTCTATTGCTGGATTTAAAACTTCCATTCGGCCCGTTATAACTGTTGATGGAACTTTCCTGAAATCTAAGTATAAAGGTACCCTATTTATTGCGACTTGTATGGATGGAAATAACCAAGTGTACCCATTAGCTTTTGGTGTTGGAGATTCAGAAAATGATAATGCATGGATTTGGTTTATGACAAAGTTGCAAGTCTGTATTGGAGAAGTTGCTGATCTGGTGTTCATTTCAGACCGAAACACAAGTATAGCAACGGCGATTACACATTCGTTTCCAGGGGCTTTGCATGGAATATGTATGTATCACCTGGGGCAAAACATGAAGGCCAATTGTAAAGGTGGCAATGTGCAACAGTTGTTTTATAAGGTAGCCAAAGCATACCGGGTTTCAGTGTTCAATGCGGTTATGTCCCAAATCGTAGGAGTTAATAGTAAGGCAGCTGAGTATTTGATGCTTGCAGAACCTACCAGATGGGCTAGATGTGAGTTTGATGGTAGAAGATATTCCATAATGACAACAAACATTGCAGAGTGTTTGAATGCCATTTTGAAGAAGGCTTGACAGCTACCGATCATGAAGTTAATAGAGCATATACGTGCTGTACTTCAAAGATGGTTTTGGGAAAGGCGTGAGGAAGCTGCAAAAATGGCAATGCTAATGACCAAATGGGTTGAATCGAAGCTGCAACAGAGGATGAAGAAAGTCTGTAGTTATCTTGTGCGTCCCATTGATGTTGATAGGTACCTTGTCATCGATGGATATTTGAACCCGGTTGTGAACCTGCAGAATAGAACGTGTGACTGCAAAAAATTTCAGATGGACCAACTGCCATGTGCACATGCACTAGCAGCCTGTAGTAGTCGCGCTTATCTTGTTACGACTACTGTGCTGCGTACTATAGGATGAAAACATTAGCAGCAGCTTATGCAACTTCCATTAATCTGGTTAGGCCTGAAGATGAATGGATTTGACCTGAATTTGTTGAAGTTCCTCTTGTCCTACCACCTAAAGGTCGTAAGCCTCGTGGATGACCTACTACAACAAGAAAACCTTCGAAAAGTGAAGGTAAGAAGCAATCAAAGTGCAGTAGATGTGGTGGCTTCGGACACAACAGACAAAAGTGTAGGGCACCAATTCCGGTAAGATAAGCTACTGCACGAAAATGGGCTGCCTAATTTACACTGTAAGACAGCAACTCCATTATGATAATATAAACTGTACTGCAATTGTTTTTTTAGTATTTGTTTTCTCCGTTATCTAACTGGTTTGTGTTTTGGTTGTAACATGAAATGCAATTTGGATATCATCATGTTCGCCAGCTCGGTGGTAGGTTGGAGTTTGTTTCATTGAGGCTGACTATTGTAGAAGTTGTTCACACAGGCTGAATCTTTCGCAAAATTGTTAATCTAAGGTTAAGGAAATTCAGTAGGAAGCATGTGCAGACCCAAGGGCATAAAAAGCAACAGATACGAAGCAGACTGTAGCTAAAGTAAAAGGTGAAAATATGCACATTGCATCAATGATGCTGCCAGCTTCAGTCGTGTATAAGTTCCTAGTCTGATAACCAAGATGCTTCAGTCTGACGTTAGAAGAGGGTTATGGCTAGTAAACTTCTCCTATCTAATGCTCTGAATTTTTTTTAGTAAATGAATGTCAACTTGATTTGGTCCTTTTCTGTGGACAGTGCCTTCCTTGTAAATTTTGTATTAAGCATTTGGCAAGACAACAATCCCACTATAATCTGCGAAGATGAAAATGGGGAACAACTCCTAGGATAAAAATATTTTTATTTCAAAATAGAAATAGAAAAATTATAGAATAATAAAAAATTATAAATTAATAAAAATGGATCTCCACTATCCATCTCATAGATGGACGTTTGAGATCAATGCACCCAAATGGAAAAAACCTTAATAATAATAATAATAATAAAAAAGTGGAGATAGGCGTTTTCTTTGGAGATGTACATAATGTTTCTTCTATTATCATTTGCAGTTGTTGGATCTTCCTGGTATCATTGAGAGTGTTAAGGATGGAAAGGGTTGAGGAAGACAAGTAAAACATGAATATTCTTTTTCCACCTATATTCATGGTCTGTTACCTGACCTTGCAAAATTGTGTTGTTCATTTCAAAGTGCTATCTTTGATTCACTGTTACTGTTATTCTTTTTTGTTCATGTAGATACACATAATCATTAAAAAAAAAATTATTTAACTTGATATCATATCAATATTGTACTCTGTAATCTGTTTCCTCAACACAGTGCACTATGCTGTTAGTGCTTACTACCAATGTTACCAAGAGGTTTGATCTTGAAATTGTATCAATGGAGTGAAAAGATATCTGATTAGGTTGTGTTAGGTTTTGATATTATAAAATGTGTGGTTGTCATTGATGATGAGCATAGCTACAACAAATTTTGCATGTTCAACATGAATGCAAATTATTTTAGTATAAAATGTCTACATGTGCAACGTGAATGCTAATTGGTATTACCATATATATATATATATATATATATATATATATACTTAGCATGATTCGGGTGATATGCATCTTCGTATGTGAGATTTGTCGAATTGTTTTATTGATGATCTGTGTCTTTGTATTTCAGGTTATCAGTACTGCTAGAACTTGTAATTGTATCTTAATTGTTCTTGATGCAATCAAGCTAATAACTCACAAGCGCCTGATAGAGAAGGAGCTTGAGGGATTTGGCATAAGGTAATATGACTGTAATTTTGAAATATCTCTGATCTATAAGTTGTTGCTTTCTTAATGCTGCCCTGGAGAAAGGGACAACTTTATTTTATTAGGTAGCCCTTGTGTGATTTTATGTTCACGTGGTTGTTGCCACCATGTGTGACGCTAGAGCTTGTACTTAAATTTTTGAAACTTTTGCATGTGCTATGGTCTGTAAATTGAGTCAATTATCTGTTGATATCTTTTTCTTTTCACCTGCCCCTTCACTTTTTTAAAGGGTTAGGCATCAATGTTAAAGTCATATAATTAATGGAAACAATATGAGATTAATTTATGGGGAATATATTGATTTTTAATTCTCCCAATTTTGTCTTTCTACAACATAGTAAGTAATGAAACGGTTCATCCTATCAAACACACATGATAAAGAATGATTTTTTTCAAATTCAAGATTCCGAAGTCTGTTTAAAAATTTTGCAACGTTAGCTTATAATATCACTTTTGTATAATGTTAAATAAGAACTATTACATTATTCGAGAAACTATTATTTAACATCATAAAACCTTTTTTTCATAAACATAATTAAATTTTAATCTACAAAATATTTATGATAAAAAATAATTACAAATATATTAGCAAACAAATATGGGTTTTAAGTTTATCCCTATGTTAGTTGATGGATTGATAATTAAGAAAACATAAACATCCGTTCAATATTATTTCACAAAGTTGTTTTTAAAGAATTTAATCACTATTGAAATTACAAAAAGTTGTAACTTGTGATAATGAAATTAATGACAATATGTTTGGTACTAATATTTTGAAGAAATGAAAGAAGGATTTCATCATTTCATGCATGTGTTATCTATATTTCAAGTATTTCATGTGTTATCTATATTTCATTTCTGATAAGCATTTTTTATGTTGAAGGTTTCTTTTTCCTTTTTTTTTAAGGAACTTTTATGTTGATGCAAAATCTCACTCAATTACAATGTATTTTGTGTTTTTAAAATATGGTATATAACCAAGACAATTTATTTGAATTTAGAAGGGTGTGAAAAACCATTGTTTTGAAAAGCAAAAAATATAACAAAGTTTTGAAAGAAACTTTAAATAATTCTGACTCGAGTAATAGTAACAGCTTCAACAAACCCTATATTAACATTGCTTGTTCTGAAGAATAATAGATGAAATTATAATGATCTCATTTGCAATAGTTGACCAAGCATTACTGCAATTTTTTTCCACAAACTTTATAAATTATTCTGATTAGAAGAGGTACAAAGACACTTCCCCCAGATGGGTGCAATATGGTCTTATGCACATTTCATCAACTAATCTTTTTGTTTTAAAAAAGTGTCAAGTGTAGTGGCTTTCCACCAGCTCTATCTTTCTACAACTCTGAACAACAAAAAGCATAGTATCCTTTTAATGCACTGAACAGTCATAGCAGCTACTAACCATTAACACTATTCAGATAATTATCTAACCACAATAATATACATCATGCATCATTTAGTAGTCTCATAGTAGACTACTAAATCATAAGTTAATTTGCGATCAAAGAACCATACAAACTCAAAACTACTTGTACACATTAAATTTATTTTAAAATAAGTAAAGACCACACTAAATAAATCTTAATAAACAACTCAAGTAACTCAACCAATACTGATATGAATAGCAACAAATTAGTGACATAGGTAGTTCATCAGTTTCAATACCAAACCCACCATATGAGTAGCACAGGTAGTACATCAAGTACTTAAAACACATAGATAAACAACAAGATTTGGATAACTTTATGGACCAGCATAACTTCCTCGATTGATATTTAAGAAAGCTCTACTAGGTTGATGGTTGGAAAGGGGCCATGGCATCCAAGAAGCTGCACGAAACAGTCCAGTTCATCAGTGTCATGATATTATATCATAAAAGTTAGTAATAATAAGGACACAGTATGGATGAAAAAGGAAAAACCTCAGCATTTTATTGATACGCAAGACATGGAATGGGTGAACTCTGACTCGCAAATGGAAGGCATCTTTCACAACTGCACTATCAATCATATATTTGTCGCAAGCAATACAAGCACCCTGAAGAGCTTTACTTGAGATGTTTTCTTCCTCCCTTGACACCAAATGTACACAGAAGGGGATTTAATCAACACCTTTCCTCATCATTCCTATGTCATAGATTCTGATCTTGAGGTCAGGCACACCACAGTCGTAGCTCTGTTTCATTGACCAGTAAGCTAGCAACATTTTAGAAAAGTTGCAACACCACCTCCCCCATTTGGTCACTTTATGGCTAATTCCTCAAGCTTAATCAGCCAAACCAAGTAAATTCCCTCCCCTCATTATTCACATACCTAACCCACAAAAAAACCCAAAAAAATATATTAGCACATAAATCCTTATTGACAACATAGTCTGAAAAACAACCACCATTTCCAAATTTGACTTCTATTCCTTCTAATATCCTGCATTATCAAGGTAAACAGAACATAAACACATTGTGGTTTCAACCACGTCAACAGTCATATACACAAAGATGCAAGTATCACAATCAATAGCCTAATAAAAAAATTAACAAGAACATAAAGAGCTGCACTATCAAACACAGATGACAGTGTTCAGCGAAGATACCCAGGTAAAAGGACATAGATTGAAGCAAACCCTATGACATATTTGGACAATGATGTTGCCGTCATAAAGGACAGAAGCTGCACTATCAACCTGCTAAACTAGTGTGCAAAATAGTATTTTTGTTTGCAAATTTTGCATAAAAATCTCGCTATCAGCCATAGTGACCAAATAACTAACCTGCTCAACACATGAAGAAGGAACATTTTTTAAAAGTATGTTGGACTGTAACAACATATTGTCAAAGTTACGAATTGCATCAATGAACAGCGTTGTGATAAGCAATAAAAAATTATTACCCCCATGTAACTGACGAGACTATTTCCATAGGTCGAGAGCTAGCTGCTCCCGAAAATCTAGTATGTGAGATTTGTCGAATGAGTTCACCGCCAATCCGTTTGCCATGTGTTCGGCCAACTTGATAACAAAAATTCCATAATCACCACTACTACATAACATTGACAACAAACTAGTTAGCACATGACGTACATTTCAATATTGAAATAACATAAACTGATCTAACTGGTACAACTCTTACCCTGATTCTTATTGTGGTGTATCAGCACATCGTGACAAGGTCCATCCATCCTTCATATACCAGTCTGCAGTCATGCGTGAATCTGCCTGATAATGATCAGTCTTCTAAAGGAGCTACGGTAAAAGTGTTTGTATGGGCAGCAAAAACTATTTGTAATTGCGAACGTAGGTGCCTAGTGAGTCAAACAGCGTAATGGTTCGCTCCCTGAAGTGTACTTTGACGAGGACCCAATGTACACCCCTATAATTCAATGGCATGTACAACTACATACAGGACAAACCATAACACAACCACCATTCGATTTGGGTATGTAACATAAAGTGTAAATTGACAACTGCATTAAAATAAATTCGATAGGCTACCTCCCTCGAATTGTTTCTGCTGCCGAACAGCTCCCCCTTGCATATCTTATGCACATGTCATCGTCCTCCCATAAAGGTTTTTTCTTCGTATAAGCCTCTCATTTATTTAACAAATGTTGCTGCATATATTCAAACAAAATATTCACTTAGTAAGCAAGAAACAGGTTTCTTTTTACAAACTACTCAGGTTACTGTACCTGAAACAATATACTTACCCCAAACAAAATATCTGTGTTGTGAATGCTTCCATCTTGCTAGTAGGGCACCTCATCGACTTCCATCGGATAAAGCAAAAAGCGGCATCCATATGTTGCAACCAAATAAAATGCGAACGTTTAAACTACACTATATATGTATGACATACCAACTTTCAATATTGATTATATGGATCGAATCAGACAACCACACATCGACTTTCGACAAGTCCCTAAACCATTGCCTACTGCAGTCCCCAGTTGGCAACTGAATTGTTGGTCTACAATCGAAATACAAGTGATTGACAACTTGTTATATATGAACAACATACCCGTATAAAAGACATTAAGAATAAAGCTAAAATGACACAGAAACATACAACTCATTAGGTACATGTTCGTCCCGCCATGCTTGAAATGCTTTGAGATCACTGTGCGACGGTTTTCGAAATGGTTCAAATTTGGGGCGCTTTCTTATAGCAACTTTGATTTCCTCAAATGGAGACGATATTTGTGGACCCTTTTTCCACTTTCTCTTCACAAATTTGGATTCTGTTATGATCTTCATACTTACATCCAAACCGATCGAAGGCGACCCTACTATTGGTTGCATGTGTCTACTATTGGTTTGGATAGGGTCAAATTTAATTTTCCTCCTCAAAGTGTCTACTGTTGCATGTGTCACTTCAGCACTGCCCTCTACCCGATTAAGCAACCTTGTTTCCGAAACTTTTTTCGGGCCACCTTTCTGAAGTTTAGTTTGTGGTATGATCTTCACACTTGCATCCGAACCAATAGAGGGTGACGCTTGCCATGCTTAAGGTGGCACGATAGGGTTGACCGACATTTTTGGACCAACACTATCCACTTCCCCATGGTAAACACCATCTACATTCCTATCGGCCGTAACAGACAGTTCTCCTTCCAACTCAGTACTGTCTTTGTTTGTTTCACCACTTAGGTCGTCGTTGTCCTGCAAAGCAAAATTCGAACGATATAAGTAGATGTTGATATACGTTAGTAAGCCAAGCTACCATCAACTTATTTTCAAGTGTACCTTCGCGGCAGGTGGCTTCTGTTCTATAGGAACAACAATGCTTCTCATTAAAAAATCCATAATGTTCTCAACCATCTTGTTTGTTTCCTATAGCAGCAGCATTGTCCCTTTTATTTTCTTGTTTGTGTGACGTTGTGTTTTCCTTGTTTCTTGCTGAAACTGCTCTAGCTATTTCTGGATGGCTTGTAGTTGATCACTATGACCCTTACTGCTATCCTTCGCAGCCTGAAGACAAACCAAGAGCTGTGACGTTGACATGGTTTACTCAAAGTATGCCATAAAGCCAAAATAAAAGCTAACAACACTTTTACCTGAGCAGATGGTCCTCTTCCAGAAGGTTACAGCTTCAGAAATGCACCGACAGTGCACTTGTCCATGTTGTCATTCTTACCATTGTCATCACTATCATAGGCGACTCTATCAGAAGACCCCTCAGCTAGACCATCCTCCTCCCTCACGAAATACTTGCAGTAATCCTCCTTTTCCTCTGCAGTCGTCACCTCCAACGTAGGGTGGGCTTGAAGCTACCATGAAATCAAAAAAGAAATGAGTGAAAACATGAACTACAACGTAGGGTGTGTATTCAAATCACGAGTTTCAGGTACATACATCAGAGCAATGCAACAACGTAACTATTTTCCTGATTTTGGGATTGCAATATAACTCCAACTAAGGATTCAGGACAGCAATTTGCTGGATTTAAGTGCAATTTGTTGACCAATGGTCGGAATTGCTTCACATGTCCATATCTATTAGTGCACAAAAAAACCATCAAACCTCATTGTCAAAGGAACCAACCATTACTAACCAAAACAAACCAAAACCATAATACATGTACCTGAAATGCATATGGGAAACCAGACAAAGAATAGAATGCACTGTCTGCCTTGTAGTTGTGCCCTTTATTGCGTTTACCCATGTTGGCAGCCATTTTCTTAAAATCCTTTTTCATGCCACTCAATGTCATCTCATAGCAGCAACGACCCCATGGGTATTGGTTGAATGCATTCATATCATCCAACAGTTGAATATGCTCCCTTCGAATCTAGTTCTTCGGATCCTTACCAAGTAACACCATCTCTAAAAAGTACAGCAACACAAGTTTGACGATGTCCTCATCATTGTCCAAAGAAGCACTCCTAAAAGTAGCATCTAGACTTTTGTTTGAAACTTTACTGCTACCATTAAACATTCTGCGGCTAAACAGCTCAGCAGTTGTACAATCCTCAGTTGACCAGTCTTTTGGGTATGGCCCATAATCAAGCCCTGTGATGAAGTCCAAATTCTTGCATGGAGAACCGAATCACACTGTCATTGGGAAGGGCAAACCACAGCTCGTCCGAATCATCACATTCCACTTGTCGTAGAAGCAAGTTATGCACTAACTGACCGGCAAACTTAAGCTCATTCATGTGAAACAGTTTACCGAAGCAAGACCTGCTGAACATGTCCAATTGCATGTCACTTAACTTGTCAACTATAACTTTTATGGCTCCCAGCTTAGAAAAGCATGTAACTTTTGAACTAAAATGTTGTACATCTGTGATCTTGCATGTAATAGCAACATCCATCTTTTTAGGCACCTGCAATTACAACAGAACCAATTTTTAAATTGATAACCGCATTTAACTATTCACCTCTAACATAACATATATTATACCGGTACAATTTCAATGTATATTGTAGAACTAGGTTGCTATCAAGCAAATTTGCTACAACATGACCACTTTCACACCTCCAATCAACAGTAAAGAAGCCCAAATTTCACCTAATCTATGCATATATAAAGGAACCATAACAAAAATAACAACCAACCAAATAACCTCTACGTTGACATTCTCTACTGCAAAGACTAAATTCTCGACATACCAAATGGGAATAGAATCCCAACCAAAACTTTCGGGATTAGGCAGAGATCCCAACCTTTAGGTTGGGATGCCAATTCCCAAGTTGGGATTGTCCCAACCATCAAGTTGGAATTCCCTACCATGAGGTTGGGAATTCCAAACTCATGGTTAAGAATCCCTACTCCTATTTTTGAAATCCCAACACATACGTTGTCAATCCCAACCTTTAAGCTGCCATTACCAAACCTACAGTTTCGGAAACTACATTTTCCAGGTTGGGATCCCAACTGTCAGGTCATGATTCCCAACCTTACAATTGGGATTCTCAACCTCTAGGTTGGGTTTCAACCAGGAAAATACTTCAAGGTTATAAATCACAACCTCGAAGTAGGGATTCCAAACGTGTTGGTTGGGAATTCCCAATTCCCAACTACCATGTTAGGAATCCCAACATGGAGGTTGGGATTCCCAAACTCCTGATTGGGACTCCTCCACCCTCATGGTTATGAATACCCACCTACAGGTTACAAATCCAAACCGCAATGTTGGGAACTATACCAAATTGTAAACCATCACAACCCCAATGAATTATCCAACAACCTCATACTTTGAAATTCAATCAACGATTTACACTACCCATAAACAACAAATGGAATCGTTTACAAAATTCAAAAACAGAATGTCAATAATGATAACAACATCACACAGTTTACGCTACCACCAACATACAACCACATAATCTACTACAATAAACAAACACCCCACAAGCAATATGTTCTTACTATGGAGTTTTTTCTTCGTTGCCGCAGCTGACAGTGACCTTCAACTTCCTACTTCTTACTCTAACTTTTTTCCTCCTCTGCCGTCAACTTGATTTGCTTCTTCTTCTGTCTTTTTCTTCTTCTACTACTTTCTGATGCTGGTGGGTGCAGCAAATGTTAGGTTAGTATCTTAGGGCTTCCTACATACAGAATAACATAAAAGACGTACTTACAGAGACAATGAACGACGACGGTAGCGTCGAATTTAAATGTTCTCGTTCGACCGTTGATGGGTGAAGGACCGACGATGGTGTGTGTAGGTGCGAGGGTAACAACGACCGAGGGTGCCGAGAGAGTTACAGACAGTGGGTCCAGGTCAGGTGCTGCGCCGGTGATGGGTCGACGAGCCACACTTCGGGGCGATTGTTTCATCTTCACACGGTGGGTTGGGATTGCTACGACATTGACGACGACCCATGATCAACGAAAACTGTTCGACCCTAAGAGAGTAACCGACAATATGTGTAAGGGATGTGCGACAGTGAAGGGTCGATGTGCAATGGTGACAAGCAACGGTTTGGACTTCCGCTGGTGGGTAGGGATTCCTACACCGACATTCAACGAAAACGGTTGGGAATAGACAAAGACACTAACCGGTTTGGTGGGGACAAAAGGGTGGCACACTTGTAATTGACTGGCTAATCAAGGGTATTTTTGTCCAAAAATATACCATTCTGCACAGCCTTACAACTAAAAGGTTAATTCTCACCAGAGCCATCCTAAAAAGGTCATTTTTCAACAAAATCTAAAGAGTTATCAGTCAGCCGATTTGACTTGTGCAAGAACTTAATTTACATTTCAACCTCTAAAGTTACGAACAACATTCAATCAGAGAAACCATGAAAGAGAAAAAAAACACCTGACATTTGCCAATTCAAATATCAATTTAGATTATATTTTAAGATTGGTTGACGGCTTATGATTTATCTGATGTATCTGTGATGCCAAACAATTGCTCATTCTGCTGCAAGTCAAATTTAAATAAAATAGAGTAGAAGTAGGAAAAATGAAAAAGCTTAGTCAAAAATTAGTTTCCAATTGGGCAAGAACTCTCCTTAATAGCTATGGCAAAAGTGGGAATATAGAATTGAAAATGTTTAAAGTAAACAATGTGATGGCAACAACAGAACATTATTCCACTACTAGTAAGCTTAGATGATGAGATTTGACCTGTTTACAAGGTAATTTGTCTTCGGTTTGACTAAATGATAATATGAGGTTGGTCAATGGCAGTTCTGACGCTAGTGAGTTAGAGTCACCTATCATTTCCTAAAATATTGAATTTAATATAATAATAAAAAAAAAAAAACTATTGACTAATTGGAACTTCTAATCCTTTATTGAATTGAATTCTAATCTTTGAGAAATTTCATGCCAACAACTTGTTAGTGAATTTTTTTTTTTTTATCTCCATAAGCCAATCAATGCTAGGAGTGTGAGTTGAAAAAGAAAACCAAAAATTAGCACATTTCGGTGAAATGCCTAAGAAAATTCAGAAAGGCCATGAAAGAATCATTAATCTTAATCCTGAAATGCGATCTTCATTAATCTGCTTTTGATTCAATTAACATATAATATGAGGGCAAAATTCACGTAACATTTGGATTGGCTTTTTTCCTTCTAATTGATATAACAGTTGGTTTCCATTGTTGAGAATTAAAAGTTACTTCCGATCGAGGATATAACTCGAATTTTAAAGGGTGCATAAAAGTTTTAATTTTTAAAATTTAATAGATTGGTTGGTGAAGTAAATGGGTGTGAAGAGATATATTTTGAGTGGCAATAGAGCCACCCTAGATAATTCTCTTTAGTAGTACAAGTAAAAATGACCTTTTTTATTCTCTCAAGAGTATTGGAATAGACCTTAAGACAACTCTAAGTGCACATTTGGTACAGTTTATCTACTGACTAAAACTATTTTTTTAATGTTCAAAGCTCTACTAGATTTTTTTTGCATCGTTTGGTTGTCATCTTAATAAAACTTTTGAACAATTAATAAAGTTGAAAAATGTCTATTTGAAGAAGCTCAAATTTCAAGTTTTTCCAAGTAGATATTTTTGAACTTTAAAAAATATATATATCTAATCTTACCTTATTAATATTATTATACCCTTAAAATCATTTGATTCTTTTTGGTAAATTTATAATTTAAAATATTTTTTTCAATTGGCAACCAAACAACCGACAATTTCTTTTTAAAAGTTCTACTAATAAAAGCTCTACTTTCAAAAGATCTACTTATAAAAAATCTACTTAGAGAGTTTGTATCAAACGAAGCTAAAAACACTGTTGATTAATACTTGTAGTGACCTTTGGTGGCCATTGGTCCCTATAGGGTTTTTTATCTTGCCACCAGAGAGGTGTGGTAGAAGTTGGGTACTGATGTATCCTCCATTAAAAACCATAGATCCAAGACAAAGTGTACAATGACCATTTATCCCCGTGGGGTTTTAGGCCTTGACCCTAGAGAGATATGACAGAGGTTGAGTGTTGTCATGTCCACTATTGAAGCTACAAATTTGAGACAGAGTGTGATGAAGACGAGGTGCTACCATGTTCTTCTTGAACCACAAATGAGTAAGATTCCCATGATTTGAACTAATAACCTATAGATATTTTGGTTGTAAACCTGATGATACCAAAAGGTGGGGCTTAAACCCTTAACCTCTTAGGATTAAAGGAAATGTTCAACCAAAAAAAAAAAAAAAAAAGGACTTTGGCCTGATTTACAATGTAATTATTTGTCTTTAATTTGGACTAAGAAATATATATAATAGATAATTTTCTTCAGTAGTACAATTAAAAATGACTTTTTCTTCTTAAGTGATAAATGATATGTCTTTGACTATTGATGGTTCCGTGTGCACCTTACATCAAATTTTTCTTTTATTATTGTTTACAAATTTATCTTTATATAAGCATACTAAAAGGATTCATAAGTATCAAGTATTAGCAAACAACTTTTGTATGTAACACAAATAGTTAGGAACATTAACATTCACTAAGATTTTTAAGGTTCAATTTTCACCAATCACATTTCAAAGATTATGTGGATAATTTTCCGATATATTAATGGCAAATAACTGTCTTCCAATTTTATGGGAGTAGATATCCAAGTTGTATAGATTAGAATCCAATATGATAGCAGCTGTAAAAACATATAACCTTTTTGTTTGGGTCATGTTCGAGTTGATTTGTCGTTAAAACAGCCCTAACTTACATTTGTTTATTCTCATTTAATGTTGGAAATAAGTTATAGCCTGTAGGTCATGCATTTGATAAGTTTCAAAATATGTTTGCGTGAATTAAGGTTAATAGTGTTGATAAACTCTATTTTTTATACTAATTTTGCATTATCTGTATTACGTACAGAAAAATAAAGTCATAATGATTTAGTGCATTGACCATGTTCAATAACCGGGCCTTGACAAATGATAGTTTTTTGAAATCTTGATTATTGATGTGTCTTCAAACTAATATTTATCTCCTCCAAATGAACTGTCAAATATATATTTAAAAAAAGAAAAAGAAAAAGAAAAAGAAAAAGAAGAATTTGGCCTGATTTACAATGTAATTATTAGTGCAAGTTAAAATGACTTTTTTTTTTATTATTGGAATAGTTCTTAAGACGACACTGTTGATTAGTACTCATGTACAATTATTTAAAAATAAGTGATCAATGGTTGATATATTTTAATTTTTTTATTTTAATAACTTTTTGAACCAAAAGTCAGTTTCATTCATTGACCGGTATGTTTTAACTTTTTTTGAACCAAAAGGCACACGTCTTTGACTATCGCGGATGCCGTGTATTGCTGGAAGTCTGGAAATCACATCAGCAACCAATAATTTATGTTAGCTTTTTGACCATTTTCAAACGGAATAAACTTGGAAATCACACGAAACAAGTAGATACTATTGATGGCTGCTCATAGAAGTTGCTAACAGACAATGGCAATAATTTATGTTAGCTTGTTGACCATTTTCAAACGGAATAAACTTGGAAATCACACGAAACAAGTAGATACTATTGATGGCTGCTCATAGAAGTTGCTAACAGACAATGGCAACCAATAACTTAAGTTAGCTCGTTGGCCTTTTTCTAAGGGAATAAACACGGAAATCACATGAAACCAGTATATACAATTGATGGCTGCTCATAGAAGTTGTTGACAGACAATAGCTACATGGGTTGTAATAGAGCTCTCTCTATCTCAGCACTGTTTGCGATATTCCATCTCTTCCGTTCATGTCATGCATTCGACACAATAACCCGAACTCAGTTCGTATTTGATACTGAAAATGGATGTCTTGTATCATCTGATGGAAACTTCAAACTGGGGTTCTTCAGTCCTGGCAAGTCTCAAGCTCGTTACGTTGGAATATGGTTCAACAAAATCTCAGAACAAACGGTTGTTTGGGTGGCCAACAGAGCATCTCCAATTAAGAACTCTGCCGCTGTTTTCAAGATTGGTGCATATGGAAATCTTGCTGTTTGTTGTGACCATCAGAGCAGTCCTGTTTGGTCTACTAATGTTTTTGTGCCAGCAGGTAACTCCACTGCTAAGCTCTTAGATTCAGGAAATCTGGTTCTGGTAGCTGAAGAAACCATTATATGGCAGAGCTTTGATTATCCTACAGACACGTATCTTCCTGGTATGAAATTTGGATGGAACAGGAAAACTGGCCTCAACCATATCATCACTTCATGGAAGTCAACTGACGATCCCAGTCCTGGAGAGTTTTCTGCAGGGTTTGACCCTCACAGCATACCTCAGTTCTTTTTGTACAGGAATTCAGTTCCACTCTGGCGCAGTGGCCCTTGGAATGGTCGCATCCTGAACGGCTTGCCAGATGTCGCAGACACCGAAGATTATTACTCTGACCAGATTTATATTCTCAATTTCACATTTGTGAGCAATGAGGAGGAAATCTATCTGAAATTTTTACCAAGAAGGAGCACTGTCTTCACCATGGTTGTTCTCGAGACAATGGGAGTTTTGAAGAGACTACTGTGGCATGAGAGCCAGGGATGGGTAAAAGTCAACGTCGTGGTCCAGGATATGTGTGATGAGTATACACGTTGTGGTCCAAATGCAATTTGCAATGAGGATACGTTGGCGCATTGTTCTTGTTTGCCTGGGTTTGAACGGTTGTATCCTCAGGATTGGTACCTTAAATGTCAGGAAACAGGAAAGGAAGGTTGTGGAAAAGGTGATGGGGAGGGTTTTGTAAGGCTAGAAGGTGTGAAGTTTCCAGAAGCCAAGAATGCTATATTTCATAGTAACATTAGCATGGAGGAGTGTGAGAGAGAGTGTTTGAAGAGTTGTAACTGTACAGGGTACGCTAATCAATATGTTGATGAAATGGGACGAGGGTGCATAACGTGGTATGGGGAGTTAAGAGACATGAGACGCTACAAAAGTGGACAAGATTTTTACCTAAGAGTAGATGCTGTGGAGCTAGGTATGCATAGAATTATGATTTTATTCATCTTCTTCTTTTCATGTACTGTCTTTTTTTTTATCGTAGTGGCCTGAATTATGTGCTCTATATGATATACTCAATAGTGTTTCAATTGAAATTTCTTAGATGAAGTTTAGTCAATTATAGAGAACCACAGTCTAGCAGCAAAATGGTTTTATAACAATAGTTGACACCACATGTTTTGTCAGCTGTCAGGAGCAAAAGGTTCTTACAAATTAAGATCAGTTTGAAATTTCATGAGCCTAAAATAAATTTAAAAATGCAGCTGCAGATGCCCAAAAAAGTGCGAAACACTTACTAGCAACGAAAAGTGCGCTTGTATTTTTTGTTGTGCCTGTTGTTGTTGAAATACTTCTAGCAGCCCTGTGCTTTTACTACTTGTGGAGAAGGAATGCAAAGAGGAAAGGTAATTCAAAGTACTCATAACTATATGTCTTTATCAATTATAATCTCTTAAGTCTTAGTTTCCTCTCATGTTGCTCAAATTCATCAGTCTGCCTTCACTACATTGGTGCAATTTGTTGTTTGAAATACTAGTGTTAAAGGTACTGTTATAGAAAGAACAGTAGGCAATGAATCCCCACATTAACTAACTGTTATCTTAGAAAAAAGACTATTCTGCGTCCCCATAAAACAGGGACATGATAATATATAAGAATGTTGGCTGATTGCTCCTTCTGTATTTGTGGCCAAAAAAAAAAAAAAAACCTAATACAGGCCAAAAGCAGAAACAACAGATTCATCGAAAAATAGTTTTGGATTCGGCAAGTAATTTGTCCAACCATTCAAATTCTCCAAATGGCAATGATGATATAGAGTTGACAATGTTTGAACTAAGTACTGTAATAGCTGCAACAGATCATTTTTCCTCAAAAAATAAGCTTGGGCGAGGAGGTTTTGGCCCAGTTTACAAGGTAATTTCTCTATATTCTATAGCATTTGTATTCTGCCCTTGGCCCTTTCATGGAAAGAGCCCTACAAGAAGCTTACAAGAAGGAATTTATGTAATTTATGAGTTCCAAATTCTAGAGCTAGTGTCAAAAGCACAAGGAGAAAAAATCGTGTTAAATGCATTGTTGTTAAGTTTAGGGAACTAATATAAGAACAATTCCAATTAATTTTTCAGGGTCAATTATCTAATGGACAAGAGATAGCTGTTAAAAGATTATCAACGAATTCAGGGCAAGGAATCTTGGAATTCAAAAATGAGGTCTTATTGATTGCAAAACTTCAACATAGAAATCTTGTGAGACTCTTGGGTTGTTGTATAGAGAAAGACGAGAAGATTTTAATTTATGAATTCATGCCAAACAAAAGTTTGGACTACTTCATTTTTGGTAAGGTTAGTCTTTACTTTACTACTTTTTGTCCATGTATTGCTTAAATGACTACTCTAATATTTATTATATGTGATGCAATATAATTGAATCAGATGAATCGCGAAAGCTACTTCTTGATTGGAAAACACGCTTCAATATAATTTTAGGAATTGCTCGTGGAATCCTTTATCTTCATCAAGATTCTCGATTAAGAATTATCCATAGAGACCTAAAAGCTAGTAATATTCTTTTAGATGAAGAAATGAAAGCCCAAAATCTCAGATTTTGGTACTGCAAGAATATTTGGAGGGGATCAAACTCAAGCAAATACAAAAAGAATTATTGGAACTTAGTAAGTCAATTTAAAAGTTAAAGCACAATAAATGCAAAACTGAATTACCTTCCTTATTGTATGAAAGTTTGTACTGAATTGTTTAATTTATCTCCATGACATATAATGAAATGGATCTATAGTTAGTATTATGCTATAACTTATTAGGTCATTAATATCTATTGTTTACAGTGGTTATATGTCACCGGAGTATGCACTATACGGCTTCTTCTCTATGAAATCGGACGTTTTTAGTTTTGGAGTCATACTATTAGAGATCATAAGTGGCAAGAAGAACAGGGGTTTTTTACCTGATGATCCATACTCAAACTTAATACAATATGTAAGTTGCTACCCATCTTTTGTGTGCATATCCTGTTAATTAATGTTGGCTTATAATTGACATTGTGTTATTTTCATTTGATGGTGGAAATAGACATGGGAACTCTGGAACAATGGTAATGCCTTGGAGATAGTTGATTCGTGCATAAATGCTTCATGTTCTACAAATGAAGTTTTGAGGTGCATCCAAGTTGGGCTCTTATGTGTGCAAGATAACACAAGAGAAAGGCCGAGCATGTCAGATGTAGTTTTTATGTTAAGCAATGAAACAATACTTCCTTCTCCTAAGAAATCTACATTTGCCATCAGGAATAATGATCCAAATTCATCTACTACAGGAACAAAATGTTCCTTTAATAAGGTAACTATTACAACATTTAATGCTCGATGAAGTTGGTAGGTTTCCCCAAGATGTTGTATGAATTACAGTTATAATATTTGCATATGAATTACACTTGTTCCATTATAGTAACTTTAATTTGCATATATAATTTATGATAGTTTATTCAACTTTGTTCCATTATACTTTGAAGAGATATGAATTACACTTGTTCCATTATAATAACTTTAATTTGCATATATGATTTATGATAGTTTATTCAACTTTGTAACATTATAATTTGAAGAGAAACTCCACCGAACCCTGAAGTGAATTTTATAGCTTATGAGTGAAGGTTTACCATCACCTTAAAAAATAATACAAATTCATTTTTTTAACCAATGTAGGACTATTTAACACTCTCCCTCACACGAGGCATGTCCACATGTTCACTCGGTAACACATGCACCCATGCAAACGAGATTGGGCCATACAAATTAGATAGGGTCAACCCAAGCTCTATACCATGTTAGAAAAGGGTTTTGGATCTAATTTTACCACAAAACTAACTCATAAGTAAAGATTCACTTTCACCTTATAAAACAATACAAAGTCATTTCTTGAACCAATGTGGGACTATTTAACAGTGATGATGTTCTTTTTAATCACTATAGAGTATAGATTATAATTTTTCACCTCCTATTCTCATGATAAGTATTGGCATTTCTCACATCTGTCATTGCAATCCACAAGATCTTGTAATTTCCAGATATCAGTTAATTTATCTCAAGTTAGTAGACATTTTGAAACCTCGAAATAAAGTACGATTGTGTAAATCTTATGACCTGAACCAAACTAAAGATATGGAGACCTACATGAACGTAGGGCAGTAATATCTAGAGTGAAAGATTTTTGTATGAAGCCTGCTTCTCGAAATAAAATTGTAATTCTGAAGCAGTAGAATCCACCTGATCTCCATGATCACTAAATGCAATAAGTTAAGGTATCAAACTGCAATGAATAACATCGTTTTTGCTGAATTTGATCCCATGAAAGTCCTTCAACCTTTTTATTTTTCCTTGCACCTGCTTTCTTTGTGAATTGTTGAAATTGGCTAAAGATAATTGTCAGTAAGCAGGGTACGGTGGGAGGTATATTATAGATATGTTACATATATTGGCCAAAAAAAAAAACTGCAACCAAGCTTGATCCATTCAGATTCACATGTCAGCCATTGATACTTGACTAGGAGAAAACCTTGACACAACTTTTTAACTCTAAATCCAACACCTGCTGTTTGCCAACACATACAATTGAGAATGGATGATTAGATTTTAAATTTGGTTGAATGGCTTATAAACCATCTGATATGTAAATTATACTGAATAATTTCTCATTCTTCTGTAAGTGTAAATAAATTGAATTAAAAAAGAAAAAAAGCTTGGTCAAAAGTTAGTTTTGAATTGGGCAAAAAGTTTTCTATACATATGGTAAAAATCGAAATTGGACCAACTAGGTAATGTTATAGCAGCAATAAATCATTTTTCCTCTGCCATTAAGCATGAGTGAAGAAACTTTGACCTTGTTTATAAAATAATTATTTGTCTACATTTTAGAGTTGGGACAAGTTTTCCACTATTATAGATAATTCCTTTTAGTAGTTCTAGTAAAATTGAACTTAAAAAAAAAAAAAAAAAAAAAAAAAAATAAAATGTGAGTGTTGATAATTTGATATGGTTTTACGACAACTCTAAAACCGTGTTGATTAGCTCTCATACACAACTAAGGGGTCAGATTGGTATATTTTTCTTTTTAAATTTTTTGAGTCAAAATGTAAATTTTATAGATCCAAATTACACGCCGTCGATTATTGATGATTCCGTGTATTGTTGGAAATTATAATTAGCTTGTTGATTGTTTACTAATATATAAGAACCAGGATTCACATTAAACTAGTAGATGTAATCGGTGGATCACGTAGAAGTTGTTAATAGATACTGGCGCACTACAAAAATTCAGTTCCAAAAACAGAGTCCAAAACACTTAACTACATGTTTTGTAATAGAGCTCTCTGTATCTCAGCACTGTTTGTGATACTCCATCTCTTCTGTTCATCTCATGAATTCAACACAACAACCCAAACCCACTTCATATCTGATACTGAAAATGGAAGCCTTGTATCATCTGATCGAAACTTCAAACGCCCAGATAAACACAAAACACTTTTTAGCAACATGAAAGTACTCTTATAATTATTATAATGCCCATTGTTGTTGAAATTCTTCTGGTGGGCCTGTGCTTTTACTACTTGCGGAGAAGGAATGCGAAGAGGAAAGAATATTCAAAGTAATTTAGTCATTTTTTTCAATTATGGTGACTAAAGTCTTGTTTTTTCTCAAGTTGTTAAAAGTCCCCAGTCTACCTTCACTACATTGGTGCAATTCATTGGATAGAAGACTAGAATCCTGACATTATATTATTGTTGCCTTAAATATGACTATTATTCTTCCTCATATTGCCAAAATAGCAATCAATGATGAAACAGGGATATGACAATATATTGAACGTTGAATGATTGCTCCTTTTGTGCGTGTATATAATAAAAAAATAAAAATAAAAATAAATAAAAAAGCTTAACACAGGGCAAAAGCAAAAACTACAGCATCGTCGAAGAATAGTTTTGGATTCAGCAAGTGATTAATCTAACCATAAAATCTCTTGTAATAGTAGAGGTGAAAGTGGGGATGTAGAATTGATCTTGTTCAAACTAAGTACTATAATAGTTACAACAGATTATTTTTCCTCAACAAATAAGTTTGGATGAGGAGGCTTTGGCCAGTTTAATTATAAGGTAATTCTTGATATTCTATTGCATTGGTGTTTTGCCCTTTGCCTTTTCAATGAAAAGATCCCTGTAAGAAGCTTACATATTGTAATTTGCGTTATCAGATTTCAAATTCTAGAGCTGGTGTCAAAAGCACAATAAACAACAGCATGTTGAATATTATCTTTGGGGAACTAATATTTGAATAATTGCAACTGTTTTTTCAGGTTCAATTACCTAAGGTATAATCCCAAAAAAACCACTGTAGTTTGGAAAAATTTTATTTTACCACCTATGTTTTATTTTTATCCAAAATCCCCCTTGACGTTAATAAGAACTCTCAAAATACCCCTATAGGCGTGTGAAGGGATGATAACATCTCTAACAATCATAGATTCCATTTGACTGATTTGGTTGACCGCTTGATTTTAGAGGCAAAACAGGAGATGCAATAAAAATTAATTAAAAATGAAATAAAATAAAAATAAATAATTTAAATATAAAAATATTATAACTAAATTAATAAAATAAATAAATAAATAATGTTATAATTAAAAAATAAAAATAAAAACCCAAAAACCCATTTCATTTCATTGCCACTCAACATCATTATCTTCTTCTTCTTGTTCTTCCCTTCTATTTCTTCATCTTCTTTCCTTCTTCTTCCACTTAACTCATCATCGCTGCCATACATCTCTACCGTTGATGACTGTAGCCCACCCATCTCCACCGACACCTTTGAAACCAGACTTTGACCCACCCATGCCACCTTATTGCTCTCTCTCTCTCTCTTTTGACCACTTTGTCTCTCAACTTCCTTCACCTTTCCCTTCAACCTCAGCTTTGCTACTCAAAGCTTAAACCTACCGCATCAACTGATGTATGGTTTGGATGAGTGATATTAGTTGGGGTTTGGTTAAGGTTGACAGTGGTTGTGCTGGGTTTTGATTAGGTTTGACGATGGTGGTGGTGATACTAGGTTTGGGTTTGATTGGGTTTGAGGATGTTAGTTTAGGTTTGATTGGGTTTATTGCTATGAATTGGTGATGGTTGTGTTGGTGTTTGACGAGTGGGTTTCTGGGTTTCTGGGTTTGATTAGGTTTTTGGGTTTGTT
>CM034469.1:24373303-24644747 GCA_019925255.1 Litchi chinensis | reverse complement strand
GTAAGATAAGCTACTGCATGAAAATGGGCTGCCTAATTTACACTGTAAGATAGCAACTCCATTATGATAATATAAACTGTACTGCAATTGTTTTTTTAGTATTTGTTTTCCCCGTTGTCTAACCAGCTTGTGTTTTGGTTGTAATATGAAATGTAATTTGGATATCATCATGTTTGCCAGCTCGATGGTAGGTTGGAGTTTGTTTCACCGAGGCTGACTATTGTAAGAGTTGTTCACACAGGCTGAATCTTTCGCAAAATTGTTAATCTAAGGTTAAGGAAATTCAGTAGGAAGCATGTGCAGACCCAAGGGCATAAAAAGCAACAGATACGAAGCAGACTGTAGCTAAAGTAAAAGGTGAAAATATGTACATTGCATCAATGATGCTGCCAACTTCAGTTGTGTATAAGTTCCTAGTCTGATAACCAAGATGCTTCAGTCTGACGTTAGAAGAGGGTTATGGCTAGTAAACTTCTCATATCTAATGCTCTGAATTTTTTTTAGTAAATGAATGTCAACTTGATTTGGTCCTTTTCTGTGGACAGTGCCTTCCTTGTAAATTTTGTATTAAGCATTTGGCAAGACAGCAACCCCACTGTAATCTGCGAAGATGAAAATGGGGAACAAGTTCTTGGATAAAAATATTTTTATTTCAAAATAGAAATAGAAAAATTATAGAATAATAAAAAATTATAAATTAATAAAAACTTATCTCCACTATCCATCTCATAGATGGACGTTTGAGATCAATGCACCCAAATGAAAAAAAAAACCTTAATAATAATAATATTATAAAAAGTGGAGATAGGCGTTTTCTTTGGAGATGTACATAATGTTTCTTCTATTATCATTTGCAGTTGTTGGATCTTCATGGTATCATTGAGGGTGCTAAGGATGGAAAGGGTAGAGGAAGGTAGGTAAAACATGAATATTCTTTTTCCACCTGTATTCATGGTCTGTTACCTGACCTTGCAAAATTGTGTTGTTCATTTCAAAGTGCTATCTTTGATTCATTGTTACTGTTATTCTTTTTTGTTCATGTAGATACACATAATCATTAAAAAAAAAATTATTTAACTTGATATCATATCAATATTGTACTCTGTAATCTGTTTCCTCAACATAGTGCACTATGCTGTTAGTGCTTACTACCAATGTTACCAAGAGGTTTGATCTTGAAATTGTATCAATGGAGTGAAAAGATATCTGATTAGGTTGTGTTAGGTTTTGATATTATAAAATGTGTGGTTGTCATTGATGATGAGCATAGCTACAACAAATTTTGCATGTTCAACATGAATGCAAATTATTTTAGTATAAAATGTCTACATGTGCAACGTGAATGCTAATTGGTATTACCATATACATAAATATATTTATATATATATATATATATATACTTAGCATGATTCAAGTGATATGCATCTTCGTATGTGAGATTTGTTGAATTGTTTTATTGATGATCTGTGTCTTTGTATTTCAGGTTATCAGTACTGCTAGAACTTGTAATTGTATCTTAATTGTTCTTGATGCAATCAAGCTAATAACTCACAAGCGCCTGATAGAGAAGGAGCTTGGGGGATTTGGCATAAGGTAATATGATTGTAATTTTGAAATATCTCTGATCTTTAAGATGTTGCTTTCTTAATGCTGCCCTGGAGAAAGGGACAACTTTATTTTATTAGGTAGCCCTTGTGTGATTTTATGTTCACGTGGTTGTTGCCACCATGTGTGACGCTAGAGCTTGTACTTAAATTTTTGAAACTTTTGCATGTGCTATGGTCTGTAAATTGAGTCAATTATCTGTTGATATCTTTTTCTTTTCACCTGCCCCTTCACTTTTTTAAAGGGTTAGGCATCAATGTTAAAGTCATATAATTAATGGAAACAATATGAGATTAATTTATGGGGAATATATTGATTTTTAATTCTCCCAATTTTGTCTTTCTACAACATAGTAAGTAATGAAACGGTTCATCCTATCAAACACACATGATAAAGAATGATTTTTTTCAAATTCAAGATTCCGAAGTCTGTTTAAAAATTTTGCAACGTTAGCTTATAATATCACTTTTGTATAATGTTAAATAAGAACTATTACATTATTCGAGAAACTATTATTTAACATCATAAAACCTTTTTTTCATAAACATAATTAAATTTTAATCTACAAAATATTTATGATAAAAAATAATTACAAATATATTAGCAAACAAATATGGGTTTTAAGTTTATCCCTATGTTAGTTGACGGATTGATAATTAAGAAAACATAAACATCTTCAATATTATTTCACAAAGTTGTTTTTAAAGAATTTAATCACTATTGAAATTACAAAAAGTTGTAACTTGTGATAATGAAATTAATGACAATATGTTTGGTACTAATATTTTGAAGAAATGAAAGAAGGATTTCATCATTTCATGCATGTGTTATCTATATTTCAAACATTTCATGTGTTATCTATATTTCATTTCTGATAAGCATTTTTTATGTTGAAGGTTTCTTTTTCCTTTTTTTTAAGGAACTTTTATGTTGATGCAAAATCTCACTCAATTACAATGTATTTTGTGTTTTTAAAATATGGTATATAACCAAGACAATTTATTTGAATTTAGAAGGGTGTGAAAAACCATTGTTTTGAAAAGCTAAAAATATAACAAAGTTTTGAAAGAAACTTTAAATAATTCTTACTCGAGTAATAGCAACAGCTTCAACGGACCCTATATTAACATTGCTTGTTCTGAAGAATAATAGATGAAATTATAATGATCTCATTTGCAATAGTTGACCAAGCATTACTGCAATTTTTTTCCACAAACTTTATAAATTATTCTGATTAGAAGAGGTACAAAGACACTTCCCCCAGATGGGTGCAATATGGTCTTATGCACATTTCATCAACTAATCTTTTGTTTTAAAAAAGTGTCAAGTGTAGTGACTTTCCACCAGCTCTGTCTTTCTACAACTCTGAACAACAAAAAGCATAGTATACTTTTGATGCACTAAACAGTCATAGCAGCTACTAACATTAACACTATTCAGATAATTATCTAACCACAATAATATACATCATGCATCATTTAGTAGTCTCATAGTAGACTACTAAATCATAAGTTAATTTGCGATCAAAGAACTATACAAACTCAAAACTACTTGTACACATTAAATTTATTTTAAAATAAGTAAAGACCACACTGAATAAATCTTAATAAACAACTCAAGTAACTCAACCAATACTGATATGAATAGCAACAAATTAGTGACATAGGTAGTTCATCAGTTTCAATACCAAACCCACCATATGAGTAGCACAGGTAGTACATCAAGTACTTAAAACACATAGATAAACAACAAGATTTGGATAACTTTATGGACCAGCATAACTTCCTCGATTGATATTTAAGAAAGCTCTGCCAGGTTGATGGTTGGAAAGGGGCCATGGCATCCAAGAAGCTGCACGAAACAGTCCAGTTCATCAGTGTCATGATATTATATCATAAAAGTTAGTAATAATAAGGACACAGTATGGATGAAAAAGGAAAAACCTCAGCATTTTATTGATACGCAAGACATGGAATGGGTGAACTCTGACTCGCAAATGGAAGGCATCTTTCACAACTGCACTATCAATCATATATTTGTCGCAAGCAATACAAGCACCCTGAAGAGCTTTACTTGAGATGTTTTCTTCCTCCCTTGACACCAAATGTACACAGAAGGGGATTTAATCAACACCTTTCCTCATCATTCCTATGTCATAGATCCTGATCTTGAGGTCAGGCACACCACAGCAGTAGCTCTGTTTCACTGACCAGCAAGCCAGCAACATTTTAAAAAAGTTGCAACACCACCTCCCCCATTTGGTCACTTTACGGCTAATTCCTTCAGCATACAAACTCAAGCTTAATAAGCCAAACCAAGTAAATTCCCTCCCCTCATTATTCACATACCTAACCCACAAAAAAACCCAAAAAATATATTAGCACATAAATCCTTATTGACAACATAGTCTGAAAAACAACCACCATTTCCAAATTTGACTTCTATTCCTTCTAATATCCTGCATTATCAAGGTAAACAGAACATAAACACATTGTGGTTTCAACCACGTCAACAGTCATATATACAAAGATGCAAGTATCATAATCAACAACCCAATTGAAAAAAATTAACAAGAACATAAAGAGCTACACTATCAAACACAGATGACGGTGTTCAATGAAGATACCCAGGTAAAAGGACATAGATTGAAGCAAACCCTATGACATATTTGGACAATGATGTTGCCGTCATGAAGGACAGAAGCTGCACTATCAACCTGCTAAACTAGTGTGCAAAATAGTATTTTTGTTTGCAAATTTAGTTGCATAAAAATCTCGCTGTCAGCCATAGTGACCAAATAACTAACCTGCTCAACACATGAAGAAGGAACATTTTTTATAAGTATGTTGGACTGTAACAACATATTGTCAAAGTTACGAATTGCATCAATGAACAGCGTTGTGATAAGCAATAAAAAATTATTACCCCCATGTAACTGACGAGACCATTTCCATAGGTCGAGAGCTAGCTGCTCTCGAAAATCTAGTATGTGAGATTTGTCGAATGAGTTCACCGCCAATCCGTTTGCCATGTGTTTGGCCAACTTGATAACAAAAATTCCGCAATCACCACTACTACATAACATTGACAACAAACTAGTTAGCACATGACGTACATTTCAATATTGAAATAACGGAAACTGATCTAACTGGTACAACTCTTACCCTGATTCTTATTGTGGTGTGTCAGCGCATCGTGACAGGGTCCATCCATCCTTCATATACCAGTCTGCAGTCATGCGTGAATCTGCCTGATAGTGATCAGTCTTCTAAAGGAGCTACGGCAAAAGTGTTTGTATGGGCAGCAAAAACTATTTGTAATTGCGAACGTAGGTGCCTAGTGAGTCAAACAGCGTAATGGTTCGCTCATTGAAGTGTACTTTGACGAGGACCCAATGTACACCCCTATAATTCAATGGCATGTACAACTACAGACAGGACAAACTAGAACACAACCACCATTCAATTTGGGTATGTAACATAAGGTGCAAATTGACAATTGCATTACAATAAATTCGATATGCCATGGTTAGTCCAGTCCATGGACGACAAGCTACCTTCCCCAAATCCTTTCTGCTGCTGAACAGCTCTCCCCTTGCATATCTTATGCACATGTCGTCATCCTCCCATAAAGGTTTTTTCTTCGTATAAGCCTCTCATTTATTTAACAAATGTTGCTGCATATATTCAAACAAAATATTCACTTAGTAAGCAAGAAAAGGTTTCTTTTTACAAACTACTCAGGTTACTGTACCTAAAACAATATACTTACCCCAAACAAAATATCTGTCATTGTGAATGCTTCCATCTTGCTAGTAGGGCACCTCATCGACTTCCATCGAATAAAGCAAAAAGTGGCATCCATATGCTGCAACCAAATAAAATGCGAACGTTTAAACTACGCTATATATGTATGACATACCAACTTTTGATATTGATTATACGGACCGAATCAGACAACCACACATCGACTTTCGACAAGTCCCTAAACCATTGCCTACTGCAGTCCCCAGTTGGCAACCGAATTGTTGGTCTACAATCGAAATACAAGTGATTGACAACTTGTTATATATGAACAACATACCCGTATAAAAGACATTAAGAATGAAGCTAAAAAGACACAAAAACATACAACTCATTAGGTACATGTTCGTCCAACCATGCTTGAAATGCTTTGAGATCACTATTGGACGATTTACGAAATGGTTCGAATTTGGGGCGCTTTCTTAGAGCAACTTCAATTTCCTCAAATGGAGACGATATTTGTGGACCCTTTTTCCACTTTCTCTTCACAAATTTGGATTCTGTTATGATCTTCATACTTACATCTGAACCGATCGAAGGCGACCCTACTATTGGTTGCATGTGTCTACTATTGGTTTGGATAGGGTCAAATTTAATTTTCCTCCTCAAAGTGTCTACTGTTGCATGTGTCACTTCGGCACTGCCCTCTACTCGATTATGCAACCTTGTTTTTGAAACTTTTTTCGGGCCACCTTCCTGAAGTTTGGTTTGTGGTATGATCTTCACATTTGCATCCGAACCAATAGAAGGCGACGCTTGCCATGCTTAAGGTGGCACGATAGGGTTGACCGGCATTTTTGGACCAACACTGTCCACTTCCCCATGGTAAACACCATCTACACTCCTATCGGCCGTAACAGACAGTTCTCCTTCCAACCTAGTACTGTCTTTGTTTGTTTCACCACTTAGGTCGTCGTTGTCCTGCAAAGCAAAATTTGAATGATATAAGTAGATGTTGATATACGTTAGTAAGCCAAGCTACCATCAACTTATTTTCAAGTGTACCTTCGCGGTAGGTGGCTTCTGTTCTATAGGAACAACAGTGCTTCTCATTAAAAAGTCCATAATGTTCTCAACCTTCTTGTTTGTTTCTTGTAGCAACAGCATTGTCTCTTTTATTTTCTTGTTTGTGTGACGTTGTGCTTTCCTTGTTTCTTGCTGAAACTGCTCCAGCTGTTTCTGGATGGCTTGTAGTTGATCACTATGACCCTTACTGCTATCCTTCGCAGCCTGAAGACAAACCAAGAGCTATGACATTGACATGGTTTACTCAAAGTACATGCCATAAAGCCAAAATAAAAGCTAACAACACCTGTACCTGAGCAGACGGTCCTCTTCCAGAAGGCTGCGGCTTCAGAAATGCACGACAGTGCACTTGTCCATGTTGTCATTCTTACCATTGTCATCACTATCAGTGACGACTCTATCAGAAGACCCCTCAACTAGACCATCCTCCTCCCTCACGAAATACTTACAGTAATCCTCCTTTTCCTCTGCAGTCGTCGCCTCCAACGTAGGGTGGGCTTAAAGCTACCATGAAATCAAAAAAGAAATGAGTGAAAACATGAACTACAACGTAGGGTGTGTATTCAAATCACGAGTTTCAGGTACATACATCAGAGCAATGCAACAACGTAACTATTTCTCCTGATTTTGGGATTGCAATATAACTCCAACTAAGGATTTGGGGTAGCAATTTGCTGGATTTAAGTGCAATTTGTTGACCAATGGTTGGAATTGCTTCACATGCCCATATCTATTAGTGCACAAAAAAACCATCAAACCTCATTGTCAAAGGAACCAACCATTACTAACCAAAACAAACCAAAACCATAATACATGTACCTGAAATGCATATGGGAAACCAGACAAAGAATAGAATGCATTGTTTGCCTTGTAGTTGTGCCCTTTATTGCGTTTACCCATGTTGGCAGCCATTTTCTTAAAATCCTTTTTCATGCCACTCAATGTCATCTCATAGCAGCAACGACCCCATGGGTATTGGTTGAATGCATTCATATCATCCAACAGTTGAATATGCTTCCTTCGAATCTAGTTCTTCGGATCCTTACCAAGTAACACCATCTCTAAGAAGTACAGCAATGCAAGTTTGACGATGTCCTCATCATTGTCCAAAGAAGCACTCCTAAAAGTAATGTCTAGACTTTTGTTCGAAACTTTACTACTACCATTAAACATTCTGCGGCTAAACAGCTCAACAGTTGTACAATCCTCAGTTGACCAGTCTTTTGGGTATGGCCCACAATCAAGCCCTGTGATAAGTCCAAATTCTTGCATGGAGAACCGAATCACACTGTCATTGGGAAGGGCAAACCACAGCTCGTCCGAATCATCACATTCCACTTGTCGTAGAAGCAAGTTATGCACTAACTGACCGGCAAACTTAAGCTCATTCATGTGAAACAGTTTACCGAAGCAAGACCTACTGAACATGTCCAATTGCATGTCACTTAACTTGTCAACTATAACTTTTATGGCTCCCAGCTTAGAAAAGCATATAACTTTTGAACTAAAATGTTGTACATCTGTGATCTTACATGTAATAGCAACATCCATCTTTCTAGGCACCTGCAGTTACAACAGAACCAATTTTTAAATCGATAACCGCATTTAACTATTCACCTCTAACATAACATATATTATACCGGTACAATTTCAATGTATATTGTAGAACTAGGTTGCTATCAAGCAAATTTGCTACACACATGACCACTTTCACACCTCCAACAACAGTAAAGAAGCCCAAATTTCACCTAATCTATGCATATATAAAGGAACCATAACAAAAATAACAACCAACCAAATAACCTCTACGTTGACATTCTCTACTGCAAAGACTAAATTCTCAACATACCAACTGGGAATAGAATCCCAACCAAAACTTCCAAGATTAGGCAGAGATCCCAACTCCCAGGTTGGGATTGTCCCAACCATCAGGTTGGAATTCCCTACCATGAGGTTGGGAATTCCAAACTCATGGTTAAGAATCCCTACTCCCATTTTTGAAATCCCAACACATACGTTGTCAATCCCAACCTATAAGCTGCCATTACCAAACCTGCAGTTTCGGAAACTACATTTTCCAGGTTGGGATCCCAACTGTCAGGTCATGATTCCCAACCTTACAATTGGGATTCTCAACCTCCAGGTTGGGTTTCAACCAGAAAAATACTTCAAGGTTATAAATCACAACCTCGAAGTAGGGATTCCAAACGTGTTGGTTGGGAATTCTCAATTCCCAACTACCATGTTAGGAATCCCAACATGGAGGTTGGGATTCCCAACCTCTTGATTGGGACTCCCCCACCCTCATGGTTGCAAATACCCACCTACAGGTTACAAATCCAAACCGCAATGTTGGGAACTATACCAAATTGTAAACCATCACAACCCCAATGAATTATCCAACAACCCCATACTTTGAAATTCAATCAACGATTTACACTACCCATAAACGACAAATGGAATCATTTACAAAATTCAAAAACAGAATGTCAATAATGATAACAACATCACACAATTTACGCTACCATTAACATACAACCACATGATCTACTATAATAAACTAACACCCCACAAGCAATATGTTCTTACTATGGAGTTTTTTCTTTGCTGCCGCAGCTGACAGTGACCTTCAACTTCCTGCTTCTTGCTCCTACTTTTTGCCTCCTCTGCCGTCAACTTGATTTGCTTCTTCTTCCGTCTTTTTCTTCTTCTACTACTTTCTGACGCTGGTGGGTGCAGCAAATGTTAGGTCAGTATCTTAGGGTTTCATACATACAGAATAACATAAAAGACGTACTTATAGAGACAATGAACGATGACGATAACGTCGAGTTTAAATGTTCTCGTTCGGCCGCTGGTGGGTGGAGGACCGATGGTGGTATGTGTAGGTGCGAGGGTGACAACAACCGAAGGTGCCGAGAGAGTTACAGACAGTGGGTCCAGGTCAGGTGCTGCGCCGGTGATGGGTCGACGAGCCATGCTAAGGGGCGATTGTTTCATCTTCGCACGATGGGTTGGGATTGCTACGACATTGACGACGACCCATGATCAACGAAAACTGTTCGACCCTAAGAGAGTAACCGACAGTATGTGTAAGGGATGTGCGATGGTGATGGGTCGACGTGCGATGGTGACAAGCAATGGTTTGGACTTTCGCTGGTGGGTAGGGATTCCTACACCGACATTCAACGAAAACGGTTGGGAATAGACAGAGACACTAACCGGTTTGGTGGGGACAAAAGGGTGGCACACTTGTAATTGACTGGCTAATCAAGGGTATTTTTGTCCAAAAATATACCATTCTGCACAGCCTTACAACTAAAAGGTTAATTCTCACCAAGGTCATCCTAAAAAGGTCATTTTTCAACAAAACTCGAAGAGTTATCGGTCAGCCGATTTGACTTGTACAAGAACTTAATTTACGTTTCAACCTTTAAAGTTACGAACAACATACAATAAGAGAAATCATGAAAGAGAAAAAAACACCTAACATTTGCCAATTCAAATATCAATTTAGATTATATTTTAAGATTGGTTGAGGGCTTATGATTTATCTGATGTATCTGTGATGCCAAACAATTGCTCATTCTGCTGCAAGTCAAATTTAAATAAAATAGAGTAGAAGTAGGAAAAATGAAAAAGCTTAGTCAAAAATTAGTTTCTGATTGGGCAAGAACTCTCCTTAATAGTTATGGCAAAAGTGGGAATATAGAATTGAAAATGTTTAAAGTAAACAATGTGATGGCAACAACAGAACATTATTCCACTACTAGTAAGCTTAGATGATGAGATTTGACCTGTTTACAAGGTAATTTGTCTTCGGTTTGACTAAATGATAATATGAGGTTAGTCAATGGTAGTTCTAACACTAGTGAGTTAGAGTCACCTATCATTTCCTAAAATATTGAATTTAATATAATAATTAAAAAAAAAAAACTATTGACTAATTGGAACTTCTAATTCTTTATTGAATTGAATTCTAATCTTTGAGAAATTTCATGCCAACAACTTATTAGTGATTTTTTTTTTCTTTATCTCCATAAGCCAATCAATGCTAGGAGTGTGAGTTGAAAAAGAAAACCAAAAATTAGAACATTTCGGTGAAATGCCTAAGAAAATTTAGAAAGGCCATGAAAGAATCATTAATCTTAATCCTTTAATGCGATCTTCATTAATCTGCTTTTGATTCAATTAACATATAATATGAGGGCAAAATTCACATAACATTTGGATTGGCTTTTTTCCTTCTAATTGATATAACAGTTGGTTTCCATTGTTGAGAATTAAAAGTTACTTCCGATCGAGGATATAACTCGAATTTTAAAGGGTGCAAAAGTAAAGTTTTAATTTTTAAAATTTAATAGATTGGTTGGTGAAGTAAATGGGTGTGAAGAGAAATATTTTGAGTGGCAATAGAGCCACCCCAGATAATTCTCTTTAGTAGTACAAGTAAAAATGACCTTTTTTATTCTCTCAAGAGTATTGGAATAGACCTTAAGACAACTCTAAGTGCACATTTGGTACAGTTTATCTACTGACTAAAACTATTTTTTTAATGTTCAAGGCCTTACTAGATTTTTTTTACATCGTTTGGTTATCATCCTAATAAAACTTTTGAACAATTAAAAAGTTGAAAAATGTCTATTTGGAGAAACTCAAATTTCAAGTTTTTCCAAGTAAATATTTTTGAACTTTAAAAAAAATAAAATATCTAATCTTACCTTATTAATATTATTATACCCTTAAAATCATTTGATTCTTTTTGGTAAATTTATAATTTAAAACATTTTTTTTTAATTGACAACCAAACAACCGACAATTTCTTTTTAAAAGTTCTATTAATAAAAGCTCTACTTCCAAAAGATCTACTTCTAAAAAATCTACTTAGAAAGTTTGTATCAAACGAAGTTTAAAACACTGTTGGTTAATACTTGTAGTGACCTTTGGTGGCCATTGGTCCCTATGGGTTTTTTATCTTGCCACTAGAGACGTGTCGCAAAAGTTGGGTACTGATGTATCCTCCATTAAAAACCATAGATCCAAGACAAAGTGTACAATGACCATTTATCCCCGTGGGGTTTTAGGCCTTGACCCTAGAGAGATATGACAGAGGTTGAGTGTTGTCATGTCCACCATTGAAGCTACAAATTTGAGATAGAGTGTGATGAAGACAAGGTGCTACCATGTTCTTCTTGAACCACAAATGAGTAAGATTCCCATGATTTGAACTAATAACCTATAGATATTTTGGTTGCAAACCTGATAATACCAAAAGATGGGGCTTAAACCCTTAACCTCTTAGGATTAAAGGAAATGTTCAACCAAAAAAAAAAAAAAAAAAAAAGGACTTTGGCCTGATTTACAATGTAATTATTTGTCTTTAATTTGGACTAAGAAATATATATAATAGATAATTTTCTTCAGTAGTGCAAGTGAAAATGACTTTTTCTTCTTAAGTGATAAATGATATGTCTTTGGCTATTGATGGTTCCGTGTGCACCTTACATCAAATTTTTCTTTTATTATTGTTTACAAATTTATCTTTATATAAGCATACTAAAAGGATTCATAAGTATAAAGTATTAGCAAACAACTTTTGTATGTAACACAAATAGTTAGGAACATTAACATTCACTAAGATTTTTAAGGTTCAATTTTCACCAATCACATTTCAAAGATTATGTGGATAATTTTCCGATATATTAATGGCAAATAACTGTCTTCCAATTTTATGGGAGTAGATATCCAAGTTGTATAGATTAGAATCCAATATGATAGCAGCTGTAAAAACATATAACCTTTTTGTTTGGGTCATGTTCGAGTTGATTTGTCGTTAAAACAGCCCTAACTTACATTTGTTTATTCTCATTTAATGTTGGAAATAAGTTGTAGCCTGTAGGTCATGCATTTGATAAGTTTCAAAATATGTTTGCGTGAATTAAGGTTAATAGTGTTGATAAACTCTATTTTTTATACTAATTTTGCATTATCTGTATTATGTACAGAAAAATAAAGTCATAATGATTTAGTGCATTGACCATGTTCAATAACCGGGCCTTGACAAATGATAGTTTTTTGAAATCTTGATTATTGATGTGTCTTCAAACTAATATTTATCTCCTCCAAATGAACTGTCAAATATATATTTAAAAAAGAAAAAGAAAAAAAAAAAAGAAAAAAGAAGAATTTGGCCTGATTTACTATGTAATTATTAGTCTTTGTTTTGGAGCTAGGAAAAGTATTCCATTATAATAGACAGTTCTCTTTAATAGTGCAAGTTAAAATGACTTTTTTTTTTATTATTGGAATAGCCCTTAAGACGACACTGTTGATTAGTACTCATGTACAATTATTTAAAAATAAGTGATCAATGGTTGATATAATTTAATTTTTTTATTTTAGTAACTTTTTGAACCAAAAGTCAGTTTCATTCATTGACCGGTGTGTTTTAACTTTTTTTGAACCAAAAGGCACACGTCTTTGACTATCGCGGATGCCGTGTATTGCTGGAAGTCTGGAAATCACATCAGCAACCAATAATTTATGTTAGCTTTTTGACCATTTTCAAACGGAATAAACTTGGAAATCACACGAAACAAGTAGATACTATTGATGGCTGCTCATAGAAGTTGCTAACAGACAATGGCAATAATTTATGTTAGCTTGTTGACCATTTTCAAACGGAATAAACTTGGAAATCACACGAAACAAGTAGATACTATTGATGGCTGCTCATAGAAGTTGCTAACAGACAATGGCAACCAATAACTTAAGTTAGCTCGTTGGCCTTTTTCTAAGGGAATAAACACGGAAATCACATGAAACCAGTATATACAATTGATGGCTGCTCATAGAAGTTGTTGACAGACAATAGCTACATGGGTTGTAATAGAGCTCTCTCTATCTCAGCACTGTTTGCGATATTCCATCTCTTCCGTTCATGTCATGCATTCGACACAATAACCCGAACACAGTTCGTATTTGATACTGAAAATGGATGTCTTGTATCATCTGATGGAAACTTCAAACTGGGGTTCTTCAGTCCTGGCAAGTCTCAAGCTCGTTACGTTGGAATATGGTTCAACAAAATCTCAGAACAAACGGTTGTTTGGGTGGCCAACAGAGCATCTCCAATTAAGAACTCTGCCGCTGTTTTCAAGATTGGTGCATATGGAAATCTTGCTGTTTGTTGTGACCATCAGAGCAGTCCTGTTTGGTCTACTAATGTTTTTGTGCCAGCAGGTAACTCCACTGCTAAGCTCTTAGATTCAGGAAATCTGGTTCTGGTAGCTGAAGAAACCATTATATGGCAGAGCTTTGATTATCCTACAGACACGTATCTTCCTGGTATGAAATTTGGATGGAACAGGAAAACTGGCCTCAACCATATCATCACTTCATGGAAGTCAACTGACGATCCCAGTCCTGGAGAGTTTTCTGCAGGGTTTGACCCTCACAGCATACCTCAGTTCTTTTTGTACAGAAATTCAGTTCCACTCTGGCGCAGTGGCCCTTGGAATGGTCGCATCCTGAACGGCTTGCCAGATGTCGCAGAAACCGAAGATTATTACTCTGACCAGATTTATATTCTCAATTTCACATTTGTGAGCAATGAAGAGGAAATCTATCTGAAATTTTTACCAAGAAGGAGCACTGTCTTCACCATGGTTGTTCTCGAGACAATGGGAGTTTTGAAGAGACTACTGTGGCATGAGAGCCAGGGATGGGTAAAAGTCAACGTCGTGGTCCAGGATATGTGTGATGAGTATACACGTTGTGGTCCAAATGCAATTTGCAATGAGGATACGTTGGCGCATTGTTCTTGTTTGCCTGGGTTTGAACGGTTGTATCCTCAGGATTGGTACCTTAAATGTCAGGAAACAGGAAAGGAAGGTTGTGGAAAAGGTGATGGGGAGGGTTTTGTAAGGCTAGAAGGTGTGAAGTTTCCAGAAGCCAAGAATGCTATATTTCATAGTAACATTAGCATGGAGGAGTGTGAGAGAGAGTGTTTGAAGAGTTGTAACTGTACAGGGTACGCTAATCAATATGTTGATGAAATGGGACGAGGGTGCATAACGTGGTATGGGGAGTTAAGAGACATGAGACGCTACAAAAGTGGACAAGATTTTTACCTAAGAGTAGATGCTGTGGAGCTAGGTATGCATAGAATTATGATTTTATTCATCTTCTTCTTTTCATGTACTGTCTTTTTTTTTATCGTAGTGGCCTGAATTATGTGCTCTATATGATATACTCAATAGTGTTTCAATTGAAATTTCTTAGATGAAGTTTAGTCAATTATAGAGAACCACAGTCTAGCAGCAAAATGGTTTTATAACAATAGTTGACACCACATGTTTTGTCAGCTGTCAGGAGCAAAAGGTTCTTACAAATTAAGATCAGTTTGAAATTTCATGAGCCTAAAATAAATTTAAAAATGCAGCTGCAGATGCCCAAAAAAGTGCGAAACACTTACTAGCAACGAAAAGTGCGCTTGTATTTTTTGTTGTGCCTGTTATTGTTGAAATACTTCTAGCAGCCCTGTGCTTTTACTACTTGTGGAGAAGGAATGTGAAGAGGAAAGGTAATTCAAAGTACTCATAACTATATGTCTTTATCAATTATAATCTCTTAAGTCTTAGTTTCCTCTCATGTTGCTCAAATTCATCAGTCTGCCTTCACTACATTGGTGCAATTTGTTGTTTGAAATACTAGTGTTAAAGGTACTGTTATAGAAAGAACAGTAGGCAATGAATCCCCACATTAACTAACTGTTATCTTAGAAAAAAGACTATTCTGCGTCCCCATAAAACAGGGACATGATAATATATAAGAATGTTGGCTGATTGCTCCTTCTGTATTTGTGGCCAAAAAAAAAAAAACTTAATACAGGCCAAAAGCAGAAACAACAGATTCATCGAAAAATAGTTTTGGATTCAGCAAGTGATTTGTCCAACCATTCAAATTCTCCAAATAGCAATGATGATATAGAGTTGACAATGTTTGAACTAAGTACTGTGATAGCTGCAACAGATCATTTTTCCTCAAAAAATAAGCTTGGGCAGGAGGTTTTGGCCCAGTTTACAAGGTAATTTCTCTATATTCTGTAGCATTTGTATTCTGCCCTTGGGCCTTTCATGGAAAGAGCCCTACAAGAAGCTTACAAGAAGGAATTTATGTAATTTATAAGTTCCAAATTCTAGAGCTAGTGTCAAAAGCACAAGGAGAAAAAATCGTGTTGAATGCATTGTTGTTAAGTTTAGGGAACTAATATAAGAACAATTCCAATTAATTTTCAGGGTCAATTATCTAATGGACAAGAGATAGCTGTTAAAAGATTATCAACGAATTCAGGGCAAGGAATCTTGGAATTCAAAAATGAGGTCTTATTGATTGCAAAACTTCAACATAGAAATCTTGTGAGACTCTTGGGTTGTTGTATAGAGAACGACGAGAAGATTTTAATATATGAATTCATGCCAAACAAAAGTTTGGACTACTTCATTTTTGGTAAGGTTAGTCTTTACTTTACTACTTTTTGTCCATGTATTGCTTAAATGACTACTCTAATATTTATTATATGTGATGCAATGTAATTGAATCAGATGAATCACAAAAGCTACTTCTTGATTGGAAAACACGCTTCAATATAATTTTAGGAATTGCTCGTGGAATCCTTTATCTTCATCAAGATTCTAGATTAAGAATTATCCATAGAGACCTAAAAGCTAGTAATATTCTTTTAGATGAAGAAATAAAGCCCAAAATCTCAGATTTTGGTACTGCAAGAATATTTGGAGGGGATCAAACTCAAGCAAATACAAAAAGAATTATTGGAACTTAGTAAGTCAATTTAAAAGTTAAAGCACAATAAATGCAAAACTGAATTACCTTCCTTATTGTATGAAAGTTTGTACTGAATTGTTTAATTTATCTCCATGACATATAATGAAATGGATCTATAGTTAGTATTATGCTATAACTTATTAGGTCATTAATATCTATTGTTTACAGTGGTTATATGTCACCAGAGTATGCACTATATGGCTTCTTCTCTATGAAATCGGATGTTTTTAGTTTTGGAGTCATACTATTAGAGATCATAAGTGGCAAGAAGAACAGGGGTTTTTTACCTGATGATCCATACTCAAACTTAATACAATATGTAAGTTGCTACCCATCTTTTGTGTGCATATCCCATTAATTAATGTTGGCTTATAATTGACATTGTGTTATTTTCATGTGATGGTGGAAATAGACATGGGAACTCTGGAACAATGGTAATGCCTTGGAGATAGTTGATTCGTGCATAAATGCTTCATGTTCTACAAATGAAGTTTTGAGGTGCATCCAAGTTGGGCTCTTATGTGTGCAAGATAACACAAGAGAAAGGCCGAGCATGTCAGATGTAGTTTTTATGTTAAGCAATGAAACAATACTTCCTTCTCCTAAGAAATCTACATTTGCCATCAGGAATAATGATCCAAATTCATCTACTACAGGAACAAAATGTTCCTTTAATAAGGTAACTATTACAACATTTAATGCTCGATGAAGTTGTTAGGTTTCCCCAAGTGTTGTATGAATTACAGTTATAATATTTGCATATGAATTGCACTTGTTCCATTATAGTAACTTTAATTTGCATATATAATTTATGATAGTTTATTCAACTTTGTTCCATTATACTTTGAAGAGATATGAATTACACTTGTTCCATTATAATAACTTTAATTTGCATATATGATTTATGATAGTTTATTCAACTTTGTAACATTATAATTTGAAGAGAAACTCCACCGAACCCTGAAGTGAATTTTATAGCTTATGAGTGAAGGTTTACCATCACCTTAAAAAATAATACAAATTCATTTTTTTAACCAATATAGGACTATTCAACACTCTCCCTCACATGAGGCATGTTCACATGTCCACTTGGCAACACATGCACCCATGCAAACGAGATTGGGCCATACAAATTAGATAGGGTCAACCTAAGCTCTGATACCATGTCAGAAAAAAGTTTTGGATCTAATTTTACCACAAAACTAACTCATAAGTAAAGATTCACCTTTACCTTATAAAACAATACAAAGTCATTTCTTGAACCAATGTGGGACTATTTAACAGTGATGATGTTCTTTTTAATCACTATAGAGTATAGATTATAATTTTTCACCTCCTATTCTCATGATAAGTATTGGCATTTCTCACATCTGTCATTGCAATCCACAAGATCTTGTAATTTCCAGATTTTAGTTAATTTATCTCAAGTTAGTAACATTTTGAAACCTCGAAATAAAGTACGATTGTGTAAATCTTATGACCTGAACCAAACTAAAGATATGGAGACCTACATGAACGTAGGGCAGTAATATCTAGAGTGAAAGATTTTTGTATGAAGCCTGCTTCTCGAAATAAAATTGTAATTCTGAAGCAGTAGAATCCACCTGATCTCCATGATCACTAAATGCAATAAGTTAAGGTATCAAACTGCAATGAATAACATCGTTTTTGCTGAATTTGATCCCATGAAAGTCCTTCAACCTTTTTATTTTTCCTTGCACCTGCTTTCTTTGTGAATTGTTGAAATTGGCTAAAGATAATTGTCAGTAAGCAGGGTACGGTGGGAGGTATATTATAGATATGTTACATATATTGGCCAAAAAAAAAACTGCAACCAAGCTTGATCCATTCAGATTCACATGTCAGCCATTGATACTTGACTAGGAGAAAACCTTGACACAACTTTTTAACTCTAAATCCAACACCTGCTGTTTGCCAACACATACAATTGAGAATGGATGATTAGATTTTAAATTTGGTTGAATGGCTTATAAACCATCTGATATGTAAATTTTACTGAATAATTTCTCATTCTTCTGTAAGTGTAAATAAATTGAATTAAAAAAGAAAAAAAGCTTGGTCAAAAGTTAGTTTTGAATTGGGCAAAAAGTTTTCTATACATATGGTAAAAATCGAAATTGGACCAACTAAGTAATGTTATAGCAGCAATAAATCATTTTTCCTCTGCCATTAAGCTTGAGTGAAGAAACTTTGACCTTGTTTATAAAATAATTATTTGTCTACATTTTAGAGTTGGGACAAGTTTTCCACTATTATAGATAATTCCTTTTAGTAGTTCTAGTAAAATTGATCTTAGGAAAAAAAAAAAAATTGTGAGTGTTGATAATTTGATATGGTTTTACGACAACTCTAAAACCGTGTTGATTAGCTCTCATACACAACTAAGGGGTCAGATTGGTATATTTTTCTTTTTAAATTTTTTGAGTCAAAATGTAAATTTTATAGATCCAAATTACACGCCGTCGATTATTGATGATTCCGTGTATTGTTGGAAATTATAATTAGCTTGTTGATTGTTTACTAATATATAAGAACCAGGATTCACATTAAACTAGTAGATGTAATCGGTGGATCACGTAGAAGTTGTTAATAGATACTGGCGCACTACAAAAATTCAGTTCCAAAAACAGAGTCCAAAACACTTAACTACATGTTTTGTAATAGAGCTCTCTGTATCTCAGCGCTGTTTGTGATACTCCATCTCTTCTGTTCATCTCATGAATTCAACACAACAACCCAAACCCACTTCATATCTGATATTGAAAATGAAAGCCTTGTATCATCTGATCGAAACTTCAAACGCCCAGATAAACACAAAACACTTTTTAGCAACATGAAAGTACTCTTATAATTATTATAATGCCCATTGTTGTTGAAATTCTTCTGGTGGGCCTGTGCTTTTACTACTTGCGGAGAAGGAATGCGAAGAGGAAAGAATATTCAAAGTAATTTAGTCATTTTTTTCAATTATGGTGACTAAAGTCTTGTTTTTTCTCAAGTTGTTAAAAGTCCTCAGTCTACCTTCACTACATTGGTGCAATTCATTGGATAGAAGACTAGAATCCTGACATTATATTATTGTTGCCTTAAATATGACTATTATTCTTCCTCATATTGCCAAAATAGCAATCAATGATGAAACAGGGATATGACAATATATTGAACGTTGAATGATTGCTCCTTTTGTGCGTGTATATAATAAAAAAATAAAAATAAAAATAAATAAAAAAGCTTAACACAGGGCAAAAGCAAAAACTACAGCATCATCGAAGAATAGTTTTGGATTCAGCAAGTGATTAATCTAACCATAAAATCTCTTGTAATAGTAGAGGTGAAAGTGGGGATGTAGAATTGATCTTGTTCAAACTACGTACTATAATGGTTACAACAGATTATTTTTCCTCAACAAATAAGTTTGGATGAGGAGGCTTTGGCCTAGTTTAATTATAAGGTAATTCTTGGTATTCTGTTGCATTGGTGTTTTGCCCTTTGCCTTTTCAATGAAAAGATCCCTGTAAGAAGCTTACATATTGTAATTTGCGTTATCAGATTTCAAATTCTAGAGCTGGTGTCAAAAGCACGATAAACAACAGCATGTTGAATATTATCTTGGGGAACTAATATTTGAATAATTGCAACTGTTTTTTCAGGTTCAATTACCTAAGGTATAATCCCAAAAAAACCACTGTAGTTTGGAAAAATATTTATTTTACCACCTATGTTTTATTTTTATCCAAAATCCCCCTTGACGTTAATAAGAGCACTCAAAATACCCCTATAGGCGTGTGAAGGGATGATAACATCTCTAACAATCATAGATTCCATTTGACTGATTTGGTTGACCGCTTGATTTTAGAGGCAAAACAGGAGATGCAATAAAAATTAATTAAAAAATGAAAATAAAAATAAAAATAAATAATATTAAATATAAAAATATTATACTAAAATTAATAAAATAAATAAATAAAATAATGTTATAATTAAAAAATAAAAATAAAAACCCAAAAACCCATTTCATTTCATTGCCACTCAACATCATTATCTTCTTCTTCTTGTTCTTCCCTTCTATTTCTTCATCTTCTTTTCCTTCTTCTTCCACTTAACTCATCATCGCTGCCATACATCTCTACCGTTGATGACTGTAGCCCACCCATCTCCACCGACACCTTTGAAACCAGACTTTGACCCACCCATGCCACCTTATTGCTCTCTCTCTCTCTCTTTTGACCACTCTGTCTCTCAACTTCCTTCACCTTTCCCTTCAACCTCAGCTTTGCTACTCAAAGCTTAAACCTACCGCATCAACTGATGTATGGTTTGGATAGGTGATATTAGTTGGGGTTTGGTTAAGGTTGACAGTGGTTGTGCTGGGTTTGATTAGGTTTGACGATGGTGGTGGTGATACTAGGGTTTGGGTTTGATTGGGTTTGAGGATGTTAGTTTAGGTTTGATTGGGTTTGTTGCTATGAATTGGTGATGGTTGTGTTGGTGTTTGACGAGTGGGTTTCTGGGTTTCTGGGTTTGATTAGGTTTTTGGGTTTGTTTATGTGATTGAGTTTGTGGGATTGATGATGATGATTGGGATAGATAGAGGCTCCAGTTGATAATATGATTTTTATTCTTTCTGTCCATTTGGAAAGAAACTCCCCATAACTACCAATAATGGCACAGAAAAATCAAACTCGTTAACCCCTATTGATAGCAATACTACTTTACTCTAAAGATAGACCGAGGATATCTAAGAAATTGTCCTAGTAAGAGGAGTTCAATATATTTTCGAAGTTACACAAAATAGACCAACATGATTTAAGATAAGGGTAATTTTTATTTTGTCAATTTTTCTTCAACTTCAATTTGAAATTAATCTCCTTTTTTTATTTTTTTAGAGGATATCTAAGAAATTGCCATAGTAAGAGGAGTTCAATATATTTTCGAAGTTACACAAAATAGACCAACATGATTTAAGATAAGGGTAATTTTTCTTTTGTCAATTTTTCTTCAACTTCAATTTGAAATTAATCTCCTTTTTTTATTTTTTTATATTTTTATATTATTTATTTTAATTTATTTATTTTAATTTTTTCATATTATTATATTATTTATATCAAGGTATTGGACATTTTAACTTTTTCTAACATTTTCATTAAAAATTTGACGATAATGGAGATTTTAGACAAAAATGAAACTATCGTGATAAAATTGATATTTTTACAGACTATAGTAGGTTTTTTGGGATAATCCCATTATTTAATGGATAAGAAATAGCTTTTAAAAGATTATCAATGAGTTTAGAACAAAGAGTCTTGAGATTAAAAAATAAGGTCTTATTGATTGTGAAACTTCAACATAGAAATCTTGTAAGACTCTTGTGTTATTGTATCGAGAAAGATAAGGAATTATTTATCTATGAATTCATGCCTAACAAGAGCTTGGACTACTTCATTTTTGGTATGGATAATCCTTAGTTTTCTACTTTTTATCTATGTATCGCTTTTATGACTACTCTAATATTTGTCATGTGATACAATGCAATTAAATGAGATGAATCAAGAAAGCTACTACTGAATTGGAAAATATGTTTCAATATAATTTTAGAAATTGCTCAAGGGGATTTTTTATTTTCATCAAGATTCCAGATTAAAAGTTATCCATTGAAATCTTAAAGCTATTAGTATTCTTCTAGATGAAGATATAAAATCTAAGATCTTAGATTTTGGTAATGTAAGAATATTTGGAGGGAATTTAACCCAATCAAATACCAAAAAAAACAAAAAAAAAAAAATTGCTGGAACTTGGTAAGTCAACTTCGAACAAACAATTATCATTTATTTTCCTTATTATATAAATGTTTGTATGAAATTGCTTGATTTATCTTCATAACAAAATAAAATAAAATAAAAAAAGAATCTGGCCTGATTTACAATGTAATTATTTGTCTTTATTTTGCAACTAGCAAAAGTTTTCCATTATAATAAATAATTCTCTTTAGTTGTATAAGTAAAAATGACTTATTTTTATTGTCTGGAGTATTGGAATAGTCCTTAAGATGACACTGTTGATTAATGCTCATATACAATAATATAAATAAGTGATCAAAGATTGGTATATTTTAATTTTTTCATAACCGAAATCAATTTCATACATTGATTGATTTGTTTTGATTTTTTTCTTCATCTAATTTCATACACAAGTTTTTGACTATTGAGGATTCCGTGTATTGTCGGAAATCTGGAATTCACATCAGCAATCGATAAGTTAACTTAGCTTGTCAGCCATTTTCCAAGGGAAGAAACATGGAAATCACATGAAACAAGTATATACTATTGATGGCTGCTCATAGAAGTTGTCGACAGACAACATCTACATGGGTTGTATTAGAGCTCTCCTTATCCCAGCACTGTTTGTGATATTCCATCTCTTCTGCTCATGTCATGCATGTGACACAATAATCCAAACACAGTTTGTATCTGACACTAAAGATGGAAGCCTTGTGTCATCTGATGGAAACTTCAAACTAGAATTCTTCAATCCTGGCAAGTCTCAAGCTTGTTTTGTTGGAATGTGGTTCAACAAAATCTCAGAACAAATGGTTGTTTGGGTGCCTAACATTTGGAACAAAGTTGAAATCAAAAAGAGTGGAATGAAACTTATCAAACCAAGCACGTGGTGCCTGCTTTAAGCCATACAGAGATCATTTCAAGCGACAAACATCTGAAGATGGTGTAGAAAATAGACCTTGGGGAGGAGTCATATAGATTTCCTCTTTGAGATCCCCATGTAGAAAAATGTTCTTGACATCCATTTGCTAGAGAGCCCAGCCTTTGGAGGCAATAATGGCCAAGACTATTCATACTATAGTCATCTTAGCAACAAGTGCAAAAGTCTCTTTATAATCAACACCATACTTCTAAGGGCCACAAGACAAGCTTTATATCTCTCTAAGGAGCTATCTGAGCAGAACTTAACCGAGTAGACCCATTTACACCCAATAGGTTTCACATTAGGTGGACAAGATACAATATCTCAAGTATGATTTTCCTATAGTGCTTGAAGCTCTTCTTGCATAGCTTGCTGCCAACACGTGTGCTGAGATGTCTGAGAATAAGAAAAGGCACTGTAATAGTATCCATAGTCATAGTGAGTGACATATGAGAAAAACCATACCTATCTGGTGGTCAAATAACTCTGCCAGATCTTCGAGGTTCAATGTGCACTGGATCAAATGGAGAATTAGTGTCGAGAAGGGGCATTGCTGAGTGTGGACGACGTCTGTGGTACATAAGGCCTAACTTAAATCGTTTAACATGTGATACATCATCAAAATTGGGAAGTATGGCAAGATCATATGTTGAAGGAATGTGAGACTGGAAGAAATATTGATTCTTAAAAAAAAAAAAAAAAAAGAAAGAAAAAATCACATTTCTAGATACACTAAGTTTGTTAGCAATAGCATCAAAACAAACAAACCCTTTTTGAGTAGTGCTATACCCCATAAAGGCACATCGAACAAATTGAGCAGCAAGTTTGTGACATTTAGTAGGTGGCACGTCAACAAAACAAACACACCGAAGAGTATGAATAGAATGATACTTCGGATGGCTTCCAAAAAGGTGAAAATAAGGAGGCTCATATTGCAAGGTTGGTGTCGGCAAGTGATTGATCAAGTAAGCTACAGTAGACAAGGTTTCAACCCAAAATTTAAATGGAACATAAGATTCAATTAACAAAGTATGAACAATATCTAAAAGACTTCGATTCTTACACTCAGTGACCCCATTTTGCTGTGGGGAGTAAGGGCAAGATCGTTGAGAAATAATTCCCTTTTGTTGTAAGTAGTTCTAAAAATTATTAGACATATATTCCCCTCCTGAGTCAGAATGTAAGACTTTAATACAAGTGAAAATTGTGTTTCAATAAGAGCAACAAAGTTCCAAAACATAGAGAACACATCTGCTTTGGATCGAAGGAAACACAACCAGGTGAAACGACTATAATCATCAATGAAAGTTACAAAGTACTTGTATTAAGTATGTGAAATGACCAGACTAACACCCCAAACATTAGAATGAATAATCTCAAAGCATTTGGTAGTGCAGTTGCCATGTTTAGGAAAAGGTAAAATCTTGTTTTTGCCAAGTTTACAAGTAGCACAATCTATACACAAATTTAGAGATGAAAATTGATCTTTATTTCCTAAATTACCATGCTTTATTCAAAGTGCTAAAATTGCAGAATTTGGATGACCCAATCTTTTATGCCATACTTCACTTGTATTAGCTACTCTAGTACAAGCCAAAGACAGTAAACTAGGAATAGAAAAATGGAGAGGAAATAAACGTCCCACTTTAGGTCCCTTCGCGATCACATTCCCGGACACCTGATCCTGCACAATACAACCATCACAAGAAAAATGAACATCACAGTTAGTATCCACCAATTGGCCAACAAAAATCTAATTTGTAGATAACCCTAGTGACATAAAAATATCATTGAAACCATGTCTCAAATTACCAATAGCAATAATAGGAAGTGTACTACCATTGGCAATCTGGATATGTTATGCACCTTCATACTTGTGAATATCATGTAACATTTCTGCATTTCTAGTCATATAATTCGAGGCCTCCGAATCCATAAACCAAGTTATGAGTTTGAGACCTTTACCTTGAAGTCCAAAAGCAGACATAATCATTTGTTGTACCATCTTTGTTGTTAGTCCAGGCTGATTAACACCAAATGATCCAGTATAAGTGGTTGTAGCATTTTGTGAATGATCTAAAGCCCTGGTGAGGTTTGAATTGCTGCATGAAATGCTTATGTTTGTCTGTTTTGGGATTGTATTAGACATTCCTTAATGACATGGTCATTCTTCTAGTAATAGTTGCAAAATTTCTTGCTACAATTTCATGCAATATGCCCATATTCCTTACAGCTAGAGCATTGAATTTGTGATTGGTTTCTTCCTCTTCTGTAAGCAGCATAAGCCGCATTAACCACCTCAGAATGAATCCCATCTTGTGTCATTCCAAGTTGAGTGGCTAGCTATTGCTCCTCTCTTAACAATTCACCAAGACAAACATCCAATGATGGGATAGGATCATGATTTAGCAAACTTGCTCATGTAGTCTCAAATTCTGGTCTTAGCTTCATCAGAAATTGATCTCTTTGACTTGCTGCGTGAACATCTTAAAGTGCACCTAGTGCTTCTTTAGTAACCTTGGCATAAACAATGCCCGAATACTCGCTCCATAAAGTAAGAAACCCACCATAAAATTGTTCAATGGATAGATTACCTTGGCTGAAGTTTGCAATCTCCAACTCTAACTAAAACTTTTGAGCATTGTTGTTTTGATTGTAGATATGCTTCAGATACTTCCACATCTCTTTAGTAGTTGTGAAAGAACGAAAATTATTCACCATGTGAGGCTCAATAGATCCCAACAGCCAACACACAACTCTTGCATCTTTGCTTTTCGATTGAACAAGATCTATTCGGCTGGCAAGAGCTCTGCTTGTGCCATCTCTTTGACCTCATAACTCCTTCTTTTTCACATACATTTTAAATTGAAATTCCCAAGCCAAATAATTTTTTTTCCATTAAAACACACAACAGTGTTTTTGTCTTCTTTCGACACCTACAAACTTCAAACAAATGAGAAAAAAAAAAAAAAACTGCAAGAGCTCAAACAAAATCCTCCAAGAAAACCCACCACCAAGAAAAACTGAAAGGTTTAAATCAAGAGACTAAGAGACACGATGAAGAATCTTGGCTCAAAGAGCAAGCTCTGATACCATGACAATTTTTTTGAATAAATTTTCAATAATCTTTTCATACTTTATATGTCTTAAGACCTCTAAATAAATAGAAAACAACATAACCAGAATTTCCGCTAATTACAACAAGATTTTCTCTCAATTCCACTAATTATTTCCACGATATTCTCTCAATCTCCTAGTTGTACATTACACTAATTACTCTCAATCTCCTAGCTGTACATTCCACTAATTACTCCTATTAACAGCTTAAAATTAACATTGTTTTATTTTCATGTGATGGTGGAAATAAGACATGGGAACTCTAGAAAGATGATAATGCCTTGAAGATAGTTGATTCGTGCATAAGTGATTCTTGTCCAGCTAAAGAACTTTTGAGGTGCATCCAAATCAAGCTCTTATGTATGCAAGATAATGCAAGAGATAGGCCTAGCATGTTAAGTGTAGTTTTTATGTTAAGCAATGAAACAATACTTCCTCCTCCCAAGAAATCTACATTTGTCATCAAGAATAATGATCTGGATTCATCTACTGCAAGAAGAAAAATGTTCTATTAATGAGGTAACAATTACAACATTTAATGCTCATTGAAGTTGTCAAGTTTTTCAAACGTGTTGTGCGAATTGCAATTAAAAAATATCTATATATGCAAATTATAGTAAGTTTAATTTACATATATAATATAAAATTTCAATGTATAGATATCCTCTATCTCAAATCAAGAGTTCACACTTAAATTTATAACCCTTTCATTGGTACTCACAATGTTGATTTCTTTCATCACTTTTACATATAATTTAAATGACTACTAATTTTTTAAACAATACTTCTTTTTCCCAGCTCCCAAGAAATTCATTTATTATAAGAACAAGATTGTTCCATTAACGAGGGGAGCATATTAATCTACTGCAAGAATGAATCAAATACACCTCAATACAGTTACCTGACTTCCTTCTGTATCAAAAATTTATGTCTGTTAAAGCGTTTTAGCCATTATCAAGTTGCCTTCAATTTGGTATACTAAACAACCCCTCATTAGGCTTGAATTTGGGCTTGAAGCCCAACATTTAGTGGAAAGCTGAAACAATGTAAATTGTGATCACCCATTGTCAATTTGTTACATTAGTGATGACAGAACAGAGGAGCTGAAGTGAAACTACAAAGACCATGACAGTCTATTATTTGATTAATGAGGAAATGCAAGAAAATAACAAGAAATTGAGAGAAAATTAAATCTGAATATAATGAAAAAAAAGATTATGAATTCAGTTACAATGAATCTGTTACAGATGGAGCTTTATACACAACAAGTAAATCAATCACAATTAATATTAAGCACAACAAAATATCATCTATTTTATTTTGAGTTCGCATGATTTTTTACATGTATTGTAACAACTGATATGTATGGTTGTTCATCTATTCAACTTATTAACTTTCAATAAGTATTAATGTTGAATCTTAGATCATAATATGCAAATACATGAATTGTTACTCGGAAAAATAAGACTACAGTTTTTGCCCTCATGGAGAGTGAGGACTATAAAATGGCCACAAAAAATTAGTTGGGCAACACAGTGGTGATCCAAGCTTTAAAAGCCTCCAAATCCTTCGAAATTTGAGGCCCAATACCTGTTATCAGTATGTGCACTCTATATCAATTTATTATTATTATTATTATTATTATTATTGTTGTTGTTGTTGTTGTTGTTGTTGTTGTTGTTGTTTACAAATTTATTTTTATATAAACATGTTAAAAGGATTCATAAGTATAATGTAATAGCAAACAACTTTTGTATGTAACACAAATGGTTAGGAACGGTAATATTTGTAAAGACTCAAAGATTGAAAAATAGAAATCAATCATGATGATATTCCATTAGTCTTTCTACCATGACTTACATTGACCAGCCTTTATATATCTGAAAAACAAGTTAGTTAGCAATAACTAACTTGGTGTTTAGCTGGACCAATTACAGAAAAACAACTCATCAAATAATGACCAATCAGAGTGAGACACCAATACCAAGTTCTAGCTAATCACAAAAGGACACAAAGACTATTAGTTGGACTTGGCAGCAGCTTCTATTGTGTTAACATCCCCCCGCAAACTGATAGTGGATTTATCCACAATCAGTTTGGACTTTAACTTGTCAAAACGATCATTTGGCAATGGTTTGGTAAAAACATCAGCAAGCTGCTCTGCAGAAGGAACAAAACGAACATCAAGAGCATTCACCGCTATGTGATCTCGAACGAAGTGAATATCCAACTCAACATGCTTGGTGCGAGAATGAAAAACAGGATTATGGGCAAGTGAGACAGCTGCAGTGTTATCACACCAGATAATGGGAACATCCGACACTGCAATATTTAACTCAGATAAGATAGACAAGATCCAAAGAATTTCAGTAGCACCTTGAGCAAGAGCTCTATACTCAGCTTCTGCACTAGAACGAGCAACCCCTTCTGTTTGCGAGCAGTCCAATTAATAAGATTGTTGCCCAGAAAAACACATAAACCTGATGTAGACTTTCTGTCATCAAGATAGCTACCCCAGTCAGCATCAGTGTAACAGGTGATCTTAAGCGAAGTAGAAGGCCTAAAAAATAAACCCCAGTTTAAAGTACCCTTAACATATCTCAGAATACGCTTACAGGCAAGCCAATGCGTTGTGGTAGGATGAGCTAGGTACTGACTCAATTTATTCACAGAGTATGCAAGATCAGGCCTGGAGATGGTTAAATACTGCAGTGCCCCTATTGTGCTTCAAAATAAAGAAGGAATAGAAAAGGGCTCACCATTCTCTTGAGAAAGTTTGGCACCATAAACCATTGGAGTAGGACATGCCTTGGAATGAAACAAGTTAGTCCTTCGTAAGAGATCAATAGCATATTTAGTTTGTGATAGATGCAAACCAGTAGAGCTTCTATCAATTTCAAAACCCAGAAAATAATGTAGTTGTCCAAGAGTTTTCAGAGCAAAAGCTGATTGAAGTTGAGAGATGACTTGAGCTATAAGTGAAGAAGTTGAACCGGTAATAAGGATGTCATCAACATACACAAGAATCAGAATTAAACCATCTTTATGATGTTGAAGAAACATTGAACTATCAGCTTTGGATGTAATAAAGCCCCACTGCAGTAAAGCTAATTTTAGCTTGTCATACCAAGCACAAGGTGCTTGTTTCAGCCCATAAAGAGATTTTTGGAGCTTGTACACATGTTGAAAGTGAGGATGAATAAAACCTTCAGGTTGATGCATAAACACAGTTTCTTGGAGATCCCCATTAAGAAAAGCATTATTAATATCTAACTGCTCTATCCTCCAGTTTAGTGTCACTGCCAGGCTTAGAACTATTCTGATTGTAGAAGCTTTTACTACTAGACTAAAGGTCTCAAAGTAGTCTATACCTCCATTTTGGTGGAACCCCTTGGCAACAAGCCTAGCTTTGTATCTTTGGACACTTCCATCTGCATTGTATTTCACCCTAAAAACCCACTTATTACCTATAACATTCATATGTGGTTGAGGTGAAACTAAGGTCCAGGTGTTATTGTGAATGAGAGCTCTATATTCATCTTCCATTGCAGCCCTTCATTTAGGATGAGCAAGAGCCTCCTTAGCTGTCTTAGGTTCAAGGGAATGAGTGTCATTGGTTATGTCATTAGCAAGAGTAGCGAACTATTTTGCCTTACTTCTAGTTATCATTTGGTGTGTAGAGAGGAAAGGTTGGTTGTTAATAGGAAGGTTGATGGTTAAAGGTATGGCAGGGTCTGTGACAGTCATTTTAGATGTTGGAACAATGTTTGGTTGGTTTGGACAATAAGCAGTAGGTGAGTTATGCTGTTTCTTGTTTAAGATAGGATCATTTAGTGAAGTGGAATTTCCAGCTGTTGGAGTATAAAGCATAGAAATTGGAAGACTAGATGATGAAGATTTCAATGACTCAGATGCTGATTGGAATAAAGATGAATATGAAAACTCATACTCATTGAAAACAACATCTCGAGACACATAAACACGACCAGAAGGATGTAGGCATTTATATCCCTTTTGTTGAAGACAGTAACCTATAAAGATACACTTGGTGGAATGAAAATTGAATTTAGTATTGCTATAGGGTCTAAGGAGAGGAAAACAAGAGCATCCAAAGACCTTTAAATCATGATAGTTGGGCTTGTGATGATAGACAATTTCAAAGGGTGATTTATCTTTTAGTGTTGGTGTAGGTAATCTGTTAATCAAATGGACAGCAGTGGTAAATGCCTCCCACCAAAATTGAAGAGGCATACCAGCTTGAGACAAAAGAGTAAGGCCAGTTTCAACTAAATGTCTATGCTTTCTCTCAGCTAGACCATTTTGTTGATGAGAATAAGCACATGAGAATCTGAATTTGATACCAGTAGACTCAAATAATTTTTGAAGAACTTTGAACTCTGCCCCAAGATCACTTTGAAGACACTTTAGTTTGGTAGAGAACAAGAGTTCAACAGTATTTTTAAATAAGAGAAAAGTATCTTTTACTTGAGCTTTTGTTTTCAAAGGAAAGATCCAAGTGTATCTTGTAAAATGATCAACAAAATGGACAAAATACCTAAAACCATGAGAGGAAATAACTGGAGCTGGTCCCCAAACATCTGCACAAACAAGTTCTAAAGGTACGAATGTCCTAGTTGTAGAAGTGGAATATGGCAGTTGGTGTGCCTTTCCACATTGACAGGCATTACAAAAACTATTGCACTGAGAAGGAACAGAAATTTTTACAGTTTTTAACACTTGACTCATCACTCTAAATGATGGATGTCCTAGTTTTTGATGCCACAAATGTATTTGAACCATCTTTGAAGATAAAGGATTAGAAACAGCAAGATTTGCAACACAAACATCTTTATTATCAACAGAAGAGTTTTTACAAGCTGAAGTACTCATTACACATGCTGAATCTAGATTATTGTCATATATACAATCATTTGAACTAGGATTTGTACAAGATGAGTTCAAATTTACTAGACCAGCAGAAGAACTAGAATCGAAAAAATTGTTTAGACAATTGGAGTAATGTGACACTGAGTTATCATCTCGACAGCACTGAAAGTTTGAAAAGAAAATTTGAGAGTTTTCAGCAGGTAATCCATGAAGCTTCTTTGTTTGAGTTGATGGCAGTTTAAGATGGTACAAACCATCTTTCTGCTCCCCTTGAAGAAGGATTTTCTTCGAGGTCTGATCCTTTATTAAACAATAATCAGCATTAAACTCAACAATAGCATTATTATCTCTAGTAAATTTTGAGATGCTAAGAAGATTTTTTGTAATACTAGGAACATGCAAAATGTGTTTAAGATAAAGGGATTTATTTGCTTGTGTGTGTAAAGGAAAAGAAGTGAAACCAATATGAGATATAGGCAATTTATTCCCATTACCTACTGTCAGCTTTTCACGGCCCTTGTACTCATTCCTAATGTTGAGGTTTGCAAGCTCATATGTGCAGTGATTTGTTGCACCGCTATCTAAACACCAAGAGGCATCTGAACCTTGTGATTGACTTTAAGTTGAAGTTGGAGCATATAGAGCAGTAGCAGGATGTTGAACATATAAAGCATTGGCATGTTGAACACTTCCTTGAAAATTTGCATAATTCCCTTATGAGCTTTCAGAACCTTGTATTAAATTTGATCCATTCTGATAACCTCCTCTAACTCCCTGAAAGTTCTGATCATACCTATGATAGCAAATGGTTGAATAATGACCAATCTTGCCACACAACTGACACACTGGCCTGGATCCACTTCTACCACCTGTTCTACCCCTTCCTCTTTCTCTTTTTTCTTTATTAAACTGCTGACTACCTCCTCGTTGACCAAACCTATCACTATAGGAATAATTTGCAATTGTGTTTCTAGTAGCCAAAGAAGCAGAAATTCTTTGATTCTCAAGTCTAGTTTCATAACCCATCAGTAAAAACTGTGCATCTTGTAAAGATACTTCTCCAATGTTGTTCAACTGTGATGTGAGATTCACCACAACTGCATCAAACTCACATCCAAGTCCTTTAAGAATGTGTATAACAAGATCTCTATCACAAACTGGCTGACCTGCTGCACCTAAAGCATCAGCAAAACCTTTCATTTTTGACACATACTCTGCTATGGACAAAGAACCTTTCTTTGTAGATTGGAGTTGTGCTCGTACTTGCATGATCCTGGCAAGTGACTTCTGTGAATACAGCTTTTCAATTGTTGACCACACATCATATGAAGTCACACAATGAGTGACTTGACTAAGTATTGAAGGGGTTAGAGTTGACAGCAGCCAACATACAAGCAGTTGGTCTGCTTTCTTCCACTGAGTGAATTATGGATTTACATTGCTTAAAGAATTACCAAACTCTTCGCCATTGCTATCTAGGTATTTCTTAGGACTCTTTCTTTGACCTAATACGAACTCTTCAAGATCATATGCTCTTATTGCAGGCAATACTTGTGATTTCCACAATACATAGTTGTTGTGATCTAGTTTGAGTGGCAGATTAAAATTCATATGCGTAGGAAATGATGAAGTCTGTACCTGGTTCAAGGTTGATGAGCTATTGTCGTTACTTCCACTGGCTGGACTTGTAGCATCACCTATGGCAGCCATTAATGAACGATCCACAGCTCTGGAGATTGGAGGTTTGCTGTTGAGTTGATGAGATGAGATCAACGAGTCGACTCAGTGGCAGGACGAGATCTTCTTCACTCTTTGCGCCGCTTACGCTCTCGTCTCCTCCGAGGCTCTGATACCATGTAAAGACTCAAAGATTGAAAAATAGAAATCAATCATGATGATATTCCATTAGTCTTTCTACCATGACTTACATTGACCAGCCTTTATATATCTGAAAAACAAGTTAGTTAGCAATAACTAACTTGGTGTTTAGCTGGACCAATTACAGAAAAACAACTCATCAAATAATGACCAATCAGAGTGAGACACCAATACCAAGTTCTAGCTAATCACAAAAGGACACAAAGACTGTTAGTTGGACTTGGCAGCAGCTTCTATTATGTTAACAATATTCATTGAGATTTTTGAGGATCAATTGCCACCGACCACATTTTAGTTTTATGGGAGTAGTTATCCAGACTGTATAATCCAGATAGACTACTATTTTAATTTGATATCAACTTTAAAAATATATAACCTTTTAGTTTTAGTCATGTTAATTCAAGTTGATTTGTCATTGCAACAACCCTAACTTACATTTGTTTTTTCTCATTTAATGTTGGAAATAAGATGTAGGTAGTTAGTTACTATCAAACTCAAAAGCTTAAACTAATAGGAAATAACCTAATTATTAGTATTTAAGACTTGAGGTTATAATATGTTAACACATCCTCTCATGTGCAATCAATTATAATATTTCAACCTTAACTTACATTTGTTTATTCTCATTTAATGTTGGAAATAAGATGTAGGCAATTAGTTATCATCAAACTTAATAACTTAAGCTGATAGGAAATAACTCAACTATATTAGTATTTAAGACTTAAAGTTATGATATATTAACACATCCTCTCACATGCAATTAATTATAGTATTTCAGAATTCAGACTTGAGATTATGATACATTAACACACTCTCTCACATGTAATGTGAACAAGTAACAGATGACAAATATATGTTAAACACTCTCTACTATAGAATAAGTGTAACGAGAAGATTTTCAAATAAAGGGAAGAGAGAGGGTTTGAACGACCTCCAAGCTCTAATACCAAATTAATTACCGTCAGATCTAAAAGTTTAAGTTGATAGAAAATGGCTTAACTAGTATATCTAAGACTTGAGATTATGATTCGTTAACATAAGTAATGCATTTGATAAGTTTCCACATATGTTTGTGTAAACTAAGGTTAATAGTTTTGATAAACTCTATTTTGTTATACTAATTTTACATTATCTGTATAAAACTAAAATAATAATTTAGTGCATTGACCATGTTCATTAACATGACCTTGATAAATGATAGTTTTTGACAATGATAGATTCAAACATTTATATGAGAAAGGACACTTTAATCAAACATAATATAAAAATAATAAGATTCTATTATAACATCAATACTTTTAATTATTGTACCAATTCTGTGTGTGTGTGTGTGTATAAAGGTAATGGTAGGCTTCTTAAATTTTTTGTCAAAATTCATATCTAAATGACATAACATATGAGTTGTCAATCTCATATTACTATCAAATCATCGTATTATTTATAAAATATTGACAACTCACATATCATATCATTTGAATATAGATTTTAGCAAAAAAATTTGAGAACCTTAGCATTTATATATATATATATATATATATATATATATACACGCATCACCATCATCAAGCTCCATGGCATTACAATTTACTTCAAACAATAATTCTAATGTTAAAAACCTAATATTGTAATATAATATAAATGCTTTATAAAAAAATATCGAATGAAAAAATTTATATCAAATCAAAATAACACACCTAATCAATAAAAGTAGATAATATTATGGTTAAATTGTAATTAAAATAGTTTTTAAAAATAAATCAATAAAACAATAAAATCAACAATATATTATAAAGAAAGAATGAGTGATACAAATAATTAAAACCTCCTAATCTATTGACAATTTTGATACTATAAATTTTAGAGGAGGAACGTTTGCAAATTAGAAGGCAATCAACTTAAAGAAAATTTTAATGTACAAATAAAAAAAAAATGTAATAAAAAAATGCAATAATGCGACAAAAATTGAAAAATTCACTCATTTATAACAATAAAGATATAAACACGTTACTGTATATAAAAGGGGAGAACAAAAGTTTTAATAACTATAAAAAAAATTATAAAATCAAATTTAAACACTAAATTTTTAAAATATATATTAAATTGTTAATTTTAAAAATAAATATAATATATATTTTTTTAATATTTGAGGTGGGGCTTATGTAAGTCTGCCGCCGGTTTTTGAAATCTTGAATTGTCTTCAAACTAATATTCATCTCCTCCAAATGAACAACAAATAAAATAAAATAAAAAGAATTTGACCTGACTTACAATCTAATTATGAGAACATGGTCGTTGAACCTTTTTGTAAGGGAAGAAACATGGAAATCATAAAAACATAGTTGTTGACCACAAGTAAATTTCATAGGCTATTTATGGATGCTCATACAAGTTGTTGACAGACAATGGCCTATCCCAAAAATGGTCCAAACACTTACCAACCTGGGTTGTAATAGACCTCTCGGTATCTGAGCCTTGTTTGTGATATTCCATCTCTCCTGTTCATCTCATGCGTTGGACATAATAACCCGAACCCAGTTCATATCTGATACTGAAAACGGAAGCATTGTATCCTCTAATGGAAACTTCAAACTAGGGTTCTTCAGTCTTGGCAAGCCTCAAGCTCGTTATGTTGGAATATGGTTCAACAAAATCTCAGAACAAACGGTTGTTTGGGTGCCCAACAGAGCAACTCCAACTAAGAACTCTGCCAATGTTTTCAAGATTGGTGGAGATGGAAATCTTGCGGTTTGTTGTGACCATCAGAGCAGTCCTGTTTGGTCTACTAATGTTTCTGTGCCAGCAGGTAACTCCACTGCAAGCTCTTCGATTCAGGAAATCTAGTTCTGGAAGCTGAAGACAGAATTATATGGCAGAGCTTCGATTATCCTACAGACACGTATCTTCCTGGTATGAAATTTGGATGGAACAAGAAAATAGGCCTCGACCGTGTCTTTACTTCATGGAAGTCAACTGATTATCCTAGTCCTGGAGAGTTTTCTGCACAGTTTGACCCTCATAGCATACCTCAGTTCTTTTTGTATAGGAATTCAATTCCACTCTGGCGTAGTGGCCCTTGGAATGGTCGCACCCTGAATGGCTTGCCAGATGTAGAAGACACCAATGATTATTACTGTAACCAAATTTGTATTCTCGATTTCACATTTGTGAGCAGTGAGGAGGAAATCTATCTGAAATTTTCAACAAGAAAGAACATAGTCTTCACCATAGGTGTTCTCGAGACAATGGGACTTGTGAAGATACTAGTATGGCATGAGAGCCAAAGATGGGTAAAAGTCAACGTCGTGGTGCAGGATATGTGAGATGAGTATACGCGATGTGGTCCAAATGCAATTTGCAATGAGGATACGTTGGCGCATTGTTCTTGTTTGCCTGGGTTTGAACGGTTGTATCCTCAGGATTGGTACCTTAAATGTCAGTAAACAGGGAAGAAAGGTTGTGGAAAAGGTGATGGGGAGGGTTTTGTGAGGCTAGAAGGTGTGAAGTTTCCAGATGTCAGAAATTCTATGTTTCACAATAACATTAGCTTGAAGGAGTGTGAGAGAGAGTGTTTGAAGAGTTGTAACTGTACAGGGTACGCTAATCAATATGTTGATGAAATGAGACGAGGGTGCATAACGTGGTACGGGGAGTTAAGAGACATGAGACGTTACAAAAGTGGACAAGATTTTTACCTAAGAGTAGATGCTGTGGAGCTAGGTATGTATAGATTTATGATTCTATTCACCTTCATATTTTCATCAACTCTCTCTTTTTTTTATAGTTGTGGCCTGAATTCTGTGTTGTATATGATATACTCGATAGGGTTTAAGTTAAAGTTTGGTCAATTGTAGAGGACCACAGTCTGGCAGCAAAAGGTTCTTTTAGTAACAGTCAACACCACAAGTTTTATCGGCTATCAAAAGCAAAAGCTTCTTACAAATTAAGATCAGCTTGAAATTTCATGATCAGCCTAAAATATATTTTAAATTTGCAACTGCAGATGCCCAAAAAAATGCAAAACACTTACTGGCAACGAAAAGTACGCTTGTATTTATTGTTGTGCCCATTGTTGTTGAAATACTTCTAGCAGCCCTATGCTTTTACTACTTGTGGAGAAGGAATGCGAAAAGGAAAGGTAATTCAAAGTACTCATAACTATATGTCTTTATCCATTATAGTCACTTAAGTCTTAGTTTCTTCTCATGTTGCTTAAATTCATTAGAGTAACTTCCCTACATCTATGCAATTCATTATTTGAACCATTACTAGTGTTGAAGGAACTTGTTGTAGCAAGAACAGTAGAAATTGAACCCTTACATTAATTAACTGTTGACTTTAAAAAAAAAAAAAAAAAAAAAAAAAAAAAAAAAAAAAACTATTCTGCTTCCCCAGAAAATAGTGACATGACAATATATAAGAATGTTGTCTGATTGCTCTTTCTATATGTGTGGAAAATAATAATAATAATAATAGTATAGGGCAAAGGCAAAAACAACAAATTCGTCAAAAAATCGTTTTGAATTGGGCAAGTGGTTTGTCTAACCATACAAATTCTTCAAATAGCAGTGGTGATATAGAATTGGCATTGTTTGAACTAAACACTATCATAGCTGCAACAGATCATTTTTCCTCGAAAAATAAGCTTGGGCGAGGAGGTTTTGACCTAGTTTACAAGGTAATTTCTCTATATTTTGTAGCAATTGTGTTTTGCCCATGGCCCTTTCATGGAAAGAGCCTTGCAAGAAGTTTACAGAAAGGAATTTATGTAATCCATGAGTTCAAATTTTAGAGCTAGTGTCAAAAGCACAAGGAGAAAAAAGCATGTTAAAAGCATTGTTGTTAACTTTAGGGAACTAATATAAGAACAATTCAAATTAATTTTTCAGGGTCAATTATCTAATGGACAAGAGATAGCTGTTAAAATATTATCAACGAATTCAGGACAAGGAATCTTGGAATTCAAAAATGAGGTCTTATTGATTGCAAAACTTCAACATAAAAATCTTGTAAGACTCTTGGGTTACTGTATAGAGAAAGACGAGAAGATTTTAATTTATGAATTCATGCCAAACAAAAGTTTGGACTACTTCATTTTTGGTATGGTTAGTCCTTTGTTTTCCACATTTTATCCTTGTATTGCTTCTACGACTACTCTAATATTTGTTATATGCGATGCAATGCAATCGAATCAGATGAATCAAGAAAGCTACTTCTAGATTGGAAAACACGCTTCGATATAATTTTAGGAATTGCTCGTGGAATCCTTTATCTTCATCAAGATTCCAGATTAAAAATTATTCATAGAGAGCTAAAAGCAAGTAATATTCTTCTAGATGAAGAAATGAAACCCAAAATTTCAGATTTTGGTACTGCAAGAATATTTGGAGGGGATCAAACTCAAGCAAATACAAAAAGAATTATTGGAACTTAGTAAGTCAACTTAAAACACAATGAATGTAAAATTGTCGTGTATTGCATAAAAGTTTGTATTAAATTGCTTAATTTATCTCGATGACATATAAATGAAATGGATTTATAGTTAGGATTATACTCTAACTTATTCATTGGTTGCAATGGTTATATGTCACTAGAGTATGCATTTGATGGCATTTTCTCTACGAAATCAGACGTTTTTAGTTTTAGAGTTATGTTATTAGAGATCATAAGTGGCAAGAAGAATAGGGATTTTTTCCATAATGAATATCCATACTCAAACTTAATACAATATGTAAGTTGCTACCTATCTTTTGTATGCATATTCCATTTATTAGCATTGGCTTAAAATTGACGTTTTATTTTCATATGATTGTGGAATAAGACATGGGAACACTGGAAAGATGGTAATGCCTTGGAGATAGTTGATTCATGCATACACGATTCTTATCCTGCTAAAGAAGTTTTAAGGTGCATCCAAGTTGGGCTCTTATGTGTGCAAGATTACAAAAGAGACAGGTCGAGCATGTCAACCGTAGTTTTTATGTTAAACAATGAAACAATACTTCCTCCTCCTAAGAAATCTACATTTGCCATCCGAAATAATGATCCAAATTCATCTACTATAGAAGCAAAATGTTCTATTAATGAGGTAACAATTACAACATTTAATCCTCAACGATGTTGTTAGGTTTCTCTAAAATGTTGTATGAATTGCAATTAAAAAATATCTATATATGAATTAAATTTGTTCCATCATAGTAACTTTAATTTGTATATATAACAGATGATATTTTACAACTTTGTACCAATGTACTTTGAAGAAAAACTCAATCTAAACTGTATCAATGAATTTTGTTTCAACTAGACAGAATCAAAGTAAACTCAGCATATACAATTGGAAACTTTAGGGACGGTGTTCTTGATCTTAATCACTACAAAGTATAAGTCATAGTTTTTCACCAACTATTCTTATGATGAGTACTAGTGTTTATCACATTTGATATGGCAAGTGAAAGGATCTTGTACTTCTCATATATCAGTTAATTTACCTCAATTAAGGGTCGTTTATTTATTTGTTTAAAAACTAAACAATACTAAAAATTGTTAAAGATTGAATAATGACTTAAACATAAAATCTAAACAATTTTTTTTTTATTGCTTTCTCACCTCTGAATTTATTATATACTTTTTTTTCTTAATGTTAAAATTACATGAAAACTTGTAATTTAATATTTATACACTTTTTAATATTAAGTATTATGTAATTTTGATTTAATATAATACAAATAACTAAAATAAATAATTTAACAAATTCTAAAACATTTTTATGTACATATTAATAATATTTTATTCAAAATTAAAATATGATTAAAGAATATAGTAGAAATAATAATACTTATGTATTTAAATAAAAATGAAATGACCTCTTAATTAAATTATAAAGCAAATTCAAAAAAATAAATGTTTAAATTGTAAATTAAAATATGGTAGTTCAATTCTTTAAAAAAAAATGGGATGAGTTGTATTTAGTATTTATATAATATAAAATTAGTATAAATTTGAAAATATATTACTTTGGGATGGTGAATTTGAAATAGTGTATTTTAAACATTATTTAGCAATATAATTAAGTTATATGTAAAGAATTTTTTTAGTTATTTTTAAATAATTTTAAGTGATTTAACCATTTAAAAAGGAATAAATACAAATAATTTAATAGATACAATTCAACTTCATTCAATCACAAATAAAAAATAAAAATAAATAACTCCTTAGTATACTATTGGAAACCTCCAAGTAAAGGACATTTGTGTACATCTTCTGACCCGAGCCAAACTACAGTTACAGAGACTTGCACGAATTTAAAAGGCTTGTAATATCTAGATTGAATGTACAAAGCGTACTTCTCGTAGCAAAATTGTAATTAGAAAGCAGTGGAATCCACATGATCTCCATTGATCGCTAAATGTAAATTAGGCAGGGGAGCCGAAGAAATTTTTGTGTTGCTTTTTGAAAAGTCAAAAATTAATAAAGCTTTTTGACAGGAAAAATTAGGAGAGTCGAAGTATAAGCAGAGACTGTCGTACACATTTTAACCCAAAAAGCACAAAAAGGACTTGAAGTTCTAATTTTAAATTCAACTGTCCAATGCGGGCAACATAAACGTTTTGCCATTAAGTTATTAAGAAGATTAAACTAGTCATCTTGATAATATTTAATCATTTAAAATTTATACTTAAAGTGATTTGTTTAATATACACGTTTTGCTACTAAGTTATTCATAAGACTAAAGTAGTCATCTTGACAACATTTAATCGTTTAAAATTTATACTTAAGATGACTAGTTTAGTATACACATTTTATTTTGCTACCAAATCATTAAGAAGACTAAACTACTCGTCTTGACAACATTTATTAAATGATTAAATGTTATTAAGACCATTAGTTTAGCCTTCTTAATTACTTAGTAGCAAAATGTGTACGTTGCCCACATTTGACAGTTGATTTTAAAATTCAAACTTCAAGTCCTAGTCAATGACAACTAACACCATTGCTTTAAGTACTAGCTGTCCCCATGTCTTTGGCATGGGTCAACACTCAAAGAAGACAAAAAAATAACAAGTTCTCCCACTTTTATTTATGAGTTCGCCCCCCTCGTATAAGCCTCTCCTCCATCTCAGTTTGAACGGATCTCTCTCATATGAGAGCAGCTTCCCGACAATCTCCTAAATCAGTCTCAGTCTTTAACCCAAAAAATAAAATAAAAAATAATCAAGTCCTAAATTATTTTTTCTTTTTTTGGCCATTTGGGTTAAAATGTCCATGACAGTCTCTGGTTATACTTCAACTCCCCTGGTTTTTCCTGTCATCATTGTTGTGACAAATAAACAACTGGTCATAATCCTTTATTAACTTACTTTCAAAACATAATTGATTATTAACTTTTGACTTTTCAAAAGCGTTATTAGTTTTTGACTTCTCAAAAAACAAACACATATATAATCACATTATACTATGCACTTGAATATCAATTCATTTGACAACTATAAATGAATAATTATATTCTAAAATTATTGATACAACTAAATATAATCGATTATTATAAATATGATCAGACATATTTAGTTGTAATTATATATAGTAAAATACAATCAGTAATTTAGAATATAATCAATTCACGTGTATCAATATCCAAGTGTACCTTAGAGAACACCATATATATATAGTCCTCTTGAGTATATATACTTGAGGTATCAATATACTGGATCAAAATAATAATAATAATAAACAATTGCATTCCAAAATTGTTTATTATAATTTATTGTATATTTATTGTATTTAATTATAATTAAATAGGTTAGATTATATTTACAAAAATCGACAAATATAATCATATTTACTTATTATAATAAACTATTTTCTCTCTCTTATTTCATTTTTCCCCTCATGAATTCTGTCTCATATTCATTCTTTAATATAAATAAATTGAATTAAAATTTAATATAGAATGAATTCGGTCTCAAATTCGTTCTATGTTCACAAGTCCCACCCATGTATACATGTAATTATCTACCTCTTTTTTTTTTGAAATATAATTATCTGCCTTCTTAAGAGATAAAAAATAAATAAAAGACAAAAAAAAAAATCTAAAACTATACAGTTTTATTAACATCATGAATTATATATAAGATGAATCATGAAAGAATCTTATCCTCACTAAAAAAGATATAAATATATATACATGTATTTTTTTATTAAATTACAAATAAAAAAGACAAAATTTTTATTATGAGACAAAAGCCTCACAGAGTGAGTTTGCAGCTGTGTCCATTTTTACAACAATGATGAATATCAGGGAGACAATTTCGTCAAGTTACATACTTTTAAGGAGGAGAGAGATTCTATTATATGAAACTTGGGTCAATAACTTTATTTTTTATGAGCTTTCCTTTTTCTTTAAAAGAAAAAATAGATTATCTTCATAGTTGGTTCAATAAATTATGTAATGAAAATGAACATGTAAAATGGAAACAAAAAAGGAATGGGATCTGAGATGATTGAACAAAATTAGAAAGCAGTGGAATCCACATGATCTCCACTGATCACTAAATGCAAATTAGGCAGGGGAGCCGAAGAAATTTTGGTGTTGCATTTTGAAAAGTCAAAAATTAATAAAGTTTTTTGACAGGAAAAATCAGGGGAGTCGAAGTATAAACAGACACTGCCATACACATTTTAACCCAAAAAGCACAAAAAGGACTTGAAGTTCTAATTTTAAATTCAACTGTCCAACGCGGGCAACGTAAACGATTTGCCATTACGTTATTAAGAAGATTAAACTAGTCGGCTTGATAATATTTAATTATTTAAAATTTATGCTTAAAGAGATTTGTTTAATATACAAGTTTTGCTACTAAAGTAGTCATCTTGACATTTAATCATTTAAAATTTATGCTTAAGATGAATAGTTTAATATACACGTTTTGTTTTGCTACTAAATTATTAAGAAGACTAAACTAGTCGTCTTGATAACATTTATTAAATAATTAAATGTTATTAAGACCATTAGTTTAGTCTTCTTAATTACTTCGTAGCAAAACGCGTACGTTGTCCGCATTTGACAGTTGATTTTAAAATTCAATCTTCAAGTTCTACTCAATGACAAGTGACACCATTGCTTTAAGCGTCAACTGTCCCCATGTCTTTGGCATGGATCGACACTCGGAGAAGACAAAAAAATAACAAGTTCTCTCACTTTTATTTGTAAGTTGCTCCCCTCGTGTAAGCCTCTCCTCCACCTCCGTGTGAACAGATTCTTCCCATATCGGAGCAACTTCCCGATAATTTTTTGGATCAATCTCAGTCCTTACAAAAAAAAAAAAAATCAAGTTCTAAATTATTATTTCTTTTTTTGGCCTTTTGGGTTAAAATATCCATGACGGCCGCTGGTTATACTTCAACTCCCCTAGTTTTTCCCGTCATCATTGTTGTGACAAATAAACAACTAGTCATAATCCTTTATTAACTTCCTTTCAAAACATAATTGATTATTAACTTTTGACTTTTCAAAGGCTTTATTAGTTTTTGACATTTCAAAAAACAAACATATATATAGTCACATTATACTATGTATTTGAATACCAAGTCATTTGACAACTATACATGAATAATTACATTCTAAAATTATTGATACAACTAAATATGGTCAAATATTATAAATATGATTGGATATATTTAGTTATAATTAGATATGATAAAATACAATCAATAATTTTCGAATATAATTAATTCGGATGTATCAATATTCAAGTGTATCTTAGACAAAACCATACATATAGGAGCAGGATCAGGGAACACAAATTTTGAAATAATTTGCTAATCATTGGATAATAAATATTTTAATGATTTAGATCTACTCATATCTTTATATACAGCTTTTATTTCATAATTTAATTAATATTAAAAACTCATCTCCTCTCTCTTCATTATTATATCATCTCCTCTTCCTCTCGTTAACATTAAAAGCTCATAAATTAAATTGTATTATTTTTACATATCTTTCCTCTCTCATTCATCATACACAACGCAAAGAAAGAAAAAAAATAATAATACTTTTTTTTTTTTAATCCTTTGACCAAATAAAGACATTATGAACCAAATCACACAAACAATATATCGATTTGAAGCTCTCAACAATAACTTTCAAATAAGATCCACATTGCATATGTTTAAATAAACATACTCATTAAAATAATCAAAAATAAAAAATCAATTAAAAAAAAACTTATTTTGGGTACAAACATGATGTCTAAAAAAATGATAAAAATAATAAAATTTGAAAAAAAATATTCTTCCCATCTAACTTAATTTTTTGAGTCTTTAATTTTTTTTAAATTCATTTTCAAATTATTATTTTATCTTTTTTTAAGACATTATATTTACACCTAAAGTAAGTTTTTTTTTTAATTGATTTTTTATTTTAGATTATTTTGATAATATGTTTATTTAAACCATACAATATGGATCTTATTTTAAAGTTTATGTTGAGAACTTCAAATCTATATATTGTTTATGTGATTTGGTTTACTAAATAAAGAGATAATATTAAATGAAAATTGGATTTATAATGGTTTTATTGGGTCAAAAAAAAATTTTAAAAATAGTATTATTATTTTTTCTTTCTTTGTGTCGTGTGTGCTGAATGTGAGAGGAGAGATCTGAAAACATAATATAATTTAATTGATGAATTTTTAATACTTGTGAGAGAAACATGAGATGATATAATAATAAAGAGAGAGGAGATGAGTTTTTAATATTAATTAAAGTGTAAAATGAAAGTTGTATATAAAGGTATAAGTAGATTTAAATCATTAAAATGTTCATTATCTAATGGTCAGCAAATCGTGTCAAAATTTTTATCAAAACTTATGTCCCCTGATCTTGTCGCATATATACATACAACCCTCTTGAGTATACCTGAGGTATCGATATACTTGACCAAAAAATAATAATAAATGAACAATTACATTTTAAAATTGTTTATTGTAATTTATTATATATTTATTGTATTTAATTATAATTAAATGAATCAGATCATATTTATAAAAATCAATAAACATAATTATAGTTACTTATTGTAATCAACTATTTTCTCTCTTATTTTGTTTATCCCCTCATGAATTCTGTCTCATATTCATTCTTTAATATAAATAAATTGAATTAAAATTTAATATAGAATGAATTCGGTCTCAAACTCATTCTATGCTCACAAGTCCCACTCATGTATAAATATAATTATCTACCTTTTTTTTTTTGAAATATAATTATCTACCATCTTAAGAGATAAAAATAAATAAATGACAAAAAAAAAAAATCTAAAACTATACAGTTTTATTAACATCATGAATTATATATAAAATGAATCATGAAAGAATCTTGTCTTCACTAAAAAATATATAAATATATATACATATATATGTATATATGCATGCATTTTTTTATTGAAATACAAATAAAAAAGAAAAAATTTTTATTATGAGACAAAAGCCTCACAGAGTGAGTTTGCAGCTATGTCCATTTTTCCAACAATGATGAATATCAGGGAGACAATTTCGTCAAGTTACATACTTTTAAGGAGGAGAGAGATTCTATTATATGAAACTTGGGTCAATAACTTTATTTTTTATGAGCTTTCCTTTTTCTTTAAAAGAAAAAATAGATGATCTTCATAGTTGGTTCAATAAATTATGTAATGAAAATGGATATGTAAAATGGAAACAAAAAAGGAATGAGATCTCAGATGATTGAACAAAATTAGATTCATCGTCATTAAAGAGGAGAGAGAAAGCAATTATTGTAAGTTATACAACAACTTTGGTTGCTTAAGGCCTTAATTTATCCTTATCATTCATAATCCCTTGATCTAAGAGTTTATAATTTGGTTAGAATAAGGGTGGGCATCTCTAACCCAACTCGACAAACCCAACGCAACTTGACCATTTTTTTATTGGGTTGGGTTGGGTTAAATCTTAAAAAAAAAAAAAAAAAAATTAAGATGAATCGGGTTGGGTTGAGTTAAAAATTAAATTAGGTTGGATTGAGTTAAAAAATTTTCAACCCAACCCGACAAATTCTTATCCCTAATTTTAAATTCAAGCTTTTCTCTTTCTTCTAGAAGAATGTTTGTTAGGGATGAAAATCAAGAATAGTTTTTGTGGTGGATTGAATTTTTATTTTGAATCATTTAATATTTATTTATACTTGTTTTATTTGTTATCAAATTACTAAGACTATAATAATTATTAACTAAATCTTTTATACATTCGTGGTGGATTAAATCTAACCCGATCAACTTAACCCGAGCCAACCCGATTATTATTGGATTGGGTTGGGTTGGGTTGAGGGATTTATTGGTTTGAATTTGATTAAAAAATTTTAACCCAACCCATATTGGGTTGAAAGATTTTCAATCCAATCCAATCCGAACCCGAAAACGTCAACCTCTAGGCTAGAATTTGTGTAATTTACTAGGGCTATTGATCCCACTCCATATATATATATATATATATTAATTTTACTATCACTACTACCTAATATTAAAAAGTTAGGACGAACCAATCAAATTCATCAATTGCATTTGAATTAAATAAAAAAAACATTTATTTTAAGAGAAATAATACAATTAATGAATTTGATTGGTTTGTACAAACTTAGGATGCATTGATAGTAAAAACACAATAAATATATATATTTCTTATTTGTCTATTTATTGATCTACTTATTAACTGAACCCATTAGAGTTCTCTCCTGAATTGAAAGGAATCTTGTAAAAGCCTGAAATTTGAATATTCTAAAACCATTTTGCAAATAACCAATGTAAGTATCAGCGTGACTCTGTTTCAAATGAGGAAAAAAAAAAATCCGCGCGATAAAATCCGTTTATTAACCAAAGCTCTCCATTCAATAACTTAACAAATGTATGAAAATAAAGTTGTACATTTCCAGAATTCTCATTAACTAATGCCTGTCACCAAAACACAATAGGATGGCTCTATTGCCGCGAAAAAATGCTCTTGCTACACCCATCTTTTATATGACAAGAATATTATTAAAATATCCTTATTTAATATTATTTAAAAGGGACATCTTACAAGTTTTGACGAGCTTGTGAATTGGTGCTTTGGAGTAATTATATAAAGGAATGACATCAGTAGAGAAACTAACCACGATTATAGTTGTTGGAAATACAGGATTGAGTGCAATGTGTCTCCGAGTAGTTGCGGTGGAGATGCTACTGTTAATGGCAGCTAATGCAGCACTAGACTCAATTAGCTCAAGTCAAGCCCGGTTGCCCCACTAGATATGGAGACCTTGAAATCCCATATCCATCCGGTGCTTAGTTTTGTTATTAATCACTTGTAACGACAATCACTGCGACCCTCCCAGACCATTTTATTGGAATTCAAATCTCAAGGTCAACAGTATAATCAAGGAAGGCCTCCTGCAATTCCAGATCCAAAAGACTGCTACAATGAAGAGGATAATGTCAAGTGGACCTCCCCCAGTGTGGGCAATTCCATCATCATCTTTGACACCCAAAATAAGTTCACTGTCATTGGTTATAATTCTTATGGATACATCAAAGGCAACATTAATATTTTAAAGGTTAGTTTTGGAACTTTAAAAGGATATAAAAAGTAAATAATAAATTTTCAATAAGGTTAGATTTGATTAAAACCCACAATTGAATTTTAAAATCAACCCAATGGAATGAAAATGAAAGTTTAAAAAACGTCCAATAGATTTAACTGGAGGCCCAATTATAGGCCCAAACTAACAATGGCTGAACTGGACCCCGATCACAGTAAGTACATGTTGGTTTCTATCATCGATTCAGGTCGGATCGGATTCCAAAATTGAAAACTGACCTAAGTCAATTTTTGATCAATTTGGATGAAAACCAACCCAACCCGACCCATGTCCATCCCTAGTGATGGAATTGGCCACATTGAGGGAGGTCCACTTGATGTTATCCTCTTCATTGTAGCAGTCTTTTGATACAAGGATCTGGAATTGCAAGAGGCCTTAGGTACACTAGGGATATCAATATGTATATCTGTGTGTGTGTGACTATCTGGGGTCCCCTTAGGTATCCTAGGGGTATCAATATACTCAATAAAAAAAAAAAGAGTGGTTGTATTTTAAACTTACTAATTGTAATGTATATTATCATTATCATATCTGATTATAACAAAAATTACTGATTGCACATTTATAATAATCGACATACAAAATTACATTTATTAATTGTAATTAAACATATTTAACTGTAATTAAACATATTTAACTGTAATTAGATATAATAAATATATAATAAACAATTTTGTAATATGATTTTTTTTTTTGTCAAGTGTATTGATACTCAAGTGTATTATAGAATCTGACTATATATATATATATATATATATGACTTCTATGGTTATCACACGCAACTTTTAAATTATTAGGACTACCAATCAGATTCATTTATTGTATTTTCTCTTCTAAAAAAATTCCTCTATATTATTCAATTCAAATATAATTGATTAATTTGATTAATTATTATAACAATTTAAAAATTAGGACGCACTGATCACAGAAACTCTTATATACATATATATAAAACCTTTGCCTTGTCTTAGAAGCATAAATTTTAAATGATTAAATGTTATTAAGGCGACTAGTATAGTCTTCTTAATAACCTAGTAGCAAAACGTGTGAACTTAAAATTAAAACTCCAAGTCGTCAACTTTTGTTTTTTATGTTTTCTAGCTTTTTTTTTTTTTTTAACTAGTTTTTTGGCCTTTTGGTTGAAATGTCTATTACAGCCTCTAGTTTATGCTTGCAACTCCCTTGGTTTTTCCTGTCATCATCACTGATCACAGAAACTCTTATATACATATATATAAAACCTTTGCCTTGTCTTAGAAGCATAAATTTTAAATGATTAAATGTTATTAAGGCGACTAGTATAGTCTTCTTAATAACCTAGTAGCAAAACGTGTGAACTTAAAATTAAAACTCCAAGTCGTCAACTTTTGTTTTTTATGTTTTCTAGCTTTTTTTTTTTTTTTAACTAGTTTTTTGGCCTTTTGGTTGAAATGTCTATTACAGCCTCTAGTTTATGCTTGCAACTCCCTTGGTTTTTCCTGTCATCATCACTGATGTGACAAATAAACAATTGCTTATAATCCTTTGTTAATTTTTGACTTTTCAAAAAGTGATATCAAAATTTCTTCAACTCCCCTGTCTAATTTGCATTTAGTGATCAATGGAGATCATGCGGATTCTACTGCTTTCTAATTACAATTTTGCTTTGAGAAGTACGCTTTGTACATTCAATCTAGATGTTACAAGCCTTTTAAGTTTGTGCAAGTATCTGTTAGGGGTGGGCATAAAAACATGGATCTAGTTTGAATGACTCGATCTGATTCAATCCGTAGATATTTGGACCGAATCATATGTTCAAAAGTAAGGCGTTCGAATCCATACTTATGAAAAATATCATGTTTCACGGATCGAAATGGATCGATATATCCAAAACTGATCTAATATGTAAACAGGGGTACATGCATAATTTCACATGCCCCTATATAAAGTCCTCTTAAGGGTTAACCCTAACATCCTCATTTAGTCATCTTAGCAGCCCGACAGCCCCATTCTTCTTCATCGTGCAGCCACCAAGCAGTTTACTCTCATTTCTTACCTCTCAGCTCGTCGTCACCGTCAGCTTCACTCGTCGCTATTATCGTGAGCTCTGCTCGTCGTTGTGGTGCTATCACTTTGGTTTCCCTCACGATGAGTTACAGTCCATCGAGTCTACTCTCACCTATCACCTCAATTTGCCGTCACTTTGAACCCCATTTCTTCATCATCGCGTAGCCACCTAACAGTCTACTCTTTTCTCTTATTTTGGATGTGAACTATTGGCTTGAGATTCATATGGACTGTTGGCTTGTTTATTTTGTTTATTTTGTGGATGTGGACTTTCAAGTCATGTTGATTTTTTTTTTCCTCTAAATTAAAAAATGAAAACATGTTGAAATTGAAAGTAGGTGTTTAAACATAGAAACTGATATAATTCAATCTGCACACTGAATGTTTGGATTGGATCGGTTCTTTCTCCTTTTTGGATCATGTTCGGATCCAAAAATGATGATCCTCAAATTTACCATGTTTGGATCGGATCCAATCGGAATCGATACGAACATGGTGTTGCCCACCCCTAGTCTCCGTATGTTTAGTTCGGTTTGGGTAATAATACATACATAAACGTCCTTTATTTATAGGTTTCAAATAGTATACTAAGGGTTTTTTTTTTCAAATGATTTATTAGAGTTGAATTGCATATATTAAATTGTTTTTAAATGATCAAACTACTTAAAATTATCTAAAAACAACAATTTTTTTTTTATTATAGCTTAATTGGATTACTATATTTCAATTTACAAAATAATAATTAAAATTCTTTGCAAATCTGTAACACCCTCTATCCGATTCTCATTCGGATGGAAGCTCGAGTCGGAGGATGCTACCTTAATTGGTGTATTCGTTATTACTTTACATAAATACAGTAGAAAAAAAAAAATTTTTCTCAAAAATCTGGTAGAGTTTCCTCTGTTTTTCTGAAAAATCCAAAATTATAAAAACCTGCATATTTCAAAAGCAAACACTTCTAAAATACATTCATTTTCTCAACTTCCATTTCGGACTCTCCGTCCTACTCCAAAATCATTTTACCACACAAACATTTATAAACATTATATTTAATAAAAATCAAATCCATCCATAAACCTTCTTTGACACCACTTATACACATTATTAATTATTAAATCTCATAATTTCATATACCTGTACATGCATTTCCATGTACTTAAACGCCACTGTACAATACTAAAAGTAAAGCTATCAAGAATGGAAAGATGTGACTTGCAGAAAGCGCGGCAACTATCTTCTCGTCTATCCTTATCTATAGCGCCCAAATTCAACCTACGCGTGGAAAATCCAACGCGCTAAGCATTTCTACTTAGTGGGTGTACACTAAATTTAAATTTCATCAATTTCAAATATACTAGATTCTTTTAAAAACAAGATTTCACAATTATCATATTTTCACAATAAATTATAAAGAGATCAATTTACTGATAAACAGATATATATGAAATGCCTAAAAGTTATTTTCCAAATATGACTCTACAAAACCAAAATTTCACAATTTTCAAGTTTTTATCAATATTCATAAATAACTCCATTTATTCATAATTGCACGTATACAAGACATGAAATTCGTTTTCAAGTATATCAAGAATCAAACTTTCAAAATGCTCAAACTTTTATTAAATTTCACAAATAAGTCATTTTATCAACAATTGCACATATAAAACAAATATTTTAAATTCCTCATTTCACAAAAATATATCATAGTGTAACACAATCTGTTTTTACGTTTTTCTCAATTTACTAAAATAATACGTAAGGAATTTACTTTATTAATAAAAGCACATATAAACCACATAAAAGACTTTTCCAAACATTTCAACACGATACCTTCAAACTTGTATGTTAAATCACAACGATAGCACATTATTAACAAATATATATATAAACATGAAAATTATTTTCAAATATAGTTGCACGTTTTTCATTTAATATTTTTCTCAGTGCCCTTCGTAAACTCTGACACGATACCATGGACTGGAAATCGGGTTTCACGTATCCCCCGGCATCAGACACTCGGTGACTACCCGTCGGAGCACATTTCACATATCACATCAATTCTGGGACCGGACACTCGGTGCCTCGCAAAGTCCATGAATTTCACATCAACATATATAAGCAAATCGACGCAGTACTGCTATAATCACCCTATTGGCATGCCAACTACCAATCCCCACCTACCAATGTTCAGGTTTACTCGGCCCTTATAATTTCATTTTTTTATCAAAAATTTCATATTTTCACAACTTTCATTTCTCAACAAAAATTCTCATTCGGAAAAACTTTGAACACTTTTTCAACCAAAAATACATATATTTTTTTTCTTATCTATTCGAAGTATCATTATAAAAATCACAACACATCATTTTTCCTTTAACGTTACTAATCAAATCTCATCAAAATCGTTGTGCCCTTCTTCCGATATACATTCGGTCAAGGCACTAACGTATTCGTTTCTTTCCGTTTCTTTTTCGTTTTCATTCGAAAGTTATTAAAATCACAATCCAATATCATTTGATAATAAATTATCAAAATAATTTCACAAATCCTTTAAATTCCACATTCGGCAAATACTTTTTCTTTCACAAATTCTCTAAATTTTTCGTTATTCAATGCCACAAAATTCATCATAATATCACTTGCACATACAATGTCACAAAGTCATTCACGCTAAAATTCACACATAGTCACGAAATCGATTTAATTAAAAATTGAACAAAAACACATACTTTTTCCCAGACTTTTCAAAATTTAGTTTTCAAATACTAAAAGAAAATTCATTCGTAACATAATTCATGCATATTTATAGAATCTTATTTAATTAAAACATAATAAAATCATATGCTAAATCAAACTAAATCTCTGCAATAAAAATGAATTTTTAAGGTAAGTGTACACTAACCTTTTGGACGCTTTGTACAATTTATCCACTTATACAACTACTTTGATTTTCTTATCATCCTAAATCCACCTTAAAATCATATAAAATTTAATTGATAACTCAGAAAAATAAACTAATTTTCTGGAATCTAAATTCTATTAAAAATAAACTTACATATTTAAATAAATTGAGCACCCAAAAATTTTCTTCTTTCTTCTTTCTTGTTTCTTTTCTTCTTCCCGACTTCTCCTTCTCTCTATTTTTTTTTTTTTTTTTTTTTCTGCTTCTGCTGGCCGAATGGCCTCTATTTTTGTTTTTGCTTCTAAGAAACTATATATATATACACACCACGACCTCATCGCTCTCCACCGCCTCATGCACAGTCACTTCTTATTTTATTTTATTTTATTTTTCTTTCTTTCTTTTCTCAACCGACACGCACACACACACACACACACATATATATATATATATATATTTTATCACACGGCAGCCATTTGCTACCTCTCTTATTTTATTTTATTTTATTTTATTTTTTATTTCTCCCACGGTCCCACCACAAATTAATTATATATATATTATTTATTTTTCTCCAATAGGACCCACAATCATTTATTATTATTATTATTTTATTTAAAAAAATCAATACAACCGTTGATTTTTTTTTTGTTTTTATTTTATTTTTTATTTTTTTAACACATGTAAAATTTCATTTTAACCCCTATAACCTTTTACTTTTTAACCCAATTTTCTTAATTTCTTTTAAAAATATCCTCTAATAGGATATTTATCCACAAACTTATTCACTTTTAAAACTAAAATCGGACTAAATTAATAACAGAAAAAATTGAATTTCAATTAATCTCTTAGATTGGGGTGCTACAAAATGTCCTGGTAAGAATAATTTACAATTAAATATAATCATGTCATTTTTAACATCCCATTTTTTTTATTCACTTAAAAATCACAATTTAAATCTTACAATTTATACTCAATTTTATAATTCTCTTATACCACATGTTTATCATTTCTTATCTTTTTTTATTTGACTTTTCCGGGATACTCGGATTCAGCTTTTTTGGAAGTTTTTCGAAATCCTTTCAAAATTCACCGGGGCCTATATTCGGACTGCCTACATACTCTTGGTAATCTCAGTTACTCTTAAAAGTTATTTCATGCTCTTTTTGAACTCTCCGTAAATTCACTAAATCGTCTCTAATTATTTTTAAATTGATTCTATTTCCATCCGAATCACCTTGGAAAGTGTCCTTTGAATTTCTAAAATGCTTCATGAGCATTTTAATACTCATTTCGACACTTTCCTAAATTTTTGAATTTTTACGAAAATCTTTTCGGGTTCCTGATCGGATCCGAAAATCACTCTGTTTTGCCTCAAACGAACTCATTTTTAATCTGTTTCAGTTTCCTTAGACTCCATTACTTATTTTGGAGCTTTCTGACTTCAGGGTTCGCTTTCTGAAAAATTCACTATTCACACAGATACTATTCCGTCCGAAAATACTGTTCATCCAAAAATCACTATTCATCCAAAAAATACTATTTATCCTAATATATTTTTATTTCTCTTAAATAGAGAAAATTCGGGATGTTACAAAATCACTAAATAATAATTAAAATACTCTATTCCAACTTGACTCTCCCAAAATAATATATTTTCAAATTTATATGAATTTTATATTATACAATCCTACTTATATATATATAAAAAAAAAAAAAAAATCTTTTAAAAGAAAAACATTAAACACATCTCATTCCATTTTTTTAAAGAATTGGACTGCTATATTATAATTTATAATTTAAACATTTATTTATTTTTTATTTTCTTTATAATTTAATTCAAAGATCATTTCATTTTTATTTAAATACATAAGGATTATTATTTCTACTATGTTTTTCTAATCATATTTTAATTATGAATAAAATATTTTTAGTATGTACATAAAAGTGTCTTAGAATTTGTTAAATTATTTATTTTTAGATATTTGTATCATATTAAATAAAGTTTCATAACAATTAATAGTAAAAAAATGTATAAATATTAAATTACTAGTTTTAAGATAATTTTAACTTTAAAAAAAAATGAACACATATACAATAGATTCAGAGGTGAGAAAACAAAAAATAAATATGTTATTCATATTTTAGGTTTCAATCAATAATTCAATTTTTAGTAACATTCAACGTTTTTAAGTTTTTAGACCAAAAAAAAAAAAAAACCACCATAAATTGAGATAAATTAACTGATATCTATCTGAAAAGTACAAGATCATTTGGCTAGCCATATCAAGTGTGATAAACATTAATTCTCATCATAAGAATAGTTGCTGAAAAACTATGATTTACACTCCATAGTGATTAAGACGAAGAACACTATCCCTAAAGTTTCCATTTATATTTGCTGAGTTTACTTTGATTCTGTCTAGTTGAAACAAAATTCATTGTAGGGTCAGATTGAGTTCTTCTTCGAAGTATAATGGTACAAAGTTGTAAACTATCATTTATTATATATGCAAATAAAAGTTATTGTAATGGAACAAGTTTAATTTATATAAAGATATTTTTTAACAATTCATACAACACCTAGGGGAAACCTAACAACTTCATCGAGCATTAACTGTTGTAATAGTTACCTCATTAATGGAACATTTTCTTCTTATAGTAGAAGAACTTGGATTATTATTCCTGATAGCAAACGTAGATTTCTTAGGAGAAGGAAGTCTTCTTTCATTGCTTAACATAAAAACTACAGCTGACATGCTTGGCCTGTCTCTTGTGTTATCTTGCACACATAAGAGCCCGACTTGGATGCACCTCAAAACTTCTTGAGCAGGACAAGAATTATTTATGCACGAATCAACTATCTCTAAGGCATTACCATCTTTCCAGAGTTCCCATGTCTTATTACCACCATCACATGAAAATAAAACAATATGAAATTTAAGCCAATGCTAATAAGTGGAATATGCACACAAAAGAAAGGCAACAACTTACATATTGTATTAAGTTTGAGTATGGATCATTATGGAAAAAACCTCTGTTCTTCTTGCCACTTATGATCTCTAACAGTATGACTCCAAAACTAAAAACGTCTGATTTCATAGAGAAAATATCATCTAATGCATACTCCGGTGACATATAACCACTGCAACCAATGCATAAGTTAGAGCATAATCCTTCCATTTCCTTTATATGTCATGGAGATAAATTAAGCAATTTAATACAAACTTTCAAACAAGAAAAATAATTCAGTTTTACATTCATTGTGTTTTAAGTTGACTTACTAAGTTCCAATAACTCTTTTTGTATTTGCTTGAGTTTGTTCCCCTCCAAATATTCTTGCAGTACCAAAATCTGAAATTTTGGGTTTCATTTCTTCATCTAAAAGAATATTACTAGCTTTTAGGTCTCTATGGATAATTCTTAATCTGGAATCTTGATGAAGATAAAGAATTCCACGAGCAATTCCTAAAATTATATCGAAGCGTGTTTTCCAATTCAGAAGTAGCTTACGTGATTCATCTGATTCAATTACATTACATTAGATGTAACAAATATTAGAGTAGTCATAGAAGCAATACATGAACAAAAAATGGAAAGCAAAGAACTAACCATACCAAAAATGAAGTAGTCCAAACTTTTGTTTGGCATGAATTCATAAATTAAAATCTTCTCGTCTTTCTCTATACAGTAACCCAAAAGTCTAACAAGATTTCTATGTTGGAGTTTTGCAATCACTAAGACCTCATTTTTGAATTCCAAGATTCCTTGTCCTGAATTTGTTGATAATCTTTTAACAGCTATCTCTTGTCCGTTAGGTAATTGACCCTGAAAAATTAATTGGAATTGCTCTTATATTAGTTCATTAAACTTAGCAACAATGCTTTTAATATGCTTTTTTTTTTCTCCTTGTCCTTTTGACACTAGCTCTAGAATTTGAACTCACACATTACATAAATTCCTTCCTATAAGCTTCTTGTAGGGCTCTTTCCATGAAATGGCCATGAGTAGAACACAAATGTTCCAGAATAGAGAGAAATTACCTTGTAAACTGGGCCAAAGCCTCCTCGCCCTAGCTTATTTTTTGAGGAAAAATGATCTGTTGCAGCTATCACAGTATTTAGTTCAAATAATGTCAATTCTATGTCACCATTGCTATTTGGAGAATCAGTATGTTTAGACAAACCACTTGCCGAATCCAAAACTATTTTTCGATGAATCTGTTTTTTCTGCTTTTGCCCTGTATTAGGTTAATTTTTTCACACATACAGAAGGAGAGATCAGCCAACATTCTTACATATTGTCATGTCCCTATTTTATGGGGAAGCAGAGTAATCAATTCAAGGCAATAGTAAATTAATGTCAAAATTCAATGCCCACTATTCTTGCTACAACAAGTACCTTTAACACTAGTAATTCAAACAATGAATTGCACCAATGTAGTTCAGATAGACTGATGAATTTGAGCACCATGAGAAGAAACTGAGACTTTAATCACTAAAATTGATAAAGATATATCGTTATGAGTACTTTGAATTACCTTTCCTCTTCATACTCCTTCTCCACAAGTAGTAAAAGCACATTGCTGCCAGAAGTATTTCAACAACAACAGGCACAAGAACAAATACAAGCGTGCTTTTTCTTGCCAGTAAGTGTTTTGCATTTTTTTGGGCATCTGCAGCTGGAAATTTAAAATTTATTATAGGTTGATCATGAAATTTTAAACTGATCATAATTTGTAAGAACCTTTTGCTTTTGACAGCTGACAAAACTTGTGGTGTCAACCATTGTTATAAAAACTTTTTACTGCTAGAAGGAGGTACTCTACAATTGACTAAACTTCATATGAGAAACTTCAACTTAAACCCTGTTGAGTATATCTTATACAGAACAGAATTCAGGCCACAACTGTTTTAAAAGAGATGGTTGATGAAAATATGAAGATGAATAGAATCATAAATCTATACATACCTAGCTCCACAGCATCTACTCTTAGGTAGAAATCTTGTCCACTTTTGTAGCGTCTCATGTCTCTTAACTCTCCATACCACGTTATGCACCCTCGTCCCATTTCATCAACATATTGATTAGCGTACCCTGTACAGTTACAACTCTTCAAACACTCTCTCTCACACTCCTCCAAGCTAATGTTACTGTGAAATATAGCATTCCTGGCATCTGGAAACTTCACACCTTCCAGCCTCACAAAACCCTCCCCATCACCTTTTCCACAGCCTTCCTTTCCTCTTTCCTGACATTTAAGGTACCAATCCAAAGGATACAACCTTTCAAACCCAGGCAGACAAGAACAATGTGCCACCGTATCCTCATTGCAAATTGCATTTGGACCGCATCGTGTATACTCATCACAAATATCCTGGACCACGACGTTGATTTTTACCCATCTTTGGCTCTCATGCCAAAGTAGTCTCTTCCAGACTCCCATTGTATCGAGAACAACTATGGTGAAGGGACTGCTTTTTCTTGGCAAGAATTTCAGATAGATTTCCTTCTCATTGCTCACAAATGTGAAATTAAGATTAATAATCTGGTCAGTGTAAAACTCTTTGTTGTCTCTGCCGACATCTTGCAAGCCATTCAGGAAGCGACCATTCCAAGGGCCACTGCGCCAGAGTGGAACTGAATTTCTGTACAAAAAGAATTGAGGTATGCTGTGAGGGTCAACCCCTGCAGAAAACTCTCCAGGACTGGGGTCATCAGTTGATTTCCATGAAGTCATGATATGGTTGAGTCCAGTTTTCCTGTTCCATCCAAATTTCATGCCAGGAAGATACGTGTCTGTAGGATAATCAAAGCTCTGCCATATAATGGTTTCTTCAGCTACCAGAACCAGATTTCCAGAATCTAAGAGCTTGGCTGTGGAGTTACCTGCTGGCACGGAAACATTAGTAGACCAAACTGGACTGCTCTGATGGTCACAACAAACAACAAGATTTCCATCTCCAGCAATCTTGAAGACACCGACAGAGTTCTTAACTGGAGTTGCTCTGTTGGCCACCCAAACAACCGTTTGTTCTGAGATTTTGTTGAACCACATTCCAACATGACGAGCTTGAGATTTGCCAGGATTGAAGAACCCCAGTTTGAAGTTTCCATCAGATGATACAAGGCTTCCATCTTCAGTATCAGATACAAACTGTGTTCGGGTTATTGTGTCAAATGCATGACATGAGCAGAAGTGATGGAATATCACAAACAGTGCTGAGATACGGAGAGCTCTATTGCAACCCATGTAGATATTGTCTGTCGACAACTTCTATGAGCAACCATCAATAGTATATACTTGTTTCATGTGATTTCCATGTTTCTTCCCTTAGAAAATGGCTTAAGTTATCGGTTGCCTATGTGAATTCCAGATTTCCAACAAAACACGGAATCCTCAATAGTCAAAAACGTGTGAATGAAATTAGACTAAGAAAAAAATCGAAACAAATTGACTTTTGGTTAAGAAAAATATTAAAATATATCAATCTTTGATCACTTATTTATATTATTGTATATGAGTATTAATCAACAGTATCGTCTTAAGGACTGTTCCAATACTCTAGACAACCAAAAAAAAAAAGTCATTTTTACTTGTACTACTAAAGAGAATTATTTATTATAATGGAAAACTTTTCCTAGTTGCAAAATAAAGACAAGTAATTACATTATAAATAGGGGTGGGCTTTTTCGGGTTCAGCTTAAGTTGGGTTAAAAAGCTCTCAACCCAACATAGGTTGGGTTAAATTTTCAACCCAACCCAATAAATTATTTAACCCAACCCAACCCAACTTAATAATAGTTGAGTTGAGTTGGGTTGATTGAATTAGATTTAATTTACCACAAAAACATAAATAGTATAGTTGATAACTTTTATAGTCTTAATAATTTGATTACAGATAAAATGAATGCAAATAAAAATCCAATTATTATAAATAAAAGAGTAAATTCGATATAAAGGTTGTCTTTAATCTTTATCTTGAATAAATATTCTTTTAGAGATGGGGGAAAATCTTAGATTTAGAATTGAGGATAGGTGTTTGTTGGGTTCGGGTTGGATTGAGTTAAAAATTTTTTAACCCAACCCATCCATTTTTTTTTTTTTTTTTAAGATGTAACCCAACCCAACCAAATAAAAAATAATCGGGTTGGGTTAGGTTTGTCGGGTTGGATTAGAGATGCTCACCCCTAATAAATCAGGCAAAATTCTTTTATTCTTTTATTTTTTTATTATGAAGATAAATCAAGCAATTTAATACAAACATTTATATAATAAGGAAAATAAATGATAATTGTTTTGTTTGAAGTTGACTTACTAAGTTCCAACATTTTTTTCTATATTTGATTGGGTTATATTCCCTCCAATATTCCTACATTACCAAAATCTAAGATCTTAGGTTTTATATCTTCATCTAGAAGAGTAGTACTAGCTTTTAGATTTCTATGGATAATTCTTAATCTAGAATTTTGATGAAAATAAAAAACCGTTTGAGCAATTTGTAATATTATATCGAAACATATTTCCCAATTTAGCAGTAGCTTTATTGATTCGTCTCATTCAATTGCATTGTATCACATGACAAATATTAGAGTAGCCATAAAAGCAATATATAGATAAAATGTAGAAAACTAAGGATAACCCATACCAAAAATGAACTAGTCCAAGCTCTTGTTAGGCATGAATTCGTAGATAAATATTTCCTTATCTTTCTCGATACAATAATTCAAGAGTCTTGTAAGATTTCTGTGTTGAAATTTTGCAATCAATAAGACCTCATTTTTTAATTTCAATGCTCTTTGTCCTGAATTCGTTGATGATCTTTTAATAGCTATTTCTTGTCATTTCATTTTTTAATTTCAAGACTCTTTGTCATAAGTTCATTGATAATTTTTTAATAGCTATTTTTTATTCATTAGGTAATGTGATAATCCCAAAATCCTACTATAGCTTGTAAAAATATCAATTTTACCATATAGTTTTATTTTTGTCTAAAATCTCCCCTACCGTCAAATTTTTAATGAAAATATTAGAAAAAGCTAAAATGTCCTATTTACCCTTGATTTAAATGATATAATAATATAAAAAATTTAAATAAATAACCTTAAATCTAAATAATATAAAAATATAAAAAAAATAAAAAGCAAATTAATTTCAAATTGAAGGTGAAGAAAAATTGACCCAAAAAAAAAAAAATACCCTTATTTTAAATCATGTTGGTCTATTTAATTTGTGTAACTTCGAAAATGTATTGAACTCCTCTTATTAGGACAATTTCTTAGATATCCTTAGTCCATCTTCAAAGTGAAGTAGTGTTGCTATCAATAGGGGTTAATGAGTTTGATCTTTCTATGTCATTGCAGGTAGTTGTGGGTGTTTCTTTCTAGATGGATACAAAGAATCAAAATCATATAATCTACTAGAGCCTTTATCTATCCCAATCACATTAACAAACCTAGGAGCTTAATCAAACTAGAAACCCAGTCGTCAAACCCTAACACAACCACCACCAATTCATAGAAATAAATCCAATCAAACCTAAACTAACATCCTCCAAACTCTAACCCCAGTATCACCGCCACCACCGTCAAACCCAAACAAACCCACCACCACCACCACTATTAACCTCAACCAACCCAAACTAGTATTACCCATCCAAACCATATATTAGTTGATGCGATGGGTTTGAAGCTCTAAGCAGCAAGGCTGAGGTTGAAGGGAAAGATGAAAAAAGATGAGAGAGAGAGTGATCAAGAGACAGAGAGACAGAGAGAGGTGAGGGGGCATGGGTGTGTCAAAATTGGCATAAGAGATAGGTGGGTCAAAATTTGGTTTCAAAGACATTGGTGGAGATAGGTGGACCACAATCATTGGCAATAGAGATTGGTTGTGGTGTCAGCGATGAGATAAGTGGAAAAAGAAGAAAAAGAACAAGAAGAAAATAGAAGGGAAGAACAAGAAGAAGATGATGATGATACTGAGTGGAGATGAAATGAAATGGGTTTTTGGGTTTTATTTTTATTTTTTAATTATAATATTGTTTTATTTATTTATTTTATTAATTTTAGTATTATATTTTTATTTAATATTATTTATTTTTATTTTTATATTTTAATTAATTTTTATTGCATTTCCCATTTTACCCCTAAAGTCAAATAGTCAACTAAGTTAATTGAATGGAATTTGTGACCGTTAGGGTCATTATCATCATTTCACATGCTTATAGGGGGTATTTTGAGTATTTTTATTAATGTCAAGGGAGATTTTGAATAAAAATAAAATCATAGATGGTAAAATAGATATTTTTATAAACTACAATGGCTTTTTTGGGATTATCCCTTAGGAAATTGAGCCTTGAAAAGTAGTTGCAATTATTCAAATATTAGTTCCCCGCAGATAATAATTCAACATGCCGTTGTTTCTTGTGCTTTTGACACTAGCTCTAGAATTTGAAATCTGATAACGCAAATTACAATATGTAAGCTTCTTACAGGGATCTTTTCATTGAAAAGGCAAAGGGCAAAACACCAATGCAATAGAATATCAAGAATTACCTTATAATTAAACTAGCCAAAGCCTCCTCGTCCAAACTTATTTGTTGAGGAAAAATAATATGTTGTAGCTATTATAATACTTAGTTTGAACAAGATCAATTCTATATTCCCACTTTCACCTCTACTATTACGAGAGATCTTATGGTTAGACTAATCATTTGCCGAATCCAAAATTATTCCTCGACGATGCTGTAGTTTTTGCTTTTGCCCTGTGTTAAGTTTTTTTTATTTATTTTTATTTTTTTATTATACACACACAAAAGGAGCAATCATTCAACGTTCAATATATTGTCATATCCCTGTTTCATTGTTGATTGATATTTTTGCAATATGGGGAAGAATAATAGTCATATTTAAGGCAACAGTAATATAATGTCAGGATTCTAGTCTTCTATCCAATGAATTGCACCAATGTAGTGAAGGTAGACTGGGGACTTTAACAACTTGAGACAAAACAAGACTTTGGTCACCATAATTGAAAAAAATGACTAAGGGTGTGTTTACTTCATGGATTGAGGAATGAGAATCAGAAATGAGATTGATTGATGGTGTTTACTTGCTTAAAATTCATTCCGTAATAGGAATGAATGTGTGGGCCTCACATCAATTTGGGGTTGAGGAATGGGAATCTCATTCCCCCCAACCCACTTGGAAATCTTATTTCTATTCCCTTTGTCAAGCTAAAATGTCCCTTATACCCTTCTTTAAAAAAAACAAACAAACAAACAAACAAACCCTATTTTGACACATTTGGGATTTTATATTTATATTCATGGTTGGTTGCTATTTTGTTTTATGAACTTGTAGTTGGTTGTTTTATATTTATATTTATATTTATAAATATAAGTATTTATATATAAGGTGCTTATGAACTTACTATAGATACAATATTGGGATTTTATATTTATATTCATGGTTAGTTGCTATTTTGTTTTATGAACTTGTAGTCAGTTGTTTTATATTTATAAATATAAATATTTACATATGCTATAAGTTTTCATAAAAAAATATGCTAGTGCAAAATGTTATATTTTATAAGAAATAATTTACAGTTAGCACTAAAATTTTGAGTTTAATTAAAGAATATTACAATATTATGATTAAGAAAGTTTAGGTAATATTTTATATATAATTTAAAAAAAATGATTTGATATACCATATAAATACATAATATCTTCTTCTAAAAATAAAATAATAAATACACAAAATGCTTATAATGATATTGTCAAATTGTTAAAATTTTTTTTTTTTTTTACTTATTATGACGAATTACAAGATAAAAAGATAACACTAACATTTTAAACAAAATTTTATACATTGTAATTAATCCATAATTTTAATTAAAGGCATTTTGATAACTTATAATTAATCCATTCCGATTTCAAAGTAAAGTAAACAGCTTAATAAGAATACTGCTGATTCCGATTCCGATTGTTACAGTTGAAGTAAACAACTTATTCTGATTCCGATACTTCATTCCGATTCCAAGTCATTCCGATCCAGATCATTTCGATTCCTCCAAGTGAAGTAAACGCACTATAAATTACTTTGAATTATCTTTCCTCTTCGCATTCCTTCTCCACAAGTAGTAAAAGCACAGGCCCACCAGAAGTATTTCAACAACAATGGGCATTATAATAATTATAGGAGTACTTTCATGTTGCTAGAAAGTGTTTTTTGTTTATCTGGGCGTTTGAAGTTTCGATCAGATGATACAAGGCTTCCATTTTCAGTATCAGATACGAAGTGGGTTTGGGTTGTTGCATCAAATTCATGAGATGAACAGAAGAGATGGAGTATCACAAACAGCGCTGAGATACAGCGAGCTGTATTGCAAACCATATAGTTAAGTGTTTTGGACTCTGTTTTTGGAACTGAATTTTTGTAGTGAGCCAGTATCTGTGAACATCTTCTACGTGATCCACCAATAACATCTACTTGTTTAATGTGAATCCTCTTTCTTCTATTAGTAAACAATCAACAAGCTAATTATAATTGCCAACAATACACGGAATCATCAATAATCAACGGCGTGTAATTTGGATCTATAAAATTTACTTTTTGACTCAAAAAATTTAAGACAAAAGAAATCTACTTTTTGACCCCTTAGTTGTATATGAGAGCTAATCAACACGGTTTTAGAGTTGTCTTACACTCACCATTTTTTTTTTTTTTTTAAGTTCAATTTTACTGGAACTACTAAAAGGAATTATCTATGATAGTGGAAAACTTGTCCTAACTCTAAAATATAGACAAATAATTATTTTATAAACAAGGTCAAAGTCTCTTCATTCATGCTTAATGGCAGAGGAAAAATGATTTATTGCTGCTATAATATTACTTAGTTGGTCCAATTTCAATTTTTACCATATGTATAGAAAACTTTTTGCCCAATTCAAAACTAACTTTTGACCAAGCTTTTTTTAAATTCAATTTATTGACACATACGGAAGAATGAGAAATTATCCAGTATAATTTACGCATCAGATGGTTTATAAGCCATTCAACCAATCTTAAAATCTAATCCTCCATTCTCAATTGTGTTTGAGTTGGCAAATAGCAGGAGTTGGGTTTAGAGTTAAAAAGTTGTATCAAGGTTTTCTCCTAGTCAAGTATCAATGGCTGAGGTGTATCTGATAGGATCAAGCTTGGTTGCAGTTTTTATTTTTTTGCCAATATATGTAATATTTCTATAATATATCTCCCACCATACCCTGTTTACTGACAATTATCTTTAGCCAATTTCAACAATTCATAAAGAAAACAGGTTGAGGAAAAATAAAAATATTGAAGGACTTTCATGGGATCAAATTCAGCAAAAACGATGTTATCCATTGCAGTTTGGTACCCTGACTAACTGCATTTAGTGATCAATGGAGATCATGTGGATTCTACTGCTTTAGAATTACAATTTTGCTTCGAGAAGCAGGCTTCATACAAAAATCTTTCACTCTAGATATTACTGCCCGTAGTTCATGTTAGTTTCCATATCTTTAGTTTGGTTCAGGTCATAAGATTTACACAATCATACTTTATTTGGAGGTTTCAAAATGTCCACTAACTTGAGATAAATTAACTGATATCCGGAAATTACAAGATCCTTTGGATTGCAATGATAGATGTGAGAAATGCTAATACTTATCATGAGAATAGTAGGTCAAAAATTATAATCTATACTCTATAGTGATTAAAAAGAACATCATCATTGTTTCACATTAGTTGAAGATATGAATTTGTATTGTTTTATAAGGTGAAGGTGAACCTCTACTCATGAGTTAGCTTTTGTAATAGAGTTAGATCTAAAACCCTTTCTTAACATGGTTTCAAAGCTTGGGTTAAGTTCTATCTAATTTGCATGGCCTAAACTTATTTGCATAGGTGCATAAGCTGTCGAGTGGACATGCCTTGCATGAGAGAGAGTGTTAAATATTCTCATATTAGTTAAAAAAATGAATTTGTATTGTTTTTTAAGGCAAGGTTAAACCTCCACTCATGAACAATAAAATTCATTGCAAGCGGGTTTGGTCGAGTTTCTCTTCAAAGTATAATGGTACAAAGTTGAATAAACTATCATAAATCACATATGCAAATTAAAGTTATTATAACGGAACAAGTGCAATTCATATCTCTTCAAAGTATAATGGTACAAAGTTGAATAAACTATCATAAATCATATATGCAAATTAAAGTTACTATAATGGAACAAGTGTAATTCATATGCAGATATTATAACTGTAATTCATACAATACCTTGGGGAAACCTAACAACTTCATCAAGCATTAAATGTTGTAATAGTTACGTTATTAAAGGAACATTTTGTTCCTATAGTAGATGAATTTGGATCATTATTCCTGATGGCAAATGTAGATTTATTAGGAGAAGAAAGTATTGTTTCATTGCGTAACATAAAAACTACATCTGACATGCTCGACCTCTCTCTTGTGTTATCTTGCACACATAAGAGCCCAACTTGGATGCATCTCAAAACTTCATTTGTAGAACAAGAAGCATTTATGCACGAATCAACTATCTCCAAAGCATTACCATTGTTCCAAAGTTCCCATGTCTATTTCCACCATCACGTGAAAATAACACAATGTCAATTTTAAGCCAACATTAATTAATGGGATATGCACACAAAAGATGGGTAGCAACTTACATATTGTATTAAGTTTGAGTATGGATCATCAGGTAAAAAACCCCTGTTCTTCTTGCCACTTATGATCTCTAATAGTATAACTCCAAAACTAAAAATGTCCGATTTCATAGAGAAGAAGCCGTATAATGCATATTCCGATGACATATAACCACTGTAAACAATAGATATTAATGACCTAATAAGTTATAGCATAATACTAACTATAGATCCGTTTCATTATACGTCATGGAGATAAATTAAACAATTCAGTACAAACTTTCATACAATAAGGAAGGTAATTCCAGTTTTGCATTTATTGTGCTTCAGACTTTCCAGGACTGAAGAACCCCAGTTTGAAGTTACCTTCAGATGACACGAGGCTTTCATTTTCAGTATCAGATATGAACTGTGTGCTGGTTACTGTGTCGATTGCACAGAATGAATGGAAGAGATTAAATATCAGTAGCAATGCTGAGACGCAGAGAGTAGTTCTCTTACTGGCCATAATGGTCAGTGTTTGGGATGATTTGCCAGGGATGCTACCATTAATTGTTATTAACTTCTATGATGGAAAGGAAGTATATGAGTCAACTGAAAAAGATTTTCCAGACTCCGGTCCAGGGAAAACAACTACCAAGTCTTGATTGCGTGTTTTGAGGGAGATAAGAAAGTGTTAATTGCCAAACAATTATCACTTTCTGATGTAGATGTCACTATTCCAGGTCATGGATAAAAAGACTATCAATACTCACTTTAATTATATTTACAAATGGTGAAAGAGATCAATATCGTGGTGATCAGTGAACTGGTCATAGGAAGTCTCCATGCTCTGAAATCAACACTTTACATGTTTAGCGTGAGGGCTCAACCAATGTTATAAAGTTTTTTATACAAGCCTTGCGTGCGCATGGATCAAATCCAAATATAGATAGAATAATGTAGAATAAATAAAAAAAAAACAGATTGCATTTTAGGAGACTCGAATCATGATTTTTGAATCAAGACAATATATTAATAACTGTCAGATATAAAAATTTAAACCATTGAATAATTGGGTGAGCCTCCAACTAATGATATAAAGCATGCCTTTGGAGTGTTGTCTTGCTGTTGCACACACAACGGTCCAACTTGAATACATGACAAAGCTTCTGGAACTGGGCATGATTAAGCCTAGCATGAGCCATCTTTACGGTGTCCCCACTAGAGGTGAGCGGCTCTAACGTGTGATTACCCAGGGAGGAGTTTTTTAGGTGTTATATCCTGTAACGTGGGTCCCTCAGGTAATATTTCCCTACTGTGTGGGCTCCCAATGGCGAGGGTCCCTTGGATGGTGATTCCTTGTGGTACGGGGTTCCTTAGCTGGTGATTCTTTGTAGGTAGACTCCTTTATTGCTATTTCTTTATAAGTAATGATTTTCACCTTCGTTAGAACTTATGTTAGACGTGGGCCCTTTGCTCGTATACCTCATCCATTGACCTGTTTTTGCCCAAACGCCACTCATAAATTATGACAAGATCAATAAATGGACCAATAAATAAAAAATTCTTTGTACAACCTAGTTTTCAGGGGCAACGAGATGGTTTATGTCGGGGCCATATTTGTTTTTAATAAATATAATATATTTTACCCTTTTTAGATTACAATTTTTATGTATAATATATTATATATATATATATATATATTCAAAGGGCTCTCCCCCTGCTTAACAAACTTTAGATGGTTATGTCTATAAATAATGGTCTCTGTTTTTTTATACTTCAGCTCCTCTATTTTCTTGTCATCACTGATGTAACGAATTAGCAATTGAAGATAACCCCTTCTTTGTTTTTTTGGCTTTTCGCAACCAACATCGAGTTTCTCCCACCATAGCCTGCCTAACTGGTGATTGATAGAGATAACATAGATTATATAGCTTTAGAATTACAGTTTTGCTTTAAGATGTGGACTTCATGCAAATATCTGTCGCTCTAGAGATTACGGTCTTTTAAGTTCACGTAACCCTCTTTCAACCTTTTCGCTTCAGGTCATAAGATTTATATAAACATCTTTTATTGGTAGCTGGTTTCAAAAAAATACTAAATTGGGATAAATAAAACTGATATCTTGATATTATAAGATAACCATATTTCTGGCTTGCTATGTGAGATGTGGTAAACATTAACACTCATCATGAGAATCGTAGGTGAAAAATTATGGCCTATTAACATTAAGAAGAATAGCATCACTAAAGTTCCTAATTAGTGTCCGTGATCTAGAGTTCACGAATAAAGAACCCAAAAATATCACAGTTTGCAGGCTTTGTTTGTGAACTATATTTTGCAAATATAAATAGTGCTAAAAAAACTTGTTTCAGTTTTTTTGGTGTTAGTTTGAATTAAAACTTGCACTTTTTTGTGCTATCTCGTGCGATTTTCTCTATCCTGAGTTTACTTACATTATTTTTAGTTATAGAAAATTGACTTTAAGGTTATATAGAATCATTCTTTAAAGCAGAAAAGTACAAAGTTGAATCTCTAAACTATTGTATATCATGTATACAAATTAAAATTAGCATAATGATAAAAGTTTAATTTGTATCCAAATATTTTATCTGTAATTCATACATCACCATAGGGGGAAGCTAATAAGTTCATCGAGCACTGTCCTCATTAATGGAACACTTTGTTCCTGTAGGAGATGATTCTGGTTCATTTCTCTTTATAGCAAGTGTAGATTTATTAGGAGAAGACAGTTTTGTTTCATTGCTTAATATAAGAACTACAATTGACATACTTAGCCTGTCTTTTGTGTTATCTTGCACGCATAAGAGACCTAACTTGGATGCACCTCAGAACTTCATCTAGAGGACATGAATCATTTATTCACTAGTGCTGTCTCTAGGGTCTTTCCATCTCTCTCCGAAGTTCCCACATTTTATTTCCAACATTAAATGAGAATAAACAAATGTAAGTACATAAGGTTGTCGTAAGGACAAATCAACTTGAACATAACTAAAACAAAAAGGTTATGTTTTTAAAGTTGACACCAAATTGGATTAATAGCTTGTCATAACTACTTCTATAAAATTAGGACATAGCTACTCCCATAATATGCTAGAAAGCTATACACATAAGCTTTAAAATGTGATTAGTGAAAATTAAACCTAAAAAATCTCAGTGAATGGGAAGATTCCTAATCATTTGTGTTAAAAAAAAAATGGAGTATTACGTACAATAGTTGTATGCTAATACTTTATACTTATGAACCCTTTTAATATGCTTATACAAAGATAATTTTATAAACAATAATAAACATAAAATTTGATATAGGGTGCACATACATGATAACAGGTGTTCGGCCTCAAATTTCAACGGATTTGGAGGCTTTTAAAGCTTGGATCACCATTATGTAACCCAACACTACAACAAAATAGGTCAAGGTTTGTCCGGTATAGTTGACTATTCATACCCGGCATGAATGTTGCCGGTATGGATACTCGGTATGGATAACAGATATCCATATCGGACAATACCCGATATGGATATGTTAAAGTCACATGGGTCAACCCATGACCATACCAATATATATCCATACTGGGCGGTGCCCAGTATGGATTTTTATTATGCATACCCAGCAATTGATCCGCCTAGTATAGATGACATATCATATCTATATCGGGCGGGTCCTGCTCAGTATGGATATTAAAAATCCTAATTTAAAAATTTTAAAAAAAAATATTCATACCAAGCCATATATGTTCGGTATGGATAATCAAATTCAATAATAAAAAATATATTATCCATACCCCATTTTTAATTTCCAATATGGATAATTGGTATACATACCGGGCCTTTAGTGCCCGGTATGGATTTCTCGACATAGATATCCTGTTTTGTTGTAATGCAGTGCAACTAATTTTTGTGGCCATATTTGGTCCTCTCATTGTCCGCGAGGGTAAAAACTGTAGTCTAATTTATGTGTAACGAATCTTGTATTTGCATATTAAGATCTAAGATTCAACATTAATGCCTATTGGAAGTTAATAAGTTGCACATATGAACAACCATACATATCATTTGTTATTATATGTGTCAGTGTAACTAATCGTGCAAACTCCAACAAAAATAGATAATATTAAGTTATGCATAATAATATTTGTGATTAATTAACTTGTAGTATATAAAGCTTCATCTGTAACAGACTCATTGTAATTGAATTCATAATCTGTTTTCTCATTATTTTCAGATTTAATTTTCTCTCAATTTCTTGTTATTTTCTTACATTTTCTCATTAATCAAACAATAGACTATCTTGGTCCCTGTTCTTCTGTCACCACTAATGTAACAAATTAACAATGGGTGATCACAATTTACTGAGTTTCGGCTTTTCACTAAATGTTGGGCTTCAGGCCCAAATTCCAAGCCTAATGAGGGTTGTCTAGTATTACCAAATTGGAGGCAGCTTGCTAATCGCTAAAAGGTTTTAACAAACATACGTAGTTGATACAGAAGGAATTCAGGTAACTATATTTAGGTGTATTGATTCATTCTTGCAGTAGATTAATATACTCCCCTAGTTAATGGAACAATTTTGTTCTTGTGGTAAATGAATTTCTTAGTAGCTGGGAGAAAGAAGTACTGTTTCGAAAATATTTAGATTATATTGATAAGTCATGAAAGAAATCAATATTGTGATTACCAATGAAACGGGTTATAAATTTAAGTGTAAACTCTTGATTTGAGATAGAGGATATCTATACTTTGAAATCAATACTTTGTTAAAGAGACTTATATCATTAATTAATTTTTACTACATAGCTTAAACTATCATCTAATTTTATAATTAGTTTGTAATTTGAATTTAGTGATAACTAATATGTTTGGCCTATATATTTTGATGTATTTTATATTTCGAAACATTAATATTATTCTTGTATTAATTCTATGCAATTTATAAATCAAAGAGAATCGATATTTGCACCCTTTTAAACTATGTGCACACCCTTTTCATAAATTTGCTCCATTAAATGAATTATAATTATAAATTATAATTTTTTAAAATAATATCTACCAGGGGTGTATTAACGAAAGTGGTGCACATACCACTTTAGTGGGATGCAAATATCATCACTCTGAATTGAAACTATAAGGTCCAGATCAAGGCTCATTTTGTATTTTTCAAGGCCCTAAAAGGACCCATGGCCGTTTGAAACTATGAGGTGGACTAGGACTTTGAGAGCATCTGGACAGACACACACTTACTCCTCACACCCACTTTAAATATGGGTTTTAACCAAATCTAACCTTTTTTTGATAACCCTTTGGGATATTACCTTTTTTTTTTGAATTTTCTGCAGCATGATTCTTTTTGGTCCAAAATATCCTTAATAGTTCAGCTAATTACCACTTACCATTGTTTTTCCCTCCACTGACCCACCCCATTTCTGATTCTCTCTCTAAAATTTTCCCTCCACTGACCCATCCTCTCTTCTTCTTCTTCTTCTTCTTTCTTCTTCTTTCCTTTTTTCTCTTTTTTTTTTCCTGAGTTGGATCTGGTTCGCGATGGTGGTCGCGAACCAGAACCATCTGGTTCTGGGTTCGCGTGGTTCTGGGTCGCGAACCCAGAACCAGATTTCATTTTTTTTTTTTTTGTGTTTGTTTGTTAATTATTGATTTGATAATGTTATTGTTGTTGTGGGAGATGATGATGTTGATGAATTGGATTGATGATGTTGATGAATTGTGGTTGATGATGTTGATGAATTGTGGGAGGTTATGAATTTTGATATTGAAGGAATGGAAGGGATAATTTTGTTCAAAAAATAATAATAAGGTCCGTTTTGATAATTCAGAAAACTAGAAGTCTATTCTGTAATTTTTAAAAATACTTTTAAGGGTGCTTCTTGGATAAGAAGTGCCCTCTATTCTAAATTTGATAATTATGAAATAATCCCAAAATTTATTTAATTATGAATTCCACCCTGAATTTCAATTAAGGTTGGGAATCTCAACCTCGAGGTTGGGATTCCCAATCTGAAAGTTAGGATTGATAGGGGATCCTAACCTTGAGGTTGGGATTATAGATTTTGATATTGAAGAAATGGGAGGGGTAATTTTGTTCAAAAAATAATAATAAGATCAGGTTTGATAATTCAAAAAAATAAAAGTGTAATTTTATAATTTTAGAAAATATCTTTAAGGGCGCTTCTTACCCAAGAAGTGCCCTCTATTCTAAATTTAATAATTACGAAACAACCCTAAAAATTTGTTTAATTACGAAATATATATAATTGAACATTTAGGTTGACATTCTCAACCTCCAGGTTGGGAATCCCAACCTAAAAGTTGGGAGTTCCAACCTTAATTCAATATTCATATTTGAAATCTCAACTTTAAGGATGAGAATCCCAAACTTGAGTAAACATCTAAGGTTAGGATTCTCAACCTTTAGGTTGGGATCCCAACCTAAAAGTTGAGAATCACAATCTTTGATATTTAATCCTATTTGAAATTCCCAATCTTGGAGTTGAGACCCCAACCTATAGGTTGGGATTGATTTCAAAAAATACTCATTAAGAGCGTTTTTGTTCTTTCAGTGCTTTTATTAATAATAAAAAATAAAAATGTTACTTTTGATAATGGTTTCCCAAAAAGCGTCATTTTCTCAATTTTCTCTTCAATTGTAACGCTATCGAGCTAATTTCAATGCATTAACATACCAATTTCAATGTATGAATGTCAATTCCATACATTTAATAATCTATTTTAATTTTTTTTTCTTAATTTTTTGAACCAAAAGTAAATTTCATAAACTTGTCTTTGACTATTGAGGATTCCGTGTATTGGTGGAAGTCTGGAAATTACAACAACAACCAATGGCTTGTTGACCTTTTTCTAAGGGAAGAAACATGGAAATCACATGAAACAAGTTTATGTTATTGATGGATGTTCATAGAAGTTGTTGACATACAATGGCCCATCCCAAAAAATCAATCCCAAAACACAATTTGAACGCTTATCTACATGGGTTGCAATAGTGCTCTCTGTATCTCACACTGTTTGTGATATTCCTTCTCTTCTGTTCATCTCATGAGTTGGACATAATAACCGGAACCTAGTTCATATCTGATACTGAAAATGGAAGCCTTGTATCCTCTGATGGAAACTTCAAACTGGGGTTCTTCAGTCCTGGCAAGCCTCAAGCTCATTATGTTGGAATATGTTTCAACAAAATCTCAAAATAAACAGTTGTTTGGGTGGCCAACAGAGCAACTCCAATTAAGAATTCTACTAGTGTTTTCAAGATTGGTAGAGATTGAAATCTTGCGGTTTGTTATGACCATCAAAGCAGTCCTGTTTGGTCTACTAATGTTTCCGTGCCAGCAGGTAAGTCCACTGTCAAGCTCTTGGATTCAGGAAATCTGGTTCTGGAAGCTAAATACAAAATTATATGGCAGAGCTTCGATTATCCTACAAACACGGTTCTTCCTGGTATGAAATTTGGATGGAACAGGAAAACTAGCCTCAACCATATCATGACTTCATGGAGTCAACTGATGATCCCACTCTTGGAGAGTTTTCTTCAGGGTTTGACCCTCACCGTATACCTCAATTCTTTTTGTATAGGAATTCAGTTCCACTCTAGCGTAGTGGCTCTTGGAATGGTTGCATCCTAACTGGCTTGCCAAAAGTCAGAGGCCACGAAAATTATTACACTGACCAGATTGATATTATCAATATCACATTTGTAAGCAATGAGGAGCAGATCTATCTGAAATTTTCACCAAGAAAGGGAAACATCTTCTCCATAGTTGTTCTAGAGACAATGGGACTTTTGAAGAGACTAATATGGCATGAGAGCCAGAGATGTGTAAAAGTCCAGGTCGTGCTCCAGGATTTGTATAATGTGTTCCAAATGCAATTTGCAATGAGGATACGTTGGCACATTGTTCTTGTTTGCTTGGGTTTGAATGGTTGTATCCTCTGGATTGGTACCTTAAATGTCAGGAAACAAGAAAGGAAGGATGTGGAAAAGGTGATGGGTAGGGTTTTGATAGGCTGGAAGATGTGAAGTTTCCAGATGCCAGGAATGCTATATTTCACAGTAACATTAGCTTGGAGGAGTGTGAGAGAGAGTGTTTAAAGAGTTGTAACTGTACAGGGTATGCTAATCAATATGTTGATGAAATGAGACGAGGGTGCATAATGTGGTACGGGGAGATAAGAGACATGAGACGCTACAAAAGTGGACAAGATTTTTACCTAAGAGTAGATGCTGTAGAGCTAGGTACATATAGATTTATGATTTTATTCATCTTTATATTTTCATCAACTGTCTCTTTTTTCATAATTGTGGCTTGAATTCTGTGCTGCATATGATTATACTCAATCGTAGAGAACCACAGTCTGGCAGTAAAAGGTTTTGATAACAATAGTTGACACAACAAGTTTTATCAGCTTTCAGGAACAAAAGGGTCATACAAATTAAAATCAGTTTGAAATTTCATAAGCCTAAAAGAAATTTTAAATTTGCAGCTGCAAATGCCCCAAAAAATGCAAAACACTTACTAGCAATAAAAAGTACACTTGTATTTATTGTTGTGCCTATTGTTGTTGAAATGCTTCTAGCACCCCTATGCTTTAACTACTTGTGGAGAAGGAATGCGAAGAGGAAAGGTAATTCAAAGTAAGTACTCACAACTATATGTCTTTATCAATTATAGTCACTAAAGTCTTAGTTTCTTCTCATGTTGCTCAAATTCATTAGTTTACCTTCACTACATTGGTGCTATTCATTATTTGAACCCTCACTAATGTTGAAGGTACTTGTTATAGCAAGAGTAGTAGGGATTGAACCCTTACATTAATTAACTGTTGCCTTAAAAAAAGACTACTCTGCTTCCCCAAAAAAAGTATATGACAATAAATAAGAATGTTAGATGATTGCTCTTTCCGTATGTGTGGAAGAAAATAAAACTTAAATATAGAGCAAAAGCAGTAACAATAGATTCATCAAAAAATAGTTTGGGATTTGGCAAGTGGTTTGTCTAACCATACAGATTCTCCAAATAGCAGTAGTGATATAGAATTGACGTTGATTAAACCAAATACTATGACAGCTACAACAAATCATTTTTCCTCAAAAAATAAAGTTGGGCAAGGAGGCTTTGGCCCAGTTTGCAAGGTAATTTCCATATATTTTGTAGCATTTGTGTTCTACCCTTGGCCCTTTCATGGAAAGAGCCCTGCAAGAAGCTTAGAAAAAGGAATTTATATAGTCTATGAGTTCAAATTCTAGAGCCAGTGTCAAAAGCACACAAAGCAAAAAACATGTTGGGAACTAATATAAGAACAATTCCAATTAATTTTTCAGAATCAATTATCTAATAGATAAGAGATAACTGTTAAAAGATTATCAACAAATTCAGGGTAAGGAATCTTGGAATTCAAAAATAAGATCTTATTGATTGGAAAACTTCAACATAGAAATCTTGTAAGACACTTGAGTTACTGTATAGAGAAAGACAAGAAGATTTTAATTTATGAATTCATGCCAAAAAAAAAGTTTGGACTACTTCATTTTTGGTATGGTTAGTACTTACTACTTTTTGTCCATGTATTGCTTACATGACTACTCTAATATTTGTTATATGTGATGCAATGTAATTGAATAAGATGCATCACGAAAGCTACTTCTAGATTGGAAAACATGCTTCGATATAATTTTAGGAATTGTTCATGGAATTATTTATCTTCATCAAGATTCTAAATTAAAAATTGTCCATAAAGACCTAAAAGTAAGTAATAATATTCTAGATGAAGAAATTAAATCCAAAATTTCAAATTTTGGTACTGCAAGAATATTTGGAAGGGATCAAACTCAAGCAAATACGAAAAGAGTAATTAGAACTTAGTAAGTCAACTTAAAACACAATGCATATAAAACTGAATTATTTTCCCTATTGTATGAAAGTTTGTATTAAATTGCTTAATTTATCTCCATGACATATAAAGGAAATGGAAGGATTATGCTCTAACTTATCCATCGATTATAGTGGTTATATGTCACCAAAGGATACATGAGATAGCACCTTCTCTGTAAAATCAGACGTTTTTAGTTTTGGAGTCATACTATTAGAGATCATAAGTGGCAAGAAGAATACATGTTTTTTCCATGATGATCCATACTCAAACTTAATACAACATGTAAGTTGCTAATCATCTTTTGTGTGCATTTTCCATTTACTAGCATTGGCTTAAAATTGACATTGTTTTATTTTCATGTGATGGTGGAAATAAGACATAGGAACTCTAGAAAGATGATAATGCCTTGAAGATAGTTGATTCATGCATAAGTGATTCTTGTCCAACTAAAGAAGGTTTGATGTGCATCCAAGTCGGGCTCTTATGTGTGCAAGATAACACGAGACAGGGCAAGCATGTCAACTGCAGTTTGTATGTTAAGCAATGAAACAATACTTCTTCCTCCTGAGAAATCTACATTTGCCATTAGGAATAATGATCCAGATTCATCTACTACAAGAAGAAAATATTTCTTAATAAGGTAACAATAACAACATTTAATGCTTGCTGAAGTTGTCAGGTTTTAGCAAGGTGTTGTACAAATTGCAATTAAAAAATATCTATCTATGCAAATTATAGTAACTTTAATTTGCATATATAATATATGATTTCAGTGTATAGATATCCTCTATCTCATGCCAAGAGTTCACACTTCAATTTATAACCCTTTCATTGGTACTCACAATGTTGATTTCTTTCATCACTTTTATATATAATTTAAAGGAAAAATTGAGAAAATGACTCCTTTAGAAAGTCATCCCTCAAAACTAACATTTTCTAATTGATGGTACAAAAAGGTACAAAAAAAATACATGAATGGACAAAAATACCGTTAATGAGTTATTTTTTGAAATCAATCCCAACCTATAGGTTGGGAATCCTAACCCCGAGGTTGGGAATCCCAAATAGAAAAAAAAAAAACATGAATGGACAAAAATGTCCTTAATGAGTATTTTTTAAAATCAATCCCAACCTATAGGTTGGGATTCTCAACTTTTAGGTTGGGATCCCAACCTGCAAGTTGGGATCCCAACCTAAAGGTTGAGAATCCTAACCTAGATGTTTATTAAGTTTGAGATTCCCAACCTCAAGGTTGGGATTCCCAACCTTGAGGTTGAGAATGTCAACCTGAATGTTCAATTAAATATATTTCTTAATTAAACAAATTTTTGGGGTTATTTCGTAATTACAATATTTATCATAGAGGGCGCTTGTTAGGTAAGAAGAGTCCTTAAAGATATTTTTTAAAATTACAGAATTACACTTTTAGTTTTCTGAATTATCAAAACTGACTTTATTATTATTTTTTGAACAAAATTACCCCTCCCATTTTTTCAATATCAAAATCTATAATCCCAACCTCAAGGTTAGGATTCCCTACCAATCCTAACTTTCAGGTTGGGAATCCCAACCTCGAGGTCGAGATTCCCAACCTTAATTGAAAATTTAGGATGAAATTTATAATTAAATAAAATTTTGGGGTCATTTCATAATTATAATATTTATAATAGAGGGCGCTTCTTGGGTAAGAAGCATCCTTAAAAGTATTTTTAAAAATTACAGAATTGCGCGTTTAGTTTTCTGAATTATCAAAACTGACCTTATTATTATTTTTTGAACAAAATTACCCCTCCCATTTCTTTAATATCAAAATCCATAATCTCCCACAATTCATCAACATCATCAACCATAATTCATCAACATCATCATCTCCCACAACAATAACAACATTATCAAATCAATAATTAACAAACAAACACAAAAAAAAAAAAAAAAAAAAAAAAAAAAAAAAAAATGAAATCTGGTTCTGGGTTCCCGACCCAGAACCAAGGCAGGAAAAAAAAAAAGAAAGAAGAAGAAGAAAAAAAGAAGAAGAAGAAGAAGAAGAAGAGAGGGAGGAGAGGCCCGTCGCCCAAGTTTTGGTAGAGAATGAGAGAAAAATTTTGAAAATTCAGCTTGAGAGAATGAGAGGGAAAATTTGGCAGAGAGAGTAATGAATCTAAAAAGGGGTGGGTAAGTCGTAATTAGCATTGTAATCAAGGATATTTTTATCCAAAAAATGTCCATCAGAAAAGATCTGAAAAAGAAAGGGTAATTTTCCAAAGGGTTATCAGAAAAAGGTCATTTTTTATGAAAACCCTAATTTAAATGACTATTAAGTTTTTAAACAATACTTCTTTTTCCCAGCTGGCAAGAAATTCATTTACTACAAGAACAAGATTGTTCCGTTAACGAGGGGAGCATATTAATCTACTGCAAGAATGAATCAAATACACCTAAATACAGTTACCTGACTTCCTTCTGTATCAAAAATTTATGTCTGTTAAAGGCGTTTAGCCATTATCAAGTTGCCTCCGATTTGGTATACTAAACAACCCCGCATTAGGCTTGAATTTGGGCTTGAAGCCCAACATTTACTGAAAAGCTGACACAAAGTAAATTGTGATCAGCCATTGTCAATTTGTTTCATTAGTGATGACAGAAGAACAGGGGAGCTGAAGTGAAACTACAAAGACCATGACAGTCTATTACTTGATTGATAAGGAAATGCAAGAAAATAACAAGAAATTGAGAGAAAATTAAATCTGAATATAATGAAAAAAAAAAAGATTATGAATTCAGTTACAATGAATCTGTGACAGATGGAGCTTTATACCAACAAGTAAATTAATCACAATTAATATTAAGCACAACAAAATATTATCTATTTTATTTCGAGTTTGCACAATTTGTTACACATATATTAACAACTGATATATATGGTTGTTCATGTATACAACTTATTAACTTTCAGTAAGTACTAATGTTGAATCTTAGATCATAATATGCAAATACATGAATTGTTACTCGAAAAATAAGACTACAGTTTTTGCCCTCATGGAGAGTGAGGACTATAAAATGGCCACAAAAAATTAGTTGGGCTACACAACGGTGATCCAAGCTTTAAAATACACCTTTGAAATTTGAGGCCCAATACCTGTTATCAGTATGTTCACCCTATCATTTTCCAAAAAAAAAAAAGAAAAGTATGCGCACCCTATATCAATTTTTTTTTTTTTAATTATTGTTTACAAATTTATCTTTTTATAAACATGTTAAAAGGATTCATAAGTATAATATAATAGCAAACAACGTTTGTATGCAACACAAATGGTTAGGAACAGTAACATTCATTGAGATTTTTGAGGATTGGTTTCCACCGACCACATTTTAAAGATTATATAGATAATTTTCTTGCATATAGAGATTTGTAGAATGTGTAACGAGAAGATTTTTAAATAAAGAGGAGAGAGAGGGTTTGAATTAGGGGTCTCTAAACTCTAATATAAAATTAGTTACCATCAGACTTAAAAGCTTAAATTAATAGGAAAGAACCCAACTATTGTATTTAAGACTTGAGATTATAAATCAGTAACACAGGTAATGTATTTGATAAGTTTCCACATATGTTTGCGTAAACTAAGGTTAATAGTTTTGATAAACTCTATTTTGTTATACTAATTTTACATTTTCTTTATTATGTACAGAAAACTAAAATAATAATTTATTTAGTGCATTGACCATGTTCATTAACAGGACCTTGATAAATGATAGTTTTTGACAATGACAAATCCAAACATTTATTTGAGAAAGGACACTATAATAAAACATAATATAAAAATAATAAGATTCTACTATAACATAAATACTTTTAATTATTGTACCAACTATATATGTGTGTGTGTTTATAAAGGTAATGTTAGGCTTCCTAAATTTTTTTTTAAAATTCACACCCAAATGACATAGTATATAAGTTGTCAATATCATATTAACTATCAAATCATCATATTATTTATAAGATGTTGACAACTCATATCCACATTATTTGGATATAGATTTTAGCAAAAAATTTGAGAATCTTAGCATTACTCTATATATATATATATATATATATCTATATATATATATATCATCATCATCATCATCAAAAGCTCCGTCGCATTACCATTTACTACAAACAATAATTCTAATGTTAAAAACCTAATATTGTAATATAATTTAAATGCTTTTATTAAAAAAAATATTGAATGAGAAAATTTATATCAAATCAAAATAACACACCTAATTGATAAACGTAGATAATATTACAATTAAATTGTAATTAAAATATATTAAAAATAAATCAATAAAAAAATAAAGTCAACAATATATTATAAATAAAGAATGAGTTATACAAATAATTAAAACCTCCTAATCTATTGACAATTTGATGCTATAAATTTTAAACGAGGAAAGTTTGCAAATTAGAAGGCAATCAACTTAAAGAATATTTCTATTTAGGAAAAAAAAATGTAATAATGCAACCAAAAATTGAAAAATTCACTCATTTATAACAATAAAGATATAAACACGTTACTACATATAAAAGTGGAGAACAAAATTTTTAATAAATATAAAAAATATATATAAAATCAAATTTATACACTAAATTCTTAAAAATATATATATTAAATTGTTAATTTTAAAAATAAATATTTTTTTTTTTTTGTCATGCCCCACCTATACCTTATGTAGGTCCGCCGCTGGTTTTTGAAATCTTGAAATGTCTTCAAACTAATATTCCTCTCCTCCAAATGAACTTCAAATAAAATAAAATAGAATAAAGAGAATTTGACCTGATTTACAATCTAATTATGAGAACATGGTTGTTGAACCTTTTTGTAAGGGAAGAAACATGGAAATCACAAAAACATAGTTGTTGACCACAAGTAAATTTCATAGGCTATTTATGGATGCTCATACAAGTTGTTGACAGACAATGGCCTATCCCAAAAAATCAATCCTAAAAATAGTCCAAACACTTACCTACCTGTGTTGTAATAGAGCTCTCGATATCTTAGCCTTGTTTGTGATATCCCATTTCTCCTATTCATCTCATGCGTTGGACATAATAACCCGAACCCAGTTCATATCTGATACTGAAAATGGAAGCATTGTATCCTCTGATGGAAACTTCAAAGTGGGGTTCTTCAGTCCTAGCAAGTCTCAAGCTCGTTATGTTGGAATATGGTTCAACAAAATCTCAGAACAAACGGTTGTTTGGGTGGCCAACAGAGCAACTCCAATTAAGAACTCTGCTTGTGTTTTCAAGATTGGCGGAGATGGAAATCTTGTCGTTTGTTGTGACCATCAAAGGAGTCCTGTTTGGTCTACTAATGTTTCTGTGCTAGCAGGTAACTCCATTGCCAAGCTCTTGGATTCAGGAAATCTGGTTCTGGAAGCTGAAGGCAAAATTATATGGCAGAGCTTCGATTATCCCACAGACACGTATCTTCCTGGCATGAAATTTGGATGGAACAGGAAAACAGGCTTCGATCGTTTCTTTACTTCATGGAAGTCAACCAATGATCCTAGTCCTCGAGAGTTTTTTGCACGATTTAACTCTCACAGCATACCTCAATTCTTTTTGTACAGGAATTCATTTCCACTCTGGCGTAGTGGCCCTTGGAATGGTCGCACCCTGAATGGCTTGCCAAATGTCGGAGACACCAATGATTATTACTCTAACCAGATTTGTATTCTCAATTTCACATTTGTGAGTAGTGAGGAGGAAATCTATCTGAAATTTTCAACAAGAAAGAACACAATCTTCACCATAATTGTTCTCGATACAGTGGGACTTGTGAAGATACTAGCATGGCATGAGAGCCACAGATGGGTAAAAGTCAACGTCATGGTCCAAGATATGTGTTATGAGTATACGCACTGTGGTCCAAATGCAATTTGCAATGAGTATACGTTGGCACATTGTTCTTGTTTGCTTGGGTTTGAACGGTTGTATCCTCAGGATTGGTACCTTAAATGTCAGGAAACCAGAAACGAAGGTTGTGGAAAAGGTGATGGGGAGGGTTTTGTGAGGCTAGAAGGTGTGAAGTTTCCAGATGCCAGGAATTCTACGTTTCACAATAACATTAGCTTACAGGAGTGTGAGAGAGAGTGTTTGAAGAGTTGTAACTGTACAGGGTATGCTAATCAATATGTTGATGAAATGAGACGAGGGTGCATAACGTGGTACGGGGAGTTAAGAGACATGAGACACTACAAAAGTGGACAAGATTTTTACCTAAGAGTAGATGCTGTGGAGCTAGGTATGTATAGATTTATGATTCTATTCACCTTCATATTTTCATTAACTCTCTCTTTTTTTGTAGTTGTGGCCTGAATTCTATGTTGTATATGATATACTCGATAGGGTTTAAGTTAAAGTTTGGTCAATTATAGAGGACCACAGTCTGGCAGCAAAAGGTTTTTATAATAACAGTCGACACCACAAGTTTTATCAGCTATCAAAAGCAAAAGCTTCTTACAAATTAAGATCAGCTTGAAATTTCATGATCAGCCTAAAATATATTTTAAATTTGCAACTGCAGATGCCTAAAAAAATGCAAAACACTTACGAGAAACGAAAAGTACGCTTGTATTTATTGTTGTGCCCATTGTTGTTGAAATACTTCTAGCAGCCCTATGCTTTTACTACTTGTGGAGAAGGAATGCGAAGAGGAAAGGTAATTCAAAGTACTCATAACTATATGTCTTTATCAATTATAGTCGCTTAAGTCTTAGTTTCTTCTCATGTTGCTTAAATTCATTATTCTAACTTCACTACATCTATGCAATTCGTTATTTGAACCATTACTAGTGTTGAAGGTACTTGTTATAGCAAGAACAGTAGAAATTGAACCCTTACATTAATTAACTGTTGACTTAAAAAAAAAAAAAAAAAACTATTCTGCTTCCCCAGAAAATAGGGACATGACAATATATAAAAATGTTGTCTGATTGCTCTTTCTATATGTGTGGAAAATAATAATAATAATAATAATAATACAGGGCAAAAGTAGAAACAACAGATTCGTCAAAAAATCGTTTTGGATTGGGCAAGTGGTTTGTCTAACCATACAAATTCTTCAAATAGCAATGGTGATATAGAATTGGCATTGTTTGAACTAAACACTATCAAAGCTGCAACGGATCATTTTTCCTCGAAAAATAAGCTTGGGCGAGGAGGCTTTGGCCCAATTTATAAGGTAATTACTCTATATTTTGTAGCAATTGTGTTTTGCCCATGGCCCTTTTGTGGAAAGAGCCTTGCAAGAAGTTTACATAAAGGAATTTATGTAATCTATGAGTTCAAATTTTAGAGCTAGTGTCAAAAGCACAAGGAGAAAAAAGCATGTTAAAAGCATTGTTGTTAACTTTAGGGAACTAATATAAGAACAATTCAAATTAATTTTTCAGGGTCAATTATCTAATAAACAAGAGATAGCTGTTAAAATATTATCAACGAATTCAGGACAAGGAGTCATGGAATTCAAAAATGAGGTCTTATTGATTGCAAAACTCCAACATAAAAATCTTGTAAGACTCTTGGGTTATTGTATAGAGAAAGACGAGAAGATTTTAATTTATGAATTCATGTCAAACAAAAGTTTGGACTACTTCATTTTTGGTATGGTTAGTTCTTAGTTTTCCACATTTTATCCTTGTATTGCTTCTATGACTACTCTAATATTTGTTATATGCGATGCAATGCAATTGAATCAAATGAATCAAGAAAGCTACTTTTAGATTGGAAAACACGTTTCGATATAATTTTAGGAATTGCTCGTGGAATCCTTTATCTTCATCAAGATTCCAGATTAAAAATTATTCATAGAGACCTAAAAGCAAGTAATATTCTTCTAGATGAAGAAATGAAACCCAAAATTTTAGATTTTGGTACTGCAAGAATATTTGGAAGAGATCAAACTCAAGCAAATACAAAAAGAATTATTGGAACTCAGTAAGTCAACTGAAAACGCAATGAATGTAAAATTGACGTGTATTGTATAAAAGTATGTATTAAATTGCTTAATTTATCCCCATGACATATAAATGAAATGGATTTATAGTTAGGATTATGCTCTAACTTATTCATTGGTTACAGTGATTATATGTCACCGGAGTATGTATTTGATGGCATCTTCTCTACGAAATCAGACGTTTTTACTTTTGGAGTTATGTTATTAGAGATCATAAGTGGCAAGAAGAACAGAGGTTTTTCCCATAATGAATATCCATACTCAAACTTAATACAATATGTAAGTTGCTACCCATCTTTTGTGTGCATATTCCATTTATTAGCACTGGCTTAAAATTGACATTGTTTTATTTTCATATGATTGTGGAATAAGACATGGGAACTCCGGAAAGATGGTAATGCCTTAGAGATAGTTGATTCATGCATACATGATTCTTATCCTGCTAAAGAAGTTTTAAGGTGCATCCAAGTTGGGCTCTTATGTGTGCAAGATTACACAAGAGATAGGCCGAGTATGTCAACCGTAGTTTTTATGTTAAGCAATGAAACAATACTTCCTCCTCCCAAGAAATCTACATTTGCCATCCCAAATAATGATCCAAATTCATCTACTATAGAAGCAAAATGTTCTATTAATGAGGTAACAATTACAACATTTAATCCTCGATGAAGTTGTTAGGTTTCCCTAAAATGTTATATGAATTGCAATTAAAAAATATCTATATATGAATTAAACTTGTTCCATTATAGTAACTTTAATTTTTATCTATAACAGATGATATTTTACAACTTTGTACCAATATACTTCGAAGAAAAACTCAATCTAAACTGTATCAATGAATTTTGTTTCAACTAGACAGAATCAAAGTAAACTCAGCATATACAATTGGAAACTTCAGGGACGGTGTTCTTGATCTTAATCAGTACAAAGTATAAGTCATAGTTTTTCACCAACTATTCTTATGATGAGTACTAATGTTTATCACATTTGATATGGCAAGCGAAAGGATCTTGTACTTTTCAGATAACAGTAAATTTACCTCAATTGAGGGTTGTTTATTTATTTGTTTAAAAACTAAACAATACTAAAAGTTGTTAAAGATTGAATAATGACTTAAACATAAAATCTAAACAACTGTTTTTTTATTGCCTTCTCACCTCTGAATTTATTATATACTTTTTTTTTTCCTTAATGTTAAAATTACATGAAAACTTGTAATTTAATATTTATACACTTTTTACTATTAATTATTATGTAATTTTATTTAATATAATTACAATAACTAAAATAAATAATTTTAAAAATTCTAAAATATTTTTATGTACATTTTAATAATATTTTATTCAAAATAAAAATATGATTAAAAAATATAGTAGAAATAATAATACTTATGTATTTAAATAAAAATGAAATGACCTCTTAATTAAATTATAAAGAAAATTCAAAAAAATAAATGTTTAAATTGTAAATTAAAATATGGTAGTTCAATTCTTTAAAAAAGAAAAAAATGTGATGAGTTGTATTTAGCATTTGTTATGCCTATTTTTAGGATTGTAAAAATGGGCTGGTAAAAGCCTAAAGAACCAATCCAATAACAGACTTAATTAAAGAAGCCCAGGATCTATCACCCAGCTCAAAGGAAGCCCGTAGATTGTTAAGGCATTCCAGCTCTCAGTTCGCAACTCGTAGCTCTCAGCTAGCTCAGCATTCAGCTCTCAGCTAGCTCAGGTCTCAGCTTACAGTCCCAGTTCGCAGCTCTCAGCTAGCTCAGCTACTAGCTTGCAGGTCCCAGCTCGCAGGTCCCCAGCTCGTAGCTCTCAGCTAGCTCAGCATTCAGCTCTCAGCTAGCTCAGCTCCAGCTCGCAGCTCAGCTCGCAGCTCGCAGCTCCCAGCTCGCAGCTCTCAGCTAGCAGCAGCTCAGCTTCAGCTCTCAGCTAGCTCAGGTCTCAGCTCGCAGCTCTCAGCTAGCTCAGCATTCAGCTCTCAGCTAGCTCAGCTAGCTAGCTCGCAGCTCCTCAGCTCGCAGCTCTCAGCTAGCTCAGCACTCAGCTTTCAGCTAGCTCAGCATTCAGCTCTCAACTAGCTCAGCTCCCAGCTCGTAGGTCCCAGCTAGCTCAGCATTCAGCTCTCAGCTAGCTAGTCAGCATTACTCAGCTCACTTTATGCGCAGCTTGTTACTCAGAGCGGACAATTAATACCAAATCTTCTAGAACAGGCAGTTACCTGATTTGATCGTGATTCTCTCACTAGATATGGAAGTTTATTCAAATTCAAACTCAGTCAATAATATCTCGGAATTTAAAGAGCAGTTTCCTGACTCTATTCAAACAAATTAGGAAGTGTAATTAATTCATGATTCTCTTCCTTATTTTTCTTGATTATTTGGGAAATATAATTAATTCGGGATTCTTTTCCTATTTTACTGCAATCAGAATTGTAACGCTTCTTCCCCTATAAATAAGGGTTAAAACCATTGTAAAAGACATGCTTGAATAACATATTGTCACTCTGCAGAATTTGAGAGAAAGACAGTCGTGGAGTAGGCTATTTATTGCTGAACCACGTTAAAAGTGCTTGGTCTCCTTTTTTGGTTCTTGATCCTTTATTATTCTTTTCTAGATTTCTGTGTTTTCTCACATTGATTGTAGGTATTGGACATTGAATTCTCGTCGACTGAAATCCAACGTCGACATTTTGGCGTGAGAAGGAGGGCCCAGACTGTAATCTTTAAGTTTTCAGCAATCATGGCAAGAGGAAAAACAACCAAAAGTTTAGATGCGGTGGCTAATCAGATAGAGAGGCAGACAGACCAGCAGTAGCATGATGTCCAATTGATGGAGAATGCTACTGTGCCCATGTCAGACACCTCTCACGCTCCCATAACAGGTGTTGCTGTAGGTATACCTCCACCAACCTCTCGCCAGCCAACACCATTGGACCCTATAACCGAGGGGCTGCATGTATGGCACCAACGACAAGAAGTATTAGAGAACACAGTACAGCAACTCACTGAGACTATCAGGGCACTGGTACAAGCCCAAGCTCGAAATACACCTAGATCCGAGGTTGCTGCCCTTAGAGAAATTTACCAACGACAGCAAGAAGATGTACCAGCTCCTGAAAGGCCACTCAGAGATCAACCACGACCTGCTAACTCAGCTCATTCCTCCAGCTCGCATTTGAGAATTGAGGGTTGTAGAGCTCGTGGAGCTAGGAGGTCACCAAGGTCTCATCTAGAATATATGCCAGGTCGCAGCTCCTCAGGTCGCGAGCTCGAAGGAGGATATAACCCTCAGAACTTAGTATTATAAGAGCTTCTTCAGATGGTCCAGCAGCTTGAAGCACTACTTGGTGCCCCTAACCAGCAAGAGCGTTATGGGGAGCAAACTTAATTTACAAGGGAGATTGAAACACAGTTTCTCCCTCCGAGGTTCAAGATGCCAAATATTCAGCAGTACAATGGGGACAGTGACCCCTACGATCATCTTGATGCTTTTAATATACAGATGGACTTACAAACGTCTAATCCCTTGGTGAAATACCGTGTTTTCCCAGCTACCTTGGGCGAAGTTCCGCGAACCTGGTTCAAGAGTCTCTCAACTCGGAGTATAGGTAGTTGGGAGGAATGTCAGCAAAAATTCATCAGCCAATACAGGGCTTTGAAGAGGCAGCTCGCACCACCTTGCCATCTCGCTACAATCTTTCAACAACAGAACTAGTCATTGAAGAACTATATTATCAGATTCAGACGTGAGGTCACTAATGTGGAGAATCCCTCAGATGAAAGCATCCTAACTGCAATCTCAGCTGGGCTCCGCAAGGATGGGAAGCTCTATGAAAGCATTTACAAGTCTCCAGTAAAAGACCTGGGCGAGTTCTATGAGCGAGCTGCCAAGGAAATTAGATGGGAGGAAACCTTCAGCCCCAAAAAGTCTGACCAAACAGATGAACTGGGCAGTTCCAACCAGCTAAAGAAAAGAAGCAATGGGGAGAATGAAGGTCAGAATAATGATGCAAACAGTCAAGTCGCTAAGAAGGTTAAGAATGAACTCAGAAATGAGCGACCTCAGCATCAGGGTCGTCATGATAGCTACAGCATCCTATCAGATGCACAAGACAAGATCTTTGCAACGGAAAGAGAGACGGAGGACTTCGGGAAACCCAATCCCATGAAAACTCCTGCCAGGTTCAGAAACAAGAGCAGGTTTTGTGACTATCATGATGAATTCGGGCACAATACTTCACAATGCTAGGAACTAAAGGACGCCATTGAGAACTTAGTCAAAAAAGGCCGCTTGAGAAATTATGTGATTCAACCAGCAAGTTCATGACTTCAACAGCCTTTATGACCAGTATAATTGCAGCCCTGATGAGGTCCTAAAAGAGACATAAAACTCACATTACATTCACATCACAGTTGCAGCCAATAGGTGATGTCTCTAACTTGTAATTCAATATTTGAAATTAATAAAAGTTATGAATTTCCCTTGTTATGGCTAGCGACCGCCCCATAAATTTAGCTGTTAGCTGAGGTCTCAACCCTCTGGACAGCTCCATTAAATATGCTGTTAGCTGAGGTCTTAACCCTCTGGACAGCTCCATAAATTTAGCTGTTAGCTGAGGTCTCAACCCTCTGGACAGCTCCATTAAATATGCTGTTAGCTGAGATCTCAACCCTCTGGACAGCTTAATTAAATATGCTGTTAGCTGAGGTCTTAACCCTCTGGACAGCTCCATAAATTTAGCTGTTAGCTGAGGTCTCAACCCTCTGGACAGCTCCATTAAATATGCTGTTAGCTGAGGTCTTAACCCTCTGGACAGCTCCATAAATTTAGCTGTTAGCTGAGGTCTCAACCCTCTAGACAGCTCCATTAAATATGTTGTTAGCTGAGATCTCAACCCTCTGGACAGCTCAATTAAATATGTTGTTAGCTGAGGTCTTAACCCTCTGGACAGCTCCATAAATTTAGCTGTTAGCTAAGGTCTCAACCTTCTGGACAGCTCCATTAAATATACTGTTAGCTGATGTCTTAACCCTCTGGACAGCTCCATAAATTTAGCTGGAAGCTGAGGTCTCAACCCTCTGAACAGCTCCATTAAATATGCTGTTAGCTGAGGTTTTAACCCTCTAGACAGCTCCATTAATTTATGTTGTTAACTGAGGTCTTAACCCTCTAGATAGCTCCATTAAATATGTTGTTACCTGAGGTCTCAACCCTCTGGACAACTCTACTTAGCAGTTTCAGCTAGCTCTTCAGCAGTTTCAGCTAACTACTCAGCAACTTTAGCTAGCTATTCAGCAATTTCAGCTAGCTACTCAGCAGCTTCAATTCGCTGCTCAACAGCTTCAACTAGCTCTTCAACAGTTTTAGCTAGCTACTCAATAACTTTAGCTAGCTATTCAGCAATTTCAGCTAGCCACTTAACAGCTTCAACTCGCTGCTCAACAGCTTTAGCTAGCTATTCAACAATTTCAGCTCGTTGCTCGATAATTTCAGCTAGCTACTCAGCAGCTTCAACTCGCTACTCAACAGCTTTAGCTAGCTATTCAGTAGCTTTAAGTCGCTACTCAGCATTCATCAACTTGATTTGAAGGGTTTGCTCTGTTTTTTATGATCTTTCAAACTCCACAATCGTGAACAAGAGCTTGTCAGACAACTTGTTCAGCTCTTTCTTCTCCTCGAAGACTTGAAGCCCCAACCGTGTTATCGCTCTTATAATGGTCCGAAATACAACAAATAAACACTTGACCAAGAATAGTCGTCATGAGTCAAGGAATGGGAAAGAACCTGAAAAGGCAGCACAACAGATAGTAACACATTGGCTTTCACCAACGGACTTTAGATCTCAATCCGAAGATCGTACTAAGAGCTGGGGGGCTTATGTTATGCCTATTTTTAGGATTGTAAAAATGGGCTGGTAAAAGCCTAAAGAACCAATCCAATAACAGACTTAATTAAAGAAGCCCAGGATCTATCACCCAGCTCAAAGGAAGCCCGTAGATTGTTAAGGCATTCCAGCTCTCAGTTCCCAGCTCGTAGCTCTCAGCGAGCTCAGCATTCAGCTCTCAGCTAGCTCAGCTACTTGCTCGTAGGTCTCAGCTCGCAGGTCCTAGCTCGCAGCTCTCAGCTAGCTCAGTATTCAGCTCTCAGCTAGCTCAAGTCTCAGCTCGCAGGTCCCAGCTCGCAACTCTCGACTCGCAGCTCTCAGCTGGCTCAGCATTCAACTCTCAGCTAGCTCAGCTACTAGCTCGCAGGTCCCAGCTCACAAGTCCTAGCTCGTAGGTCCCAGCTCGCAGCTAGCTCAGCATTCAGCTCTCAGCTAGCTCAGGTCTCAGCTCGCAGCTCTCAACTAGCTCAGCATTCAGCTCTCAGCTAGCTCAGCTACTAGCTCGCAGGTCCCAGCTTGTAGCTCTCAGCTACTAGCTCACAGGTCCCAGCTCGCAGCTCTCAGCTAGCTTAGCATTAAGCTCTCAGCTAGCTCAGCTCTTAGCTAGCTCAGCTCCCAACTCGCAGGTCCCAGCTAGCTCAGCATTCAGCTCTCAGCTAGCTCAACTCCCAGCTCTTAGGTCTCAGCTAGCTCAGCATTCAGCTCTCAGCTAGCTAGTCAGTATTACTCAGCTCACTTTATGCGCAGCTTGTTACTCAGAGCGGACAATTAATACCAAATCTTCTAGAACAGGCAGTTGCCTGATTTAGTCGTGATTCTCTCACTAGATATGGAAGTTTATTCAAATTCAAACTCAGTCAATAATATCTCGAAATTTAAGGAGTAGTTTCCTAATTCTATTCAAACAAATTAGGAAGTATAATTAATTCATGATTCTCTTCCTTATTTTTCTTGATTATTTGAGAAATATAATTAATTCGAGATTCTTTTCCTATTTTACTGCAACCAGAATTGTAACGCTTCTTCCCCTATAAATAGGGGTTAAAACCATTGTAAAAGACATGCTTGAATAACATACTGTCACTTTACAGAATTTGAGAGGAAGACAGTCGTGGAGTAGGCTATTTATTGCTGAACCACATTAAAAGTGTTTGGTCTCCTTGTTTGGTTCTTGATCCTTTATTATTCTTTTCTAGATTTCTGTATTTTCTCACATTGATTGTAGATATTGGGCATTGAATTCTCGTCAACTGAAATCCAACGTCGACAGCATTTATATAATATAAAATTAGTACAAATTTAAAAATATATTACTTTGGGATGGTGAACTTGAAATAGTATATTTTAAACATTATTTAGCAATATAATTAAGTTATATGTAAAGAATTTTTTTAGTTGTTTTTAAATAATTTTAAGTGATTTAACCATTTAAAAAGGAATAAATAAAAATAATTTAATAGATGGAATTCAACTTCATTCAATCACAAATAAATAATAATAATAATAATAACTCCTTAGTATACTATTGGAAACCTCCAAGTAAAGGATGTTTGTGTACGTCTTATGACCCGAGCCAAACTACAGGTACAGAGACTTCCACGAATTTAAAAGGCTTGTAATATCTAGATTGAATGTACAAAGCGTACTTCTCGAAGCAAAATTGTAATTAGAAAGCAGTGGAATCCACATGATCTCCATTGATCGCTAAATGTAAATTAGGCAGGGGAGCCGAAGAAATTTTGGTGTTGCTTTTTGAAAAGTCAAAAATTAATAAAGCTTTTTGACAGGAAAAATTAGGAGAGTCGAAGTATAAGCAGAGACTGTCATACACATTTTAACCCAAAAAGCACAAAAAGGACTTGAAGTTCTAATTTTAAATTCAACTGTCCAATCCGGGCAACATAAACGTTTTGCCATTCGGTTATTAAGAAGATTAAACTAGTTGTCTTGATAATTTTTAATCATTTAAAATTTATGCTTAAAGTGATTTGTTTAATATACACGTTTTACTACTAAGTTATTCATAAGACTAAAGTAGTCATCTTGACAACATTTAATCGTTTAAAATTTATGCTTAAGATGAATAGTTTAGTATACACGTTTTGTTTTGCTACCAAATTATTAAGAAGACTAAACTACTCGTCTTGACAACATTTATTAAATAATTAAATGTTATTAAGACCATTAGTTTAGTCTTCTTAATTACTTAGTAGCAAAATGTGTACATTGCCCACATTTGACAATTGATTTTAAAATTCAAACTTCAAGTCCTAGTCAATGACAACTGGCACCATAGCTTTAAGCGTTAGCTGTCCCCATGCCTTTGGCATGGGTCGACACTCGGAGAAGACAAAAAAATAATTTCTCCCACTTTTATTTGGGAGTTGCTCCTCTCATGTAAATCTCTCCTCCACCTCTATTTGAACGGATCCCTCTCATATGAGAACAGTTTCTCGACAATCCCCTAAATTAGTCTTAGTCCTTTAAAAAAAAAAAAAAAAATCAAGTCCTAAATTATTTTTTCTTTTTTTGGCCTTTTGGGTTAAAATGTCCATGACAGTCTCTGGTTATACTTCAACTCCCCTGGTTTTTCCTGTCATCATTTTTGTGACAAATAAACAACTGGTCACAATCCTTTATTAACTTACTTTCAAAACATAATTGATTATTAACTTTTGACTTTTCAAAAGCGTTATTAGTTTTTGACTTTTCAAAAAACAAACACATATATAGTCACATTATACTATGCACTTGAATATCAATTCATTAGACAAATAATTACATTCTAAAATTAATTAATACAACTAAATATGATCGATTATTATAAATATAATCAGACATATTTAATTATAATCATATATAATAAAATACAATCAGTAATTTTAGAATATAATCAATTCAAGTGTATCAATATTCAAATGTACCTTAGAGAACACAGTATATATATAGTCCTCTTAGGTATGCCTAAGATATCAATATACTTGACCAAAAAATAATAATAATAAACGATTGCATTTTAAAATTGTTTATTATAATTTATTGTATATTTCTTGTATTTAATTACAATTAAATGGGTTAGATTATATTTACAAAAATCGACAAACATAATCATATTTATTTATTGTAATCAACTATTTTCTCTCTCTTATTTTATTTTTCCCCTCATGAATTCTGTCTCATATTCATTCTTTAATATAAATAAATTGAATTAAAATTTAACATAGAATGAATTCGGTTTCAAATTCATTCTATGCTCACAAGCCCCAACCCTGTACAAATGTAATTATCTACCTTTTTTTTTTTTGAAATATAATTATCTACCTTCTTAAGAGATAAAAAATAAATAAAAGACAAAAAAAAATCTAAAACTATACAGTTTTATTAACATCATGAATTATATATAAAATGAATCATGAAAGAATCTTGTCCTCACTAAAAAAGATATAAATATATATATACAAATATATACATGTGTTTTTTTTATCAAAATTACAAATAAAAAGACAAAATTTTTATTATGAGACAAAAGCCTCACAGAGTGAGTTTGCAGCTGTGTCCATTTTTACAACAATGATGAATATCAGGGAGACAATTTCGTCAAGTTACATACTTTTAAGGAGGAGAGAGATTCTATTATATGAAACTTGGGTCAATAACTTTATTTTTGATGAGCTTTCCTTTTTCTTTAAAAGAAAAAATAGATGATCTTCATAGTTGGTTCAATAAATTATGTAATGAAAATGAATATGTAAAATGGAAACAAAAAAGGAATGAGATCTGAGATGATTGAACAAAATTAGAAAGCGGTGGAATCCACATGATCTCCATTGATCACTAAATGCAAATTAGGCAGGGGAGCCGAAGAAATTTTGGTGTTGCATTTTGAAAAGTCAAAAATTAATAAAGTTTTTTGACAGGAAAAATCAGGGGAGTCGAAGTATAAACAGGCTGCCATACACATTTTAACCCAAAAAGCACAAAAAGGACTTGAAGTTCTAATTTTAAATTCAACTGTCCAATGCGGGCAACGTAAACGTTTTGCCATTAAGTTATTAAGAAGATTAAACTAGTCGGCTTGATAATATTTAATTGTTTAAAATTTATGCTTAAAACGATTTGTTTAATATACAAGTTTTGCTACTAAAGTAGTCATCTTGACAACATTTAATCGTTTAAAATTTATGCTTAAGATGAATAGTTTAATATACACATTTTGTTTTGCTACTAAATTATTAAGAAGACTAAATTAGTCATCTTGACAACATTTATTAAATGATTAAATGTTATTAAGAGCATTACTTTAGTCTTCTTAATTACTTTGTAGCAAACACGTATGTTGCCCACATTTGACCGTTGATTTTAAAACTCAAACTTCAAGTCCTAGTCAATGACAACTGGCACCATTGCTTTAAGTACTAGCTGTCCCCATGCCTTTGGCATGGATCGACACTCGGAGAAGACAAAAAAATAACAAGTTCTCCCACTTTTATTTGAAAATTACCCCTGTCGTGTAAGCTTCTTCTCTATCTCTGTGTGAACAAATTCCTCACATATCAAAGTAACTTCCCAATAATTTTCTGGATTAATCTCAGTCCTTAAAAAAAAAAAAAAAATCAAGTCCTAAATTTTTATTTCTTTTTTTGGCCTTTTGGGTTAAAATATCCATGACAGCCGCCGGTTATACCTCAACTCCCCTAGTTTTTCCTGTCATCATTGCTGTGACAAATAAACAACTGGTCATAATCCTTTATTAACTTACTTTCAAAACATAATTGATTATTAACTTTTGACTTTTCAAAGGCTTTATTAGTTTTTGACATTTCAAAAAACAAACATATATATATATTCACATACTCACATTGTACTATGTATTTGAATATCAATTCATTTGACAACTATAAATGAATAATTACATTCTAAAATTATTGATACAACTAAATATGGTCAAATATTATAAATATGATCAAATATATTTATTTATAATTAGATATGATAAAATACAATTAATAATTTTAGAATATAATCAATTCAAATATAACAATATCTAAGTGTATCTTAGACAAAATCATATATATAGGGGCAGGATTAGAGGACATAAATTTTAACACAAATTTTGAAATGATTTGTCAATCATTGGCTAATAAACATTTTAATGATTTAGATCTACTAATATCTTTATATATAACCTTCATTTCATAATTTAATTAATATTAAAAACTCATTTCTTCTCTTTTCATTATTATATCATTTCCTCTTACTCTCATTAATATTAAAAGCTTATAAATTAAATTCTATTATTTTTACGTATCTTTCTTCTCTCATTCATTGTACGCGACACGACACAAAGAAAGAAAAAAATAATAATACTATTTTTTTTTATCTTTTGACCAAATAAAAACATTATAAATCCAATTTTCATTTAATCTTTTCTCTCTATTCAATAAACCAAATCATACAAATAATATATGAATTTGAAGCTCTCAACAATAACTTTCAAATAAGATCCATATTGTATATGTTTAAATAAACATACTTATTAAAATAATCTAAAATAAAAAATCAATTAAAAAACACTTATTTTGGGTACAAAACATGATGTCTAAAAAAAGGATAAAAATAATAAAATTTGAAAATAAATATTCTTCCCACCTGACTTAGGGGTCATTTATTTTTTCGTCTGAAAACTGAACAGTATTGTTGAAGACTGAAAACTGAATAATGACTGAAATCTGAAATCTAATAAATATGTTTGTTTTTTTTTTTTCCTTACCTCTAAATTTATAATAATCTTGTTTATTTTTTAAAATTAAAATTATCTGAATACTAATAATTTGATATTTATATCATTTTATTATTAGTTGTTAAGTAACTTTATTTAATATGATACAAACAATTAAAATAAATTATTTAACAAATATTAAAACATTTATATATATAATATTTTGATTCATAATTAAAATAAGATGAATTATTATAATCTAGTCAATTAAATTTATATATTCAAATAAAAATAAACAAAATGGTCTTAAATTGAATTACTACTACAATAAAATTGAAATTGTAAAGTAATATACATCAATAACAGATTCGATAATTAAAAAAAAAAAAAAACTTTGAGTTTCTATTATATATCGATAACAGATTCAATAAAAACTTTGAGATAAAAAAATAAAAAAATAAAAAATAAAAAAACCAAAAAGAGAAATAAGAGGAAAAACTTTGAGGTTCTGTTATACACAAACAAATTCTCATCAATATATATAAATCAAAAATACCAATAACACAGTAAAGTTTTAACAAATAAACACAATATGGACTATTCCACAAGTAGATTAATAAAGAAAATCAATAAAGATTCTTACCGAAATTTGATTGGAGAAATATAGTAATCCGACTATGGAAAAATTTGATATTGAGATGTTTAGGGTTTTTAATTTTTAATGTTGTTTGTTAAAGTATTAAAAGAAATTTGTATAATATAAAACTATGATAAACTTGGAAATATGTTATTTTAGGAAGGATAAACTTATAATAATATATTTATAAAATCATTAAGTGATTTTGTATTAAGTAAAAAGTAAAAAAATGTAACTTTTTTTAAGTGGTTTTTAGGTTGTTTTAAGTGGTTTGACCACTTAAAAAAACAAACAAAAATCTCTTAATTAGCCTAATTTAACATCATTAAGTGTTAAGTGTAAAAAACAAACAACCCCTTAATTTTTTGAGTCTTTAATTTTTTTTTTTAATTCATTTTCAAATTATATTATTTTTTTCTTTTTTCAAGACATCATATTTATACCTAAAGTAAGTTTTTTTTTTAATTGATTTTTTATTTTAAATTATTCCGATAAGAATGTTTATTTAAACATATACAATATGAATCTTGTTTTAAAGTTTATGTTGAGAGCTTCAAATCTATATATTGTTTGTGTGATTTGGTTTACTAAATAGAGAGATAATATTAAATGACAATTGGATTTATAATGGTTTTATTTGGTCAAAAAAAAAAATTTAAATAGTATTATTATTTTTTCTTTCTTTGTGCCATGTACGATGAATGTGAGAGGGGAAATATGAAAACATAATATAATTTAATTGATGAATTTTTAATACCGGTGAGAGAAACATGAGATGATATAATAATAAAGAGAGAAGAGATGAGTTTTTAATATTAATTAAAGAGTAAAATGAAAGTTGTATATAAAAGTATGAATAGATCTAAATCATTAAAATGTTCATTATTTAATGATTAGTAAATCTATTCAAAATTTGTGTCAAAATTTATGTCCCCCGATGTTACCCCATATATACATACAGTCCTCTTAAGTATACCAGAGGTATCGATATACTTGACCAAAAACAAAAAAATAATTACATTCTAAAATTGTTTATTGTAATTTATTATATATTTATTGTATTTAATTACAATTAAATGAATCAAATTATATTTACAAAAATTGATAAACATAATCATATTTACTTATTGTAATCAACTATTTTCTCTCTCTTATTTTATTTATCCCCTCATGAATTCTGTCTCATATTCATTCTTTAATATAAATAAATTGAATTAAAATTTAATATAGAATGAATTCGGTCTCAAACTCATTCTATGCGCACAAGTCCCACCCATGTATAAATGTAATTATCTACCTTTTTTTTTTTTGAAATATAATTATCTACCTTCTTAAGAGATAAAAAATAAATAAAAGACAAAAAAAAAAAAAAAAAAAAACTAAAACTATACAGCTTTATTGACATCATGAATTATATATAAAATGAATCATGAAAGAATCTTGTCTTCACTAAAAAAATATATAAATATAAATATATATACATATATATATACATGTATTTTTTTATTAAATTACAAATAAAAAAGACAAAATTTTTATTATGAGACAAAAGCCTCACAGAGTGAGTTTGCAGCTATGTCCATTTTTCCAACAATGATGAATATCAGGGAGACAATTTCGTCAAGTTACATACTTTTAAGGAGGAGAGAGATTCTATTATATTAAACTTGGGTCAATAACTTTATTTTTGATGAGCTTTCCTTTTTCTTTAAAAGAAAAAATAGATGATCTTCATAGTTGGTTCAATAAATTATGTAATGAAAATGAATATGTAAAATGGAAACAAAAAAGGAATGAGATATGAGATAATTGAACAAAATTAGATTCATCCTCATTAAAGAGGAGAGAGAAAGCAATTGTTGTAAGTTATACAACAACTTTGGTTGCTTAAGGCCTTAATTCATCCTTATCATTCATAATCCCTTGATCTAAGAGTTTATAATTTGGTTAGAAGAGAGGTGGACATCTCTAACCCAACCCGACAAACCCAACTCAACCTAATCATTTTTTTATCGGGTTGGATTGGGTTAAATCTTAAAAAAAAATTGAGATAAATTGGGTTGGATTAGATTGAAAATTAAATTAGGTTGAGTTGAATCGAAAACTTTCCAACCAAACCCAATCCAACCCGACAAATTCTTATCCCTAGTTTTAAATTCAAGGTTTTCTCCTTCTTCTAGAAGAACGTTTGGTAGGAATAAAAATCAAGAATAGTTTTTATGGTGGATAGAATTTTTATTTTGAATCATTTAATATTTATTTATACTTGTTTTATTTGTAATCAAATTACTAAGACTATAATAATTATCAACTAAATTTTTTATGCATTCATGGTGGATTAAATCTAACATGATCAACACAACCCAAACTAACCCGATTATTATTGGATTGGATTGGGTTGGGTTGGGTTGGGTTGAAGTATTTATTGGGTTGGGTTGGATTGAAAATTTTCAATCCAACCCATGTTAGGTTGAAAGATTTTCAACTCAACCCAATCTGAACCTGAAAACGCCCACCCCTAGGTTAGAATTTGTGTAATTTACTAGGGCTGCGGATCCCACTCCATATACATATATTAATTTTACCATCACTACTTCCTAATATTAAAAAGTTAGGACGAATCAATCAAATTCATCAATTGTATTTGAATTAAATAGAAAATAGCATTTATTTTAAGGGAGATAATACAATTGATGAATTCGATTGGTTTGTACTAACTTAGGATACATTGATAGTAAAAACACAATAAATATATATATCTCTTATTTGTCTATTTATTGAACTAGTTATTAACTGAACCCATTAGAGTTCTCTCCTGAATTCAAAGGAATCTTGTAAAAGCCTGAAATTTGAATATTCTAAAACCATTTTGCAAATAACCAATGTAAGTATCAGCGTGGCTCTGTTTCAAATGAAAAAAAAAAAAGCACGCGATAAAATCCGTTTATTAACCAAAGCTCTCCACTCAATAACTTAACAAATGTATGAAAATAAAGTTGTACATTTCCAGAATTCTCATTAACAATGCCTGTCACCAAAACACAATAGAATGGCTCTATTACCGCGAAAAAATGCTCTTGCTACACCCATCTTGTATATAATAAGAATATTATTAAAATATCCTTATTTAATATTATTTGAAGGGACATCTTACAAGTTTTGACGAGCTTGTGAATTGGTGCTTTGGAGTAATGATATAAAGGAATGACATCAGTTGAGAAACTAACCATGATTATAGTTGTTGGAAATATAGGATTGAGTGCAATGTGTCTCCGAGTAGTTGCGGTGGAGATGCTACTGTTAATGGCAGCTAATGCAGCACTAGACTCAATTAGCTCAAGTCAAGCCCGGTTGCCCCACTAGATATGGAGACCTTGAAATCCCATATCCATCCGGTGCTTGGTTTTGTTATTAATCACTTGTAACGACAATCACTGCGACCCTCCCAGACCATTTTATTGGAATTCAAATCTCAAGGTCAACAGTATAATCAAGGAAGGCCTCCTGCAATTCCAGATCCAAAAGACTGCTACAATGAAGAGGATAATGTCAAGTGGACCTCCCCCAGTGTGGGCAATTCCATCACCATCTTTGACACCCAAAATAAGTTCACTGTCATTGGTTATAATTCTTACGGATACATCAAAGGCAACATTAACATTTTAAAGGTTAGTTTTGGAACTTTAAAAGGTGTAAAAAGTAAATAATAAATTTCAATATTTAAAGTGAGTGTGAGGAGTAAGTGTGTATCTGTCCAGATGCTCTCAAAGTCCTAGTCCACCTCATAGTTTCAAACGGCCATGGGTCCTTTTAGGGCCTTAAAAAATACAAATGAGCCTTGATCTGGACCTTATAGTGTCAATTCAGAGTGATGATATTTGCATCCCACTAAAGTGGTATCTGCACCCCTTTCGTTAATACACCCCCAGTAGATATTATTTTAAGAAATTATAATTTGTAATTATAATTCATTTAATGGAGCAAATTTATGAAAAGGGTGTACACATAGTTTAAAAGGGTGCAAATATCGATTCTCTTTGATGTATAAATTGCATAGAATTAATACAAGAATAATATTAATGTTTCGAAATATAAAATACATCAAAATATATAGGCCAAACATATTAGTTATCACTAAATTCAAATTACAAAGTAATTATAAAATCAGATGATAGTTTAAGCTATGTAGTAAAAATTAACTAATGATATAAGTCTTTTTAACAAAGTGTTGATTTCAAAGTATAGATATCCTCTATCTCAAATCAGGAGTTTACACTTAAATTTATAACCCGTTTCATTGGTAATCACAATATTGATTTATTTCATGACTAATCAATATAACCTAAATATTTTTGAAACAGTACTTCTTTTTCCCAGCTCCTAAGAAATTCATTTACCACAAGGACAAAATTGTTCCATTAACTAGGGGAGTATATTAATCTACTGCGAGAATGAATCAATACACCTAAATATAGTTACTTGAATTCCTTATGTATCAACTATGTATGTTTGTTAAAACCTTTTAGCGATTAGCAAGTTGCCTCCAATTTGGTAATACTAAACAACACCTCATTAGGCTTGGAATTTGGGCCTGGAGCCCAACATTTAGTGAAAAGCCGAAACTCAGTAAATTGTGATCACCCATTGTTAATTTGTTACATCAGTGGTGACAGAAGAACAGGGGAGCTCTTTTAAAAAAACAAAAAACAAAAAAAAAACAAAAAACAAAAAAAAAAAACAAAAAACAAAAAACAAAAACAAAAACAAAAACAAAAAACAGAAAAGAAGAAGAACACGGGAGCTGAAGTGAAAAAACAAAGACCAAGATAGTCTATTGTTTGATTAATGAGAAACTGTAAGAAAATAACAAGAAATTGAGAGAAACTTAAATCTGAAAATAATGAGAAAACAGATTACGAATTCAATTACAATAAGTCTGTTCCAGATGAAGCTTTATTTACTACAAGTTAATTAATCACAGTTATTATTATGCATAACTTAATATTATCTATTTTTGTTGGAGTTTGCACGATTAGTTACACTGACACATATAATAACAAATGATATGTATGGTTGTTCATATGTGCAACTTATTAACTTCCAATAGGCATTAATGTTGAATCTTAGATCTTAATATGCAAATACAAAATTTGTTACATGTAAATTAGACTACAAGTTTTGCCCTCACGGACATTGGGAGGATCAAATGTGGCCACAAAAATTAGTTTTCCTACAACAAAACAGGATATCTATATCAGGATATCCATATCAGGCACTAAAGGCCCGGTATGTATACCAATTATTCATATCGGACATTAAAAGCGTGGTATGGATAATATTTTTTTATTATTGAATTTGATTATCCATACCGGGCATATATGGCCTGGTATGAATATTTTTTTTTTAATTTTTAAATTAGAATTTTTAATATCCATACCGGGCGAGACCCACCTGATATAGATATGATATATCATCCATACCAGGTGAATCAGTCGCTCGGTATGCATAATAAATATCCATATTGGGCACCGCCAAGTATGGATATTGGTATGGTCATGGGTCAACCCATGTGACTTTAACATATCCATATCGAGTACTGTCCGATATGGATATCTATTATCCATACCAAGTATCCATACCGGCAACATCCATGTCGAGTATGGATAGTGAAATATACCAGGCAAACCTGGACTTGTTTTGTTGTCGTGTTGGGTTACATAATGGTGATCCAAGCTTTAAAAGCCTCCAAATCCGTTGAAATTTGAGGCCGAATACCTATTATCATGTATGTGCACCCTATATCAAATTTTATGTTTATTATTGTTTACAAATTTATCTTTGTATAAGCATATTAAAACGGTTCATAAGTATAAAGTATTAGCATACAACTATTGTACGTAATACTCCATCATTTTTTTTAACACAAATGATTAGGAAACTACCCGTTCATAGAGATTTTTTAGGTTTAAGTTTCACTGATCACATTTTAAAGCTTATGTATATAGCTTTCTAACATATTATGGGAGTAGCTATCTCCTAATTTTATAGTAGTTATCTAGACAAGCTATTAATCCAATTTGGTGTCAACTTTAAAAACATAACCTTTTTGTTTTAGTTATGTTCAAGTTGATTTGTCCTTACGACAACCTTAAGTACTTACATTTGTTTATTCTCATTTAATGTTGGAAATAAAATGTGGGAACTTCGGAGAGAGATGGAAAGACCCTAGAGATAGCACTCGTGTATAAATGATTCATGTCCTCTAGATGAAGTTCTGAGGTGCATCCAAGTTAGGTCTCTTATGCATGCAAGATAACACAAAAGACAGGCTAAGCATGTCAATTGTAGTTCTTATATTAAGCAATGAAACAAAACTGTCTTCTCCTAATAAATCACATGCTATAAAGAGAAACGAACCAGAATCATCTCCTACAGGAACAAAGTGTTCCATTAATGAGGACAGTGCTCGATGAACTTATTAGCTTCCCCCTATGGTGATGTATGAATTACAGATAAAATATTTGGATATAATTTAAACTTTTATCATTATGCTAATTTTAATTTGTATATATGATAAACAATAGTTTAGAGATTCAACTTTGTACTCTTCTGCTTTAAAGAATGATTCTATATAACCTTAAAGTCAATTTTCTATAACTAAAAATAATGTAAGTAAACTCAGGATAGAGAAAATCGCACGAGATAGCACAAAAAAGTGCAAGTTTTAATTCAAACTAACACCAAAAAAACTGAAACAAGTTTTTTTAGCACTATTTATATTTGCAAAATATAGTTCACAAACAAAGCCTGCAAACTGTGATATTTTTGGGTTCTTTATTCGTGAACTCTAGATCACGGACACTAATTAGGAACTTTAGTGATGCTATTCTTCTTAATGTTAATAGGCCATAATTTTTCACCTACGATTCTCATGATGAGTGTTAATAATTACCACATCTCACATAGCAAGCCAGAAATATGGTTATCTTATAATATCAAGATATCAGTTTTATTTATCCCAATTTAGTATTTTTTTGAAACCAGCTACCAATAAAAGATGTTTATATAAATCTTATGACCTGAAGCGAAAAGGTTGAAAGAGGGTTACGTGAACTTAAAAGACCGTAATCTCTAGAGCGACAGATATTTGCATGAAGTCCACATCTTAAAGCAAAACTGTAATTCTAAAGCTATATAATCTATGTTATCTCTATCAATCACCAGTTAGGCAGGCCATGGTGGGAGAAACTCGATGTTGGTTGCGAAAAGCCAAAAAAACAAAGAAGGGGTTATCTTCAATTGCTAATTCGTTACATCAGTGATGACAAGAAAATAGAGGAGCTGAAGTATAAAAAAACAGAGACCATTATTTATAGACATAACCATGTAAAGTTTGTTAAGCAGGGGGAGAGGCCTTTGAATATATATATATATATTATACATAAAAATTGTAATCTAAAAAGTAAAATATATATATTTATTAAAAACAAATATGGCCCCGACATAAACCGTCTCGTTGCCCCTAAAAGCAAGGTTGTACAAAGAATTTTTTATTTATTGGTGCATTTATTGATCTTGTCATGATTTAAGAATGACGTTTGGGCAAAAATAGGTCAATAGATGAGGTATACGAGCAAAGGGCCCACGTCTAACATAAGTTCTAACGAAGGTGAAAATCATTACTTATAAAGAAATAGCAATAAAGGAGTCTCCCTACAAAGAATCACCAGCTAAGGAACCCCGTACCACAAGGAATCACCATCCAAGGGACCCTCGCCATTGGGAGCCCACACAGTAGGGAAATATTACCCGAGGGACCCACGTTACAGGATATAACACCTAAAAAACTCCTCCCTGGGGAATCACACCTTAGGGCCGCTCACCTCTAGTGGGGACACCGTAGAGATGGCTCATGCTAGGCTTAATCATGCCCAGTTCCAGAAGCTTTGTAATGTATTCAAGTTGGACAGTTGTTGGTGCAACGGCAAGACAACACTCCAAAAGCATGCTTTATATCATTAGTTGGAGGCTCACCCAATTACTCAATGGTTTAAATTTTTATATCTGACGGTTATTAATATATTGTTTTCATTCAAAAATCATGATTCGAGTCTCCTATGCAATCTGTTTTTTTATTTATTCTACATTATTCTATCTATATTTGGATTTGATCCATGGGCACGCAAGGCTTGTATAAAAACTTTATAACATTAGTTGAGCCCTCACTCTAAACATGTAAAGTGTTGATTTCAGAGCATGGAGATTTCCTATGACCAGTTCACTGATCACCACGATATTGATCTCTTTCACCACTTGTAAATATAATTAAAGTGACTATTAATAGTCTTTTTATCCATGACCTGGAATAGTGACATCTACATCAGAAAGTGATACTTGTTTGGCAATTAACACTTTCTTATCTCCCTCAAAACACGCAATCAAGACTTGGTAGTTGTTTTCCCTGGACCGGAGTCTGGAAAATCTTTTTCAGTTGACTCATATACTTCCTTTCCATCATAGAAGTTGATAACAATTAATGGTAGCATCCCCGGCAAATCATCCCAAACACTGACCATAATGGCCAGTAAGAGAACTACTCTCTGCGTCTCAGCATTGCTACTGATATTTAATCTCTTCCATTCATTCCGTGAAATCGACACAGTAACCAGCACACAGTTCATATCTGATACTGAAAATGAAAGCCTCGTGTCATCTGAAGGTAACTTCAAACTGGGGTTCTTCAGTCCTGGAAAGTCTGAAGCTCGATATGTTGGAATATGGCTCAATAAAATCTCCGAACAAACGGTTGTTTGGGTAGCCAACAGAGAAGCTCCAATTAAGAGCTCTGCGGGTGTTTTCAAGATTGGTGGAGATGGAAATCTTGCTGTTTTTGTTGACGATCAGAGCAGCCCTCTTTGGTCTACTAATGTTTCTGTGCCAACAGGTAACTCCACTGCCAAGCTCTTAGATACAGGAAACCTCGTTCTGGCAGCTAAAGGAAGAATTATATGGCAAAGCTTTGATTATCCAACAGACACAATGCTACCTGGTATGAAATTCGGATTCAGCCTGAAAACTGGCCTCAACAGTACCATAACTTCCTGGAAGTCAATCGATGATCCGACGCCTGGAGAATTCTCCTGTCGGTTAGACACTCAAAGCATACCTCAGCTTTTCGTGTACAAGAACTCGGTTACACTCTGGCGCAGTGGCCCTTGGAATGGTCGCATGATGAATGGCTTGCCTGATGTTGGAGGCCACAAAAGTAATTATTCTGACCAGATTAATCTTGTCAATATGACATTTGTGAGTGACATCGATGAAGCCTATTTCACTTACACACCATTAAATGGGGCTGTTTTCTCCATAGTTGTTCTAGAGCCAATGGGAATTCTGAAGAGACTAGTTTGGCACGAGGGTCTGAAATGGGTAAAAGTCCAGACCGTGCCCCAGGACTTGTGTGATGAGTATAGAAGATGTGGTGCAAACACAATTTGCAATGAGGACACGTTGGCGCACTGTGCATGTCTTCCAGGGTTTAGACGGTTATATCCTCAGGATTGGTACCTAAAATGTGAGGAAACAAGGAAGGCAGGCTGTGGCAAAGGTGATGGGGAGGGTTTTGTGAGACTGGAAAGTGTGAAGTTACCAGATGCCAGAAATTCTACCGTTTATAATAACATAAGCTTAGAGGAGTGTAAGAGAGTTTGCTTGAAGAGCTGCAACTGTACAGGGTATGCTAGCATATATGTTGATGATTTGGGACAAGCGTGCATAGTGTGGCACGGTGAGTTAAGAGACGTAAGGCACTATAAAAGTGGACAAGATTTTTACCTAAGAGTAGATGCTGTCGAGCTAGGTATACAAATTCTTGATCTATTCATCATTTCCTTTTTTCAACCTGAATGTTGTATATGAAGATCAATTTGAATTACTTGAGCCTAACTAATACTAATCTGAATGAAATCTTAAATTTTGCAGCAGCATACGCCCAGAGAAATGCGAAACACTTTCTAGCAACAAAAAGTACAGTTTTATATTTTATTGTTCCCGTGGTTGTTGAAACAGGTCTAGCAGCTCTGTTCTTTTACTACTTGTGGAGGAGGAATGCGAAGAAGAAAGGTGATTTGAAGTACCAAAAACTATACATCTTAATCAATTTTAGTGAATCAAATTCTAAATCACCATTTTATTACTTTGATGTATCTCATTTTCCATGTGTGTTCAATGTATTAGCATCTAAAGGAAGCAATGGATATTCCAGAATTATCTTACTTTTGCCTTGATTATACTACTCTTTTGCCTCGCATTGCAAAAAATTAATTGATGATAGAAAGATATGAACCTGACAATTATAAGAATGTTGAATGATTGCACCTTCTTTTGTATGTTGAATAATTCAGAGCGAAAGAGAAAGCAACAAATTCGTCAAAGGTTGATTTTGGATTCAACAAACAGTTTATCAAACCATATGGACTCTCCTAATAGAAGTGGTGAAAGTGGGAATACAAAATTGACATTGTTCGAACTAGGTACTTTGATAGTGGCAACTGATCATTTTTCATCTGCAAATAGGCTTGGACGAGGAGGCTTTGGGTCAGTTTATAAGGTAATCTCTCTGTATTTCAGAGTCTAGGACAATTTATCCTCGTAATAGATAATTGTGTTGCATTGATTTGTGTTTTGTCCTTGGTTCTTTCTCTCAAATATATTTTGCTATTTTTAGACCTGTAAGTATATAGAAGGAGCAGAGCCCTCAAAGAAGCTTACATAAAGTAATGTATGCCATCCATTAGTAGGTCAAACCTACTCTTAATCTACGTTGAGATTTGGGTATTCAAATTCTAGAGCTGGTATCAAATGCACAAAAACATGTTGCTTCTTGATAACTTTGGGAATTAATGTCAATGTAATTTGAATTGAATTTCAGGGTCAATTACCTAATGGACAAGAGATAGCTGTCAAGAAATTATCAAAAAATTCAAGACAAGGAATCATGGAATTCAAAAATGAGGTCTTATTGATTGCAAAACTTCAACATAGAAATCTTGTAAGGCTATTGGGTTATTGCATTGAGAAAGATGAAAATATATTAATCCTTGAATTTATACCTAACAAAAGCTTGGACTACTTCATTTTTGGTATGGACAGTCCTTACTTAGTTTTCCACTTTTTATTTGTGTATAAGTAGCATGTGTCTACTCTAATATTTCCTCTTTGATGCAATATAATTTAAACAGATCGATCGAGAAAGTTATTATTGGATTGGAAAACTCGCTTTGATATAATTTTAGGAATTGCTCGAGGGATTCTATATCTTCATCAAGATTCTATATTAAGAATTATCCACAGAGACCTAAAAGCTAGTAATATTCTTCTAGATCAAGAGATGAAACCCAAAATCTCGGATTTTGGTACTGCAAGAGCATTTGGAGGGGATGAAACCCAAGCAAATACAAAAATAGTTGTTGAAACTTAGTAAGTATGAAATACAATGGATAGAAAACTAACTTACTACCCTTATTGAACAAAAGTTAGTATCTAATTGCTAACATCATCCTCATATATAACATATAGATGTAATGGGTCTCTAGCTAGGAGTATGTTATAACTTATATAGTTATTAATATTTATGGGTTACAGTGGTTACATGTCACCGGAATATGCACTAGATGACCTTTTTTCTACGAAATCAGACGTTTTCAGTTTCGGAGTCATATTACTAGAGATTATAAGTGGCAAGAAGAATAAGGGTTTTTTCCATGATGATCCAGACTCAAATTTAATACAATATGTAAGTTGTTTCCTATCTTCCATATGCATGTTTCTTTTATCAATATTGGTTTGACACTCACATTGTTTTTTTCTCATGTAATGCTTGAAATAAGACATGGGAACTTTGGAAAAATGATAAGGCTTTGGAAATAGTTGACTCATGCATAATTGGTTCAAGTCTTTCAAGTGAAGTTCTGAGGTGCATTCAAGTCGGGCTCTTATGCGTCCAAGATATTGCAAGACACAGGCCTAGCATGTCGACTGTGCTTTTTATGTTAAGCAATGAATCAATGCTTCCCTCTCCCAAGAAATCTACATTTGCTATAAGGAGGAATGAACTAGATTCATCTACTATAGGAACAAAGTGTTCATTTAATGAGGTGACAATCACAACATTCAGTGCTCGATGAATTTATTAAGTTTCGACAAGCTGTTGTATAAATTATCGTTAAAATATTTGGATATGCATTAAACTTTGTCCCGTTTTACTAATTTTAATTTGCATATATAATAGATGATAGTTTAGAGATACAACTTTCTACCGCTATACTTCCAAGACAAACTCAGTATGACCTTACCTTGAATTTTGTTTTAATTTAAAAGAATCAGCATCTATAATTAGGCACTTCAGTGACAATTAATCTCCTTCTAATTAATTATTATAGAACATAATTTTTCACATCTAAGATTTTATTGACGAGTATTGATCTGTATAATCTCACACGGCAAGCCAGAAAGATAATTATTATCATGATATTAATTTGTCTTAATAAAATAGACCTTTTTGGAAACATATAACATTGTGTAAATTTAATCCTATGACCTGAAGCAAACTAATTAGCTAAGGCATACGTGAACATAAAAGTCCATAATATCTAGAGTGAAGGATATTGCAAGAAGCCAACCTCTTAAAGCAGAACTGTAATTCTGTGAAAGTGAATTAGTTTGTATTGGAAACCTGAAGCAAATCGTATTTGCATCTAATAAGAGATTGGCTATGGTACAAACATAAAATTTGTTTGTACCGTGGAAACACACTTTGGCTGCCAACTGGCAGCCAAAAAGTGTTAATTAAACCTGCAGCAACCGGTTGAAACCGGTTGCTGCAGATTTAAAATATTAATTTTATAATAAATAATATTAAAATAATAATTTATTAATTAAATAATATATTAATATAATATTTTATAATGAAATATTATATTATAATAATAATATAAATATTTTAAGTTATTATTAATATTATATTTATTATTATAATAAAATATATTATCATATATTTTATTATAATAAAATATATTATAATAAAATATTATATTATATTATTATTTGTTAGATTACCGTGATAAGAAAGCTTTTTGTCACGCTAAGGCGTGACAGACGTAAAACCGTGATAAAAAATTATCCTATCATGGCTACACTATTTCATGACGTTAGAGTTGTTCGGGGAACAACTCCAACGTCCATTTAAACAAGTACGTAAGGCGTGACAGACGTAAAACCGTGATAAAAAATTATCCTATCACGGTTACATTATTTCATGACGTCAGAGTTGTTCGGGGAACAACTCCAACGTCCATTTAAACAAGTACGTAACGTCAACTTGTTCCCATCAACGTTAAAGTTGTTTACTGAGCAAGTTTGACGTTTAGACAACGTCTAAAATTGTTCAACTTGAACAAAATGATGGATGACATCAACATAACGTCAAAGTTGTTCCCTGAACAACTCCAACGTCCATTTAAATAAGTACGTAACGTCAACTTGTTCCCATAACATCAAAGTTGTTCCTTTAACAAGTTTGACGTTTAGCACAACGTTTGAAGTTGTTCAAGTTGAACAAAATGGTGTATGACATCAGCAAGACGTCAGAGTTGTTCCAGGAACAACTCTAACATCCATTTAAACAAATACGAAACGTCAACTTGTTCCCACGAACGTTAAAGTTGTTTCCTGAACAAGTTTGACGTTTAGCACAACGTTTGAAGTTGTTCAACTGGAACAAAATGATGGATGACATCAACATGAGGTCAGAGTTGCTGGGGGAACAACTCTAACGTCCATTTAAACAAGTATATAACGTCAACTTGTTCCTACCAACGTTAAAGTTGTTTGGTGAACAAGTTTGACGTTTAGCACAACGTCTGAAGTTGTTCAAATTGAACAAAATGATGGATGACATCAACATAACGTTAGAGTTGTTCGGGGAACAACTCCAACGTCCATTTAAACAAGTACGTAAGGCGTGACAGACGTAAAACCGTGACAAAAAATTATCCTATCACGGTTACCCTATTAAATCATGACATCGAGTTGTTCGGGGAACAACTCCAACGTCCATTTAAACAAGTACGTAACGTCAACTTGTTCCCACCAACGTTAAAGTTGTTTACTGAGCAAGCTTGACGTTTAGACAACGTCTGAAGTTGTTCAACTTGAACAAAATGATGGACAACATCAACATCACGTCAGAGTTGTTCCTTGAACAACTCTAACGTCCATTTAAACAAGTACGTAACGTCAACTTGTTCCCACAACGTCAAAGTTGTTCCCTTAACAAGTTTGACGTTTAGCACAACATCTGAAGTTATTCAAGTTGAACAAAATGGTGTATGACATCAACATGACGTCAGAGTTGTTCCAGGAACAACTCCAACGTCTATTTAAACAAGTACGAAACATCAACTTGTTCCCACGAACGTTAAAGTTGTTTCTTGAACAAGTTTGACGTTTAGCACGTCTGAAGTTGTTCAACTGGAACAAAATGATGGATGATATCAACATGAAGTCAGAGTTGTTCGGGAAACAACTCTAACGTCCATTTAAACAAGTACGTAACGTCAACTTGTTCCCACCAACGTTAAAGTTATTGGCTGAACAAGTTTGACGTTTAGCACAATATCTGAAGTTGTTTAACTTGAACAAAATGATGGATGACATCAACATCACGTCAGAGTTGTTCCCTGAACAACTCCAACGTCCATTTAAACAAGTACGTTACGTTAAATTGTTCCCACTAACGTCAAAGTTGTTCAATAAACAAGTTTAATGTTTAGCTAAATATCTGAAGTTGTTTAAATTCAACAAAAACGCGTTGGCGTGATAGAGGAGCTTCTTGTCATGCTCAAGCATGAAGCTTGCCATGGGCATGATGCCGAATTCTTTTATCACGGCCAACCGTGACATAAGACTTTCCTATCACAGATAGACTATTAAATGATGACATCAGCATACATCTTTTAAAAAATGCATAGGCATGATAGAATAGCCTCTTGTCACGGTCAAGCGTGATAGAAGGCTCTTTCATCACACCTAAGCTTGACTCATTCCTTTGTCATGATGTGAGGCTCTTCTATCATGGCAAACCATGATAAAGAGCTCTCCCGTCACGGTTAGAGTAGTAAATGACTATTTGTCATTGTTTTTTTTTTTTTTTTTTTTGAGATACTATTATTTTTAATTAAAAAAAATTGTATATTAAAAAAATGAAAACCATGTCCTCTCTCTCTCTCCACCTAGATCATCTCTCTCTCTTATTCTTTTATGTTTTTTTTTTAATTTTTTTAAATGAAAGTAGATTAGTTGAAGATCTGAGTTTCTAATCCAGCTCAAATCTAGGATGAATCATTTTAAATTTTTAATTTTTTCAAGAAATTTCGTATTTTTTTTTTTGTTTTTTTTAAAAAAAAAAAAAAAAAAATGATTAAGGGTGCGACCGCACCATTGTTTCAGTGTGGCCACACCATTGCTTCAGCGGCTAAGTGTTGGTGCACAGCCGCACCATTGGTTCAGCGTGGCCGCGCACCAACACCAGTGTTGGTGCACGACCGCACCACTATTTCAGCGTGGCCGCGCACCAATACCAGTGTTGGTGCGCGACTGCACCACTACTTTAGCATGGTCGCGCACTTATACCAATGTTATCCAATTTAATTTTTAATTTTAAAATATAGAAAAATATAATAACTTAAATGGAATTATTTTATATAAAATAACTTAAATTGGATTAAAATATTATTTAAAAATATTTTGTATAAAACAATTTTATGAAATTTATTTCTTAAAAATATATAAAAGTATGTTTTATTTTATTTTTTATATAAAAAGTTACCCTTACAATTTAACTTTTGAACATAACTTATGATGAAACTAAAATATAGTAATTTTATTTTTTGTTAAATTAAAATTCTTACTTGTTATTGAATTGTAAATTCATTTAAAATTGTTTTTGAATGCGAATTTGAAATACAATTTAATTATGATTTATTTTTTAAAAAATAAAAATTGTTATAGTAAAATTTTAAAAATATGATGACAGGAGAATCGTGATGGGAGACTGTCCTGACATGCTTGGCTCTTGTCATGTATAGGCATGATGAGATAGCCTCTCGTCATACCTAAGTGTAATGAGAGTCTTCCGTCACACTTGCCTTAGGTGTGATGGGAGGCTCTCTCGTCCCATCACGGCCAAGGTTTGCACCACTCATGGGTATGTGGTTGTATCACTGTTGTAGTGTGGTCATGCATCTATACCACTGTAATCAAATTATATTTTTAAATTTTTATTTTAAAATATTGTAAAATATCATAACTGAAATTAGAAACTGTCATATCACGCTTGTGTGTGATGAGACACTTTCCTATCACGTCTTAAGCATGATAGGAGCCTTTCCCATCACGTCAAATGGAAGGCTCTCTCACGATCTTCCCATCACTTATAGGTGTGATGATAGGGTATTCTATCACAACTTGAGTGAAAATAAAGTCTTTTCTCATAGCATAAGCGTGGCAAGAAGACCTTTTGTCACGCTTGTTATTTTTTTCTACTTTTTTTGACCCTGCCATATTTATTATTATTTTTTTTATTTTGTGCAATTACAAATCAATTAAATTACTCATTATTTTGGAATTTGATTTTAATATATCGTATTAAGTATTTTTTTTCTTTGAAATAATATTAAATATAGTTATTAATATTAGTACAAGACAAGAATATTGTTATTGTCATACAATCTACACCCCTAAGGAAGAAAGAAATTTATAATAACAATCAAATAAAAAACCTTATCAAATGAATGCGAAAGGTACAAGTCAAGAAACTTGACTGGAAAATTTAAATTCATTTGCTCAATTTAATGTCCAAAAAAATATATAATCATGAATAAAATATTATATAAATAAATTGATGAAATTTATATTTTTTGCATAAATTTAATTTTTTTATCACCGTAACATTGAACTTGTTCCAATTTAAGTTTTTTATAATCCTTATTTTCTTCATTTTTCATCCAATATAATATTCTATTTTATATTTTAAAATATGGTAAAATATAATAACTTAAATTGGATTATTTTAAAAAATAACTTATATTGGATTAAAATATTATGTAAATATATTTTTAAATAAAATAAGTTTATTACAATTATTTCTTAAAATACATAAATGTATTAACATTTAATTTTTATAATTTCAGAGATATTTCTGTTAGAATTTAATTTTGCATTTACATATATATCATTCTGATGTTTAAGAAATATTTTGATGGTACGGTCCATTTTTTTACGATACACTTATTGACTATGGAAAATTTTAATTTAGTCCCTAATGTTTAGAAAAAATATTACTTTTTTATTTATTTATGCATTTTGAATACCCGTCATCTCTAACGTTTCATAAATTCATCAATTTAGTCGTGCTGACCAAAAAACTTGATGGTCAAACATAAATGGAAGTTGCACAATGATAGATTTACCCCTAAGCAAAAAAATAATGAGTTATATATTTAATTGTAAACTATTGATATATTTAAAGAAAAATTACAGTTTTAGATTTGGATGGAGTTATTCTTTGATTCAAAAATATGTTATAAATTCAATTGATTGTACGTGCATATTCTATTTCTTTATAGATGATAAATTTATTTATAAGTGATGAATCACCAAATAACATTGATTGTATATATTAATTTTAGTAAACATATTTAAAATAAGTGTATTTAATTTTATATTATTTAATTTAAGTCTATATGATGAATATATGTTTAAATTTAGTCTAATGTTTGTGTAAAACATTATAACTTGAGGATGTTTGACTAAATTAGATTTAATTGTGATATACTCATTAAAATGTTATGTTGGGATATTAGGTATTACCTTGACTAAATTAGATTTTATATTAAAATTTTAAAAATACCTTGAATTTTAAAATTTGAAAACATTACCTTATATAACAAATTTAAAAATTAAATCATTATCGTAAACACCCGACCTAAAATAATTTGAGAGTAATAATCTGAAATTCATATTCAATATGATTTGAAAAAATTTTAAAATAAAAATTTTTAAAATAAAAGTCAAAAACTCTGTTATATATTTAATTGTAAAACTATTTTAAAAAGAAAAACACAAATTTAACCAACCAATTCTGCAAAATTAGAAAATTCAACCCTAAACCAATTAAGAGACAAGATTCAATTCCAGAAGTGAAAATTGAGTATCCATAAAATAAAAGTTAAGAGTAAAAGTAAGCTTGGTACAAAAATTTAATAGTACATTAACATACTCAATTTAGAAGATCCATGGGTATCCATTTGCATCAATGTGGCATCATTCAAACAACCATGTTACATCTTTCTTTCACATTGTAATCTATTTCCAATTTCGAAACACAAGCCAATTAATAACAAACAAATAAAGAACAAACAACACGGTTTTTTCATCAAAACTGAGCTTACTAAATATTATCCAAAAATAACAGTCCAAACAAAACAACAAAACCCCAAGTTAATGAACAAAAATCCCACAAAGAAAAAAGAAATCACAATTTGTGTTAATGAAACTAGTGCTAGTATAATTGCTATACGCTTTAGAAATGAAATTTCAAGTGCCTTAGAGACACAAAAGTACTTTCGAAAAGGGTCACTAGTCCCTCTTTCTAATACCTCATGTAGCCAAAGAACGAGCATTAATAAAGCCATCTTAGATCTTTCTCTGCTGCCTAACAAGGACCATTCTAACAAGTAATTTGGTTGAACTCTTATCCTTCTCAACTTCTTTAACTACTTGTTCATCCTTTTTTTTGGCACGATAAAATTGCAAGATTAGAGCATGTTATCCAAAACAACACCCTAAAAGAAGACAAAAATAGAAAAACTGCACTAAGTTCTAATAGTTTCTGTAGATGCTAGTACTGTTAATCTAGAAGTCCGCGTTATGTAATCACCTGTAGATCCCTGCAAACAGTTTCTGTCGTCTCCATAGAATCAAAACTCTATAAAATCAAAACTCATGGAAACATTCTTTCGATTTTTCAAGTGCTTTTTACTAAACCTGCAAATGGACAAAAACTTAACATGAGATGGTAAAAAGGAATCAAGCAAAACTGATACAAACCATTATAAAAGGCAGTTGGAAAGCAAAATATATATATATATATATACATATTGACCTCCTGTTGTTTTCCCCCCTCATCTTCATATTCTTCTTCCTCCTCCACCACTTCAGTTACTTCCTAGCAATAAAACAAATGTACTATTCAACATCAACGTTAAGTGATTGAAAAATGCTCAAACATACAAACATGTTTTTTTAATTTTTTTTCACTTTTTTCATCTGAAGAGCCTAGTCCGAGTATATAAAAGTTTTGAACAATACAATACCAAAGTCAAATAATTTAAAAAACAGAACACCATATAGTCTAAGTGTCATATCAAGAGCACAAAGCCATTGCCCAAAGTCTGAATTTTCATTTTTGCTTTTTCAAAATGGTAAAAGAGCAACACGGCGAGCTGAATAACACCAGTTGCCGTCATCACCTCCTATTTTAAACTAAAATTTAAGAATTGAAGGAATAAAAAGTCGATTTCCTTCCATCTATTAAAAAAGATTTATTTAAATTAGGGGAAAGATTATTTTAATCTCTAACTTTTGAGAAAGGATCAAATTTTTAACTATATTTTAGAAAAAGACAAAATAAACCCTAACTTTTCGAAAAAGTATCAAATTAGTCATTCTCGTTAGTCAACTAACGGTCAAACTTAACGGATGACATGATATACAAAGGTAATTTTGTCATTTTAGGAATTAAAATGATCTGATCTCTTAAACTTTTTTCTTTATTTTTTTTTCAGATCATTTTAATCCCTAAAATGACAAAATTACTCTTGTATATCATGTTATTTGTTAAGTTTGACCGTTAGTTGACTAACGAGAAGGACTAATATGACACTTTTTCGAAAAGTTAGGGTCTATTTTGCCTTTTTTGAAATATAGTTAAAAATTTGATCATTTTCCAAAAGTTAGGGACTAAAATGATATTTCCCCTTTAAATTATATCTTAAATAACTGCTAAATCTAGTATATACAATCACCAGACCCACAACTTCAACCATTAACAAGAGCAATTCAAATTCAAAACACGCCAAATTCAATTGAATTCTATAATTTCCAATAACATAGGGATAGTTTACTTCTACAATCTGCATAAGGTATATCCACTCTTTGATTCCAACCATGTTGCATACCAGGGGACGGAGTGAAATCAATTTACAACATAATCTTATATTCCTTTCTGCCAATTACAAAAAACATTTTCAAATTCATAGATTTTGCCAAAAGAAATCTCTACGATCTAACATGACAGATAAATAACAAAGGAAACGATCATCTACATCCAAAAAAAATACCACGACAAAGGTAAGCTAATAAAAGAAATACCATCTAGATTAATATAACATTAGTAAGTAAGTACACCAAGGGACACCAATACAAAGTGCCGCAAATAAATAAATCAATAAAAAGCCTCTACCCATTTAACAGTCCCGAGCTTATTAGAACTACCACCAATTGAAATTATTCAAAAGACAAACACAAAATCCAAAACTATCGGCTTTTATTACAGCAAATGAAGCAAACAAACTCATCTAACAAAAGCTTTATTCCAAAAAGCAAGATTGTTGAATTCTCAATACAAACAAGCACTAACATACAAGTTTTTGACCCCAAAAGATTCCTTACCCTATATCACACATAAGAACCTCAAATTTTTAACATTTTCTATAAACAAATTACTTAAGAATTCCTCTCATTTTGTCACTTAATTCAAAATAACCCAAAAAAGAAACATCATAGCAACTAAAGTCTACAACTTTTTTTTCCGAAAACATAAAAAAGTTTCAAACTTTTATATAAATATTACTGCAAAAAATAACATCAACTAAAGAATCTAAGCAATCAATCAAAATTGAATAGAATATAACACAACAAATATATAAATCCACAGATGCATGTACACATATAAATATCTCCTGAAAATCCACTAACTTGAAGATCTAACAAAAAACCAAATCCAACAACAAAATGAAAACCAAGTATTGGAAACCGAATCCAAAAACACAAACATTATCACCAACACAGGTATTCAAAATGCATCACTAAATATAAAATCAAACCAAATCCAGAAAACAGAAACATTATTACTAAAATTAAACACATAAACCAAAGAAAAAAAAAACTAAGATGATGGTTCCATTCGAAACATAAACACATAAACCTCATCATCAACATACAAACCAAACACAAACATATAAACACCATTAACAGTTGTAATCAAACCCATTTGATGATGAGCTATCATCATGAGTTTACATCGATCCGTCGGAGGTAGCAGTAGGGGAGGAGCAAAGAGAGGAGAGATTACCGACGGAGAAGAGGTGATGATGATGGTTCATTATCTGGGATCGAATCAAACCCAGATGAACCATCATCATGCGGTCGAATCAGATCTATAAGGGGTGGCAACAGTGGAGCAGCAGAGGGAGAGAAGACCGGCATCGAAGGAAAGTAGATCGAGGATGGCATCCTCATCCGCTTCGCATGTAGTGACAACGACCTTCTCTGGTGGCAGTCGGCGGTGCTGAAACGAGATTAGCGACGAAGAAGAGGTGATGATGATGGTTCATTATCTGGGATCGAATCAAACCCAAATGAACCATCATCATGCAGTCGAATCAGATCCATAAGGTGTGGCAATAGTGGAGTAGTGGAGGGAGAGAAGATCGGCATCGAAGGAAAGTAAATCGAGGATGGCGTCCTCATCCGCTTCGCATGTAGTGACAACAACCTTCTCTGGTGGCGGTCGGCGGTGCTGAAAGGAGAGAATAAGCCAGACAAAATGTCTGGTGGAAAGAGAGAGCAACAGAGAGAGTTTCAGAGGAAGAAGGAAAGGGATGTGTCCTTTTCTAACTTGTTTAGCCGGTTCCCCATTTTTATTCCTTTTCAATTTTCTTTTTGTTTTCCAAATATCCTAACCGTTAGATGCAAATTTTGATCATCCAACAATTGGACTTTATTCTTTGGATTTATATGTATGATACAAACACTTTCAAAGTTTGTATGATAGCCGGTCACATCTAATAATTGGCAACATTAAGAATTAAAAGAGCAATGCCGAAATGCTTTACTTTTTCGTGGAATATGTCTTCATTGACGTGTTTGGCCACCATGGTACGTCTCCTGATCACTTCAGCGGATTTGTTGTCGAGTACGCCTAACCACACAAGCATATATTTGCTGACATGCCTAGTTGTGTCAGCTAATCGTTGCTATATATAACCGAATTACATCTAAGCTAGACTTACAGAAATATCCAATTAGGATTTATTCTCTTCTATACTAATCTTTTTATTAATGTACATGAATCTAGTGATATGTGTAATCAATGATTGAGATTTACTTCTTTTTTTTCCTTAATTTTATATACATCACATTGTTATTAAGTGTCTTAGATCAATGTAAAAGAGAATGTCAATTGAGCCAATATTCTCTTCTGACATGTCCAATTGATCAACAAGTCTTGAAGTCATGCCTGGTCACATCATATTTTTTCTCCGAAAAATGTAAAATCAATCTTATCTCTCATACAACAAATTTTTATTTTTTAATTGACATCAAACAAATGAGAAGTCCGATAAGACCTACTGATATCAAATACTGTTTGTATAGTCTGACAATCTATTTATATGAATAGACGATAACAGCTCTTATAACAAAAAAAGAAAACTTTTCACATAAATTATAATATACATTTGATGGGAATTGAACTCTCGATTTTTTAAAGATAAAGAGGTATATAATTACCTGATAAGAGATGATATGTTCATGCTCTGTAGAGTAAATTAGATGCAAGATGGTTTATCAATTGTCTCCGACCTCCCAACTAGACACCTAACTATTCAAAAATGGAGAAAATCTCCGGTGCAAGCTCACTAAATATGTGACATGTGACAATGTCACAAATTATAATATCACAATTACAATTTTTTTTTTTCATTTATGAAAATCTCTGGTGGCCGGATGCACCACATCCATATGGCAATGCACCTGCTGCGCTGTCCCAAAAGTCAAAAATGGAAACTCTGTTGTGCAGTTTCAATGTTGAATTGCGTTCGTATTGGAAGTCTCCTGACAGCGAAAATCTTCCTTTCTTCACCGAATACGTAACCAACATGTCTTATTGTAGAATTTAAAAAATCAAACCACATGGCTAAAAATTTGACACCATATTCGTTCCCATATTAAAATATCTGAGGTGACTTGACTTCTATAGTCTCTGCAGAGCCAGTCCTTCTACCAAGACCACCTAACAAATCAAACAACAAATAAATTAATAAATCATGCTGTAATAAATTTGGAATTCATGTCCAACTACGGCCTACAACACGTCAACTAGTCAAGTTTATAATGCGTACAAGTATTAGAGTTAGTAAAACACATCGCACGAACAGTAAGTCGCACGTCCTATTCAAGAAAAAATCAAACTGACAAGAAATTTTAATTTGACTCCATATACGCTCTGGCCAATTGTATGGACAGCAGTGTCTTTTATTCACATTCGTCCCCACGTGAACAATTAATTGTTAGGTAGCGTTACAATTAATAGCTATCCTGTGTCAGATGTAGTACATCCCTCTGATTGATATTAGCAATACGTACAACAATGAATCAAAAATCATGAATCCTGTGAAATGGTTACTGTACACAGTGCTTATTTTCCATTTTGTTCAATTTTCCACTTCCATTGACACCATCACGCTTAACCATTCCATCAAAGACGGCGAGTTTGTAGTCTCTAGTGGTGACGTCTTCGCACTTGGATTCTTCAGTCCTGGAAAGTCTCTAAAACGTTATGTTGGCATCTGGTTTCGCCAAGTTCGGGAGCAAACCGTTGTGTGGGTGGCAAACAGAGATGATCCCGTCAATGACACATCCGGAGTACTCTCACTCAACGGTCATGGAAACCTTGTACTGTACCAAACTACTAGTAGTGTTCCTGTTTGGTCACCAAATGTTTCGGTCACTTCCAGGAACGGTACGGTAGCTCAGCTCTTAGATTCAGGAAATTTTGTGTTGGTTGAAAATGGCACCAAAAAGATATTGTGGCAAAGTTTTGATCATCCTACAGATACTATGCTTCCACTTATGAAATATGGGTTGGATCGGAGAACGGGTCTAGATAGGTTCTTAACATCCTGGAAATCCGCGGATGATCCAGGGTCCGGCGAGTACTCACACAGGATTGATCCTACAGGATTTCCTCAGTTGTGTCTATACAAAGGTTCAGTTAAGTGGTGGCGAACTGGGTCATGGACCGGGCAAAGATGGAGTGGCGTACCTGAAATGAATGTTGATCCTATCTCTAATTATAATTTTGTCAACAATCAAGATGAAGTTTCCTTGATGTTTAGTTTAAATGATAGTTCGGTGCTAACAAGAATGATGGTGAATGCCTCTGGACTCGTTCAACGTTTCACCTGGAGAAACCATGAAAAAGTTTGGACCTGGACCGGCCCAAATAGTCCGCCGTGTGACTATTATGGTCACTGTGGGCCAAACAGTAATTGTGTCCCGGAAGCATTGGAAGATTTTGGGTGTACATGTCTACCAGGATTTGAACCCAAGAATCCGGAAGAATGGCATTTGAGAAATGGGACAAGTGGGTGCACGAGGAAACGAGGGATGTCCACATGCCGAAGACGGGAACGGTTCGAGAAGGTGGCACGTGTGAAGGTGCCTGACACGTCAGTCACACATGTGAACATGAGTTTGGACTTAAAAGCGTGTGAGAATAAGTGTTTGAGTAATTGTTCTTGTTTTGCTTACACGAGTGCATATTATCAGACTAACGGAGGGATTGGGTGCTTGACATACCACGGGGATATGATGGATACAAGAAGTTATATCAACATCAAGGCTGGACAGGATTTATATGTACGTGTTGCTGACGAACCAGGTAATATCTTCATCAAGTAATTATCAGGTGCAAACTAGTTAACAATAAAAATAAATATTTTTCATTGTTCATGAGGAATATATTCAAGCACAAGTATTTTTTGTTTTATATATTAGTCATATTGATGAATTTAGTTAGGAAGAATTATTAATCAACGGCTTACTAGTATAAAACTTAATGACAACTTTTTATGATTTAATAATGTTAAACCATTATTAGATAGATTCTATTGTGTAATCTAACTAGACTAATAAGATCAAACGGGTATTGTAAGAATAGACTAAAGCGATAAAATTTTTCAGTAAAAATTCATTTGCAAACTCAACGTGTACTTAATATTCTAAATATTTTTAGTTTTACTATACATTTGAACAACGGGGAATGCAACCGTGAGGTATGTTGCATGACATCCAAGTCACACAGTGCAACTGGTACCATTCACAAAACTTATGTCGAATTATATTTTACTTCTTTTAATTTGTATGGGGCCAAGCAGCCTGCGATAGCATGATCAAAATTTTATGTGATCATGCTTCATAGTTAGGACAAAACTCCATTGGTGAGTCAATGCACTAAGTAAAATGTTAAAAGCTCGCAGCTCAAGATTCCTGTTAGTTTTTTCTTATATATCTCTATAAAGCACCAACTGATAACTGATTAATTTTTCATAATTATGAATTGTGTTTCGCCAACTTAAGATGGTTCACCTGGCAAGAAAACAATAATGGCGGCCGTGATAGCTTCTTTCTTTGCAATGCTTCTCATGATAGCCACCGTGACTTGGTTCTTCAGAAGGAAAAGAAGAGGTATAATCGAATTTATTTTCACTCTTTGCCTTTTTCGGTCAATTGTAATAATCTGCTTAAGAAGTTAAGTAGACATTACTTAATCATGTTTTTGATGCCAGAGAAAGCAAGTTTGAGATATTTGGACGAGTCCATTAGAAAGGAACAAGATTTGCCGTTACTTGACCTGAAGACCATTGTCACAGCAACAAATAATTTCTCCTTTGAGAATAAACTTGGTGAAGGTGGTTTTGGCTCTGTGTATAAGGTTGTATTCTTTAATCAACTGCCTCACCTTTTCATTTGTATTTTAATTCTGCATTTAAGAGTTGGTACTTCACCTCTTCTACATATATTGATCAGTACTGATTGCATTGCAATCTAATAATTTATTATTTTTTTTATGGTCACCGTCTTTAGCAAAGTGTTTAGGTTGCAAAATAACTTAAAGAGTCTCACTAATGAGTACCTTAAATGCACACATAAGATGACCCTGCAAATTATGTTATATGATTTTATCCCCGAACTTATTTCAATGACTTTGTTTTCCCACTTTAAGGCTTTGAATCAAGTTTATTTGAAGGGCCCTGTATAATAGCTCATATACATATTAAGTATTTGTCATTAATGAGTAGGACAAACCAGTCTTAATCTATATGAATCATTTAGGAACAGAAGATTTTGAGTTCTGTAGCTAGTTTTTGCCTTTTATATATATATATATATATATATATATATTATGGCAAAGACAAGCAACTGTATTCAAGTAACGGCTTGCTTCTAACACTGTTGGTGACTAAAATTTTTCTTTCGAGCTAAGGTTATCTATCATTTTATTTATTTAGGTTAAAAGCCTTCTTTATCTATCTTTAGCATAATCACTTTTGTAGTCATTCAACTTATTTGTGAAGCTAAACAAACAATGGCTATGCTAGAAGACAGTGCAAAAAGCAGAAAGCATTTTGCAAGCATGGTTTGATAGTACTTTGTGGAATTGATATGACTAATCCCAATGATGTTTTAGGGTCAATTACCCAATGGTCAAGACATAGCCGTAAAAAAGCTATCAAAAGATTCTAGACAAGGAATATCAGAATTCAAAAATGAAGTCTTAGCGATAGCAAACCTTCAACACAGAAATCTTGTAAGACTCTTGGCTTGTTGCATTGATAAAGGTGAGAAGATGTTAATCTACGAATTCATGCCTAACAAAAGCTTGGACTACTTCATTTTTGGTATGTCTACTCCTATATTCTGCATATGGTGTTCGTATAGCTTCTATATATCTATGCTTTCTAATATATGTGATCTCATGTAACTGAAGGAGACCCATCAAGAAGGGGATTGTTGGATTGGAAGCGACGTTTTGATATTATTTAGGAATTGCTCGAGGAATTCTTTATCTTCATCAAGATTCTAGGTTAAAAATTATCCATCGAGACCTAAAAGCTAGTAATATTCTTCTAGATGGAAAGATGAATCCCAAAATCTCAGATTTTGGTACTGCAAAAATATTTGGAGGAGATGAAACTCAAGCAAACACAAAAAGAGTTTTGGGAACTTAGTAAGCCTCTTCTCTCTCTCTCTCTCTCTATATATATATATATTAATACAATGATGACTATGTTGTAATTAAGGTTACTAACATATATCAATGGTCTGTAGTGGTTATATGTCGCCAGAATATGCATTAAACGGTCTCTTTTCAACAAAATCAGATATTTTCAGTTTTGGAGTGATAGTACTGGAAGTCATTAGTGGCAAGAAGAATAGGGGTCCTTACCTTGATGAACCTGATTCATATTTGATACAATATGTAAGTTGTTGCTTGCCTATCCTTTGATTTTGTTTTCCACTTAGTAACATTAGAACTCAAGTTACATTTTTTTTTTTTAATTATTATTATATGTAATGGTGGAAATAAGACATGGGAACTTTGGAGACACGGTAAGGCCCTGGAGATAGTTGATTCATGCATTGCTGATTCGTGTCCTGCAAGTGAAGTTCTGAGGTGCATTCAAGTCGGGCTTTTGTGTGTGCAAGATAATGCAAAAGACAGACCAAATCTGTCAACAGTGATTTTTATGTTAAGCAATGAAACAATGCTTCATTCTCCCAAGAAACCAACATTTGTTATTAAAACAAATGAATTGGATCTATCTATTGAAGGACGAAGTTGCTCCATCAATGAGGTGACAATTACAACACCTAATGCTCGATGAATGTGCTAGCTATTTACCAAATTACCATCCACAAATTGTAATTTAGAGATTCATCTTTGTACTAGTATGCATGCTTAGAAGAAATATTTCATGCGAAGGTGACCTGATTGTGAGTATTTTTTTATCTTTGTACTAGTATGCATGCTTAGAAGAAAGTAAACTTGGCATAGTTAGAAACTTCGCAGTCTCTATCTAATCGTCCTTGATTTTTCTTGGACTTGTGGATCATCATTAGAGTGCTACAGTGCTTTCTTCTGATGGATTTCACAGATATCAACTTCCTACACAATTTTTAATCAGTCGAATAATTTGTTGTTATTAAATTTATATTATTATTTCGGAAGATAATTAATAAATATAATTCAACCTAAAAAAAAAAAAACAAAATTTGTTTGAATATTCCAATTTTTGTGGAATTGCAAGTTCAATCTCCATTGAATTTTCCAAAGCCATAGGCCTAAATGCGTCTTGTAAACTGCTGACCAAGAAGGAAAGATAAGTAGTTTAGTCAGATCCACTACCACTGTTCCCATCTTGAGTTCGGCGTCAATAGAAAATTAATATTTGTGGCATCTCTCATGGCGAATCAGAAAATTTTCATAAAATCAAGATATGAAGTTGAGTTATTTCAACTGGATGGACAATTTTTTTATATATGAAGGACATTTATTGTGTAAACTTTATGATCTGAAGCGACACTGAAATTACAATATGCTCGTGTAAACTTTGGAGTTAGAATGGTATGATTAACATGTCTTATTATAGAAAAATTGAACTGTATGGCTAGAAATTCGACACCCTGACCACATCTGCTAAATTGTAAGTATTGTCTTTTTCTCTTTACATGGTCCCCCCTTGAAAAATCTGAGGGGACTTTGTTTTTATAGTCTGCAGAGGTGCTACATCTATACTAATAGCACCTCGTTAATTAAACAACAACAGAGGAATCAAGATATCATGAATCCTGTAAAAAGGGTATTGAACACTCTCCTTGTTTTCCATTGACGTACCACGGTGATATGATGGATACAAGAAATTACACAAATGCTGGACAGGATTTATAAGTACGTGTTGCTGCTGATGAATTAGGTAATATATCTACTGAGTAATAATTGGATGCAGACTACTCCTAAGTGAAGTGGCGCCACTGCCAGCTTTGCGTCCTTCATGCTGAGGGTTGGGAGTATGTGGACAAAAGTGTAGGCAATTTTGTAAAAATTTTCACTGGTATGTGGATAATTTTCTCGCTATGAGTTGATCGTTCTTTCCCTCTATTTGGAAGTAGTGATCTGAGCTGTTCCATAAGAGTCATATATCTAGGAGATTCCGATAGTTGTAAAAGTATACTAATAATGTCAAAAAAGAGAGAAAAAACAAAAAATAATAAAAAATAAAAAGCGCTGGTATGCATATTTACATTGCGAAACTTGAACAACGCGGTATGCAACCACCATATCACGATGTGTGAAATGCAAGTCAAACGATCTGGTCTATTCCCAAAACATGCAAATTAGTCTGCCCCTGATAGAACTTTATGTCTAATACAAATTACTTCTTCATTATTAGTGGGCAAGCTACTTGCAATAATGAAATACCATGATGCAAGAGACAGGCCAAATATGTCGATTATAGTTTTTTTGTTAAGCAATGAAACAACAGTTCCTTCTCCGGAGAAACCTACATTTGTTATCAGGATGAATGATCCAAGGTCACCTACTAGTGAAACTAAGTGTTCCAATAACGAGGTAGCAATGACCACATTGAATGCTCGAGGAATTTACTAGGTTCTCTTAGGTGTAATATAAATTACAGTTACAATTTTTAGACATGATGAATTAAACTTTAATAGTGTTATAGTAATTTTTGCATTTTATGCTAATGATGTGAGACATGAATAGATGCCTAGTTTTAATCTTTCTTTAGACAACTATCTCACTAATTACATTGTGTAATTACCTCTGCAAACTGTTCCTCCAAAGATCATTTAATTTTCATCTATGAGAAAAGGACCATCCTAGGGACAGAGAATTCGTGATCTAAATTACAATAAAGTAAAGGGAACAGTCTTTGTAAATACGTCTGTGACAATGAAGGAGCTTGTATATAGCAAGGTACTAGATCAAATGTGATTAGTGAAGCTGATTGCAAAAATACCCCTATCTTTTCTTGTTTTGCATAAATGTACACAAGGTGGTGGTTATTGGACCACAAAGAATAGATCTTTTTCTCACCTACCCAACTAGCATGTATTCAAATATATAAATGGGGCATGAGCTTGTTACGGGAAGCCCAGTTGGCTTTTATCAAGCTTGGTTTGAGAATAAATGAGCCTCTCCCCACTTATAACACATAATGTGTCATAATTTAAGTTTGTGATTAGGTATTCATTGCAACCATCTCTCCAAATATTTTTCCTTGAAAAATAATGTCATACGGTAATCTTCATATGTACAAATTAGAACTTTTAGAAATGCTTAGCTTCATTTTTAAATGCTTCATTCCGGAATATATATAGTGTTAAAAAATTATTTATATGAATAGAAGGGTCATTTTAGTTTTAAAAAATTATTTATTTGAACAAAGGGATCATTTTAGTTTTTTACACCGGATTTCTAAAATATCATGCCGACTTGCATCCAACTACTCACTCCCTTATGTTTCCTCTTTTTCATGTCCCAATTCATGACTGCTAAAGGATTCACGGTTAGAATGAGAACAAGTCAATATAGATTTAGAAAAGATCAAAAAAAAAAGATAAACAAATAATTTTTAAACCCAGTTAAGCACGACAAGTTTTGTTGTTTGTGATCACGTGACCGGTAACTCAAACATGCTATTCAAGAAAAACCTTTTTGGCAAGAAATTTTGACTCCATCTTCAAACTACCCAATTAAATTGAAAGGATTGTCCTTTCCATCTTTTTCATGATTTCTTTACCTGGTCCCAGGCTAACAATTGCCTGGCGTGGAGTCTCTGTCATCAGCAGTCCCTCTCATTTAATGTCATCGATCGATATACATAACTACACACTCGATGAACATGGCCCCTCCATCCATACAATCAATGAATCACAAATCATGAATCCTGTAAAATGGTTACTGTACACTGTGCTTGTCTTCCAATTTTTCCGATTCTCTACTTCCATTGATAGCATCACAGCAAACCATTCCATTAAAGACGGTGACCTTATAGTCTCCGGAGGAAAGGTCTTTGCGCTTGGATTCTTCAGCCCTGAAAACTCTGTTAAAAGGTATGTTGGAATTTGGTACAACCAAATCCAGGAGCAAACCATCGTTTGGGTGGCTAATAGAGACCATCCAATTAGTGATTCATCCGGGGTTCTCTCAATCAACGGTCAGGGAAACCTCGTCCTGTACCATGGGAGTCAGAATAGTACTGTTCCTGTCTGGTCTACAAATGTTTCGGTCACTTCCTTGAACAACATGGTAGCTCAGCTTTTCGATTCAGGAAATCTTGTTTTGTCTCAGAATGGTAGCAAAAAGATGTTGTGGCAGAGTTTTGATTATCCTACGGATACTTATCTTCCGTTTATGAAACTTGGGTTGGATTTGAAGACGGGTCTGAATAGGTTCTTATCGTCCTGGAAGTCCCCGAATGACCCTGGACCTGGGAACCACTCTTACAGGATTGATCCGAGTGGATTTCCTCAGTTGTCATTTTACAAGGGTTCGGATAAATGGTGGCGGACCGGGTCATGGACTGGGCAGAGATGGAGCGGGGTACCCGAAATGACACGTAATTTTATATTTAATGTTACTTTTGTCAATAATGAAGATGAAGTCTCCATAATGTATGGTGTAACTGACCCCACTGTTTTATCAAGATTGATGGTGAATGAGTCCGGAATGGTGCAACGTTTCACTTGGAATAACAGAGAGAATAGATGGGTCGGGTTCTGGGCCGCCCCGAAGGAGCAGTGTGACTATTACAACCACTGTGGGGCGAATAGTAATTGTGACCCGTATCATTCGGAAGTATTTGAGTGTGCCTGCCTACCCGGGTTTGAACCCAAATACCCGCAAGAATGGTACTTGAGAGAGGGGTCAGGCGGGTGCAAGAGGAAAAACCGGATGTCCACTTGTCAAAAAGGTGAAGGGTTTGTAAAGGTGGCACGTGTGAAGGTGCCCGACACATCGGTCACACGTGTGGACATGAGTTTGGACTTAAAAGCATGTGAGATCAAGTGTTTGAGTAACTGTTCTTGTATAGCTTACGCAAGTGCATATTCTGAGAGTAATGGTGGGATTGGATGCTTGACGTATCACGGGAACTTGACGGACACCAGAACGTATGCAAACGCCGGACAGGATTTATACGTCCGTGTCAGTGCAGCTGAGTTAGGTATCTGTCTAATTGCATTGCAACCACTTATTTATTATTAGTTGGCCTTGCTTTCAAACATCACGAAAAAGATTGCAAATTTAGATTTCTTGTGTTTCAAGATTAGGACATGAGTCCAATTTGGTAGTAAAAGTAATAAAGTCGTAAAACAAATGAAATATGTTTACATTGGCATGCTGATTTGACGTATATCATGGCTTTCCATTGACATCTCCTCTGACTTAGTCAAGTGATGTACAGTACTTAAAAATGTGTTAGTGTTACTCTAGTGCTAGTCCAAATTTGTGACATAAATGTGCCTTGCTTTTGTTGATCTGCCTAGCTCTGTATGCAAAAAATGGCTCAATTGGGAAGAAGGGCATTGTGGCAGTTGTGATGAGTTCTTTTGTTGCAATACTGCTCTTGGTGGCCCTTGTGTATTGGTTTATTAGAAGGAAAAGAAGGGGTAATGAAATTTCTCTTCACTTGTTCTTCCTAATTCATGTTTTCTGCACTATTTTACACTATTTCTAATGCATAAAAAGTTGAACAAAAATTTGTGTCTGGTGCCAGGGAAATCGAGAAACGGTAATTTCACATATAGTTTTGCAAGTTCTTCGGATGGGAATAGAAGAAGTACAGATTTACCGTTGTTTGATTTGAGCACCATAGCTGCAGCCACAAATAATTTTTCATTGGAAAATAAGCTTGGAGAAGGTGGTTTTGGCTCGGTTTATAAGGTAGTAATCTTCTCTTAAGTGTCTCATTTGCTATTTTACTATAATTTTCTGTGATTCAACATTCTAAAAGTTCAATATCAATTGAGTTGTATTTCTCTCATAAACAACAAGGAAATTATTTTGTTAGTTAATGTTAAAATGGTTTTAGGGTGTGCTTCAAAATGGACGGGAAATAGCAGTTAAAAGATTATCAAAACAGTCTGGACAAGGAATAGGAGAATTCAAAAATGAAGTCTCGCTTATTGCAAAACTTCAACATAGAAATCTTGTAAGTATTGTCGGTTGTTGCATTGAAGGAGAAGAGAAAATGTTAATCTATGAATATGTACCTAACAAAAGCTTGGACTTTTTCATCTTCAGTAAGTATTATTCTTTTCATATATATACATATATATTTCCCTTTTTTAATAGATGTACACATAATGTAGTTTTAATCATCTCTGATTTAATGAAATTTCAACTTTGAATTTAGATGAAGCAAAAAGGTCAATCTTAGATTGGAATAAGCGCTTTGAAATTATTTGTGGGGTTGCTCGAGGAATCTTATATTTACATCAAGATTCAAGATTGAGGATTATTCATAGAGATTTAAAGGCCAGTAATGTTTTACTAGACAATGCACTTAACCCAAAAATTTCAGACTTTGGTATGGCTAGAATATTTGGAGGAGACCAAATTGAAGGAAACACCAACCGCGTTGTTGGAACATAGTAAGATGCCTCAAAAGTCAAAATAATTCCTATTTCCTATTAGTGCAATAATTATTATTACATGATACCAACCATTCAAAGCGCAATAATTTGTTTTCCTAATATGACATTGTAGTGGTTATATGTCACCGGAGTATGCAATGCAAGGTCTATTTTCAATCAAATCTGATGTTTATAGCTTCGGGGTTTTACTATTAGAGATCATCACTGGTATAAAAAGCAGCGGCTTCCATGTTGAAGATTGTGACTCTTCAAATTTGATTGGACATGTAAGCAACCAAGAATTAACTTGCAAATTAATTACTTCTTACAATTAACCTGCAAATTAATTACTTCATCTGTAGTATTTCATTTTTTTTTTAATTTGATATTTTTGTTAACTCTTCAGGTTTGGGATCTATGGAGGGAAGACAAAGCCATAGGAATAGTTGACAAATCAATGGGGGAATCATACCCTGTCCATGAAGTTGTGAGGTGCATCCAAATTGGGCTTCTATGTGTCCAAGAACAAGCAACAGATCGACCCACAATGTCAAGTGTTGTGTTCATGTTGGGCAATGACAATCCTCTTCCTTCTCCAAACCAACCTGCTTTTATTGCTAAGAGAACCCAGAAAATTGGAGATGAAACAGGGACTAGCACTGATGGAGTGAATTCTATAAATGAAATGACAATTTCTATGTTTTATGGTCGCTAGTGGTCCAATTAATTAAGCTTCTAATATTACTTAATTTCAGGCATAATCTTTGGCTTTTATGCTTATTGTGATCATATTAGGCTTCGTTTGGTATAGCTTCTTTAAATAGATCTATTAGAAGTAGATCTTTTGGAATTAAATCTTTTAGAAAAAAGTTATTAGTTGTTTGGTTGTCAATTAAAAAAACTCTTTTAAATTGTTGAGTGTTTGGTTAAATTATTTTTAAAACACTTTTAAATTATTAATTTACCAAAAATGGTATAAGAAAGAGGAGTAATATATTTATTCTAGAAATGTAATTGTTTCAACCTTAATCATAAAAAATTAATCAATCAAACAACTAATAATTATTTGATGTAAATATTTTTTCAAAATATAAATTTTCAATAAAATAAATGTAAAATTATTTTGTTTCTCTATTTTTTATTTTCAAAAGAGAAAGTGTTTCATAGATTTTTAATAAAATAAATGTAAAATTGTTATAATTAAAGTCATATCTAAACTAAAAAATCTATTATTAAAATAGGTACACTTCAAACTAAAACTATTTGTGAAACATAAAAACCAATTACAACTAATTACAGTATATATATATACTGCAATTGCAATTATATACTGTAACTGCAGTATATATGAAGGAGAGTTACATGTTTAGATTGGTCCGGAGGCTCTCAACCTTAGTTTAGTTTCCAAAGTAACTAGGGTTCTGTGGTTTCGTTGAATGATTCCAGCTTTTCCGCAAATAACGTTAGTAACTGAAGGAATCATTTCACATGCTTGGTTAGGTTATCTTTTGCAGTATATATATATTGCAATTGCAATAGTATATAGAGTATTGCAGTGCAGTATATACTGCACTATATATATTGCAGTGTTCAATTACAGTATATATACATGCTAATTACAGTATATATATCAATGAACCATAACAATAAAATCAATTAAAATCAATTGCAATATATGTATGTCAATGAACCACAATAACAAAATCAATTGTAAATTACAGTATATATATATGTATCTCAATAAATCAATAACAAAACTAATAGCAATATATATATATATATATTACAAATATGACATATAACATTTATGACAATAAGATAAAAAAAATTACAATATCAATTAAAACCAATTGAAAAAATAAAAAACACCAAATATAAAAAACTTACCGGTTAGAGAAGAGTTCTCATAAGTTTTGATGAAATAAAAAGTAAATGAAAGTTAAGACTATGTGTTTATATTTATAATGAAAGTGTAATAGGGTTACAATGGTTTAAAGAAATTAACAAAATAAAATAGGAATATATTAGACATTTTAATATTTTTTTAAGAAAAAAAACTCAAAAAGATCTACTTGGAGAAGCTTAAAATTTGAGCTTCTCTAAGTAGATCTTTTTCAACTTTTTTAATTCCTCAAAAGCTCTACTAGGATGTCAACCAAATGATGCAAAAAAAATCAAGTAGATCTTTTGGTATTAAAAAAGTACTTTTGGTCAGTAAATAAACTGTACCAAACGTACACTTAATATGTGCACTCCTAATTCTTTGTAAATACAATATACCAGTCAAACAAGAAATCGATGTACTATAATATATTGTTCACTATTATATGTATATAAATAATTATATCGCCAAATTTTCAATTCGAATGTATGTCAATTAGTCTAAAGTGGATTGGATGACTCACATGTATGAGCTTGATTTTTGACTACTATTTAGAGTTCTGGATTCTTACGCAATAAATTAAATAAATTGTGTTTGAATTGACATAAAATTATTTTTATTAACACAACCAAGATAAAGTAATACGAATAGGAAGCTATTGCGAAGAAAACACTAATAGAGTGAAGCATATTATATATATATATATATATATATATATATATATTACAAAATTGATTTGTAACGAAACTAAATTGGAACCTTGTGAGTGGTGTAATTGGCATCACTTCCCCATCACTTTCGTTATTTCGGACTGCACTTTAGCATTCACTTCAGAAGATCTCGGTTGCAGTAACTGTATTTATAATAAGTATAATGTCAAATATATATATGTATATATACATACTAAATTGAGATCCCGCATAAACCTGGATGCAAGCGAACCCAGAGAAGAGAAGCCCTATACAACCCTACCTGTTTCAACGGTCCAACGGCCATGCAAATGAGAAGCCACATGGATCATGTTGGGTCATTTTTATCATTAACGTAAAAAGGGGTCCCCCAAGGCTGTTTTTAATATATCGTGAGGACACATTTGGTTCATGAGAGGTGGAGAGTTTTGAAGCAGTCTATTCCACCCATCATCCGTCACTCTCCACCTCTTCTACTCCTCTTCACTTGCCTTTCTCACTTTTCAATTTTGTTATTGCAAAAGGCATCGTCCCCATCGTTTTCTCCACACCTGTCATCTAGTGCCACCATCCATTATCCCTCTCTGTCCTCCATGCATTCTTCGAGTTTTCTCCTATGTCGACAAGAAAATTATGATAAACAATAATATTAAAATTAACATAAATTTGATAATGATCCTCAATTATTATAAACTATAATTCACAAATGAATGACACGAACCATGATCTAATATGGTCATTTGTTATTGAGCTTGGTAGTACTAAAAATATTTATTTTAATAGTTCGATATCATTTTTCAAACTCTTGCTAATTTAACAAACTTATATTATCTCATATTGTGATACGTATTATCAATTTCTCGTGTTTGCAAGATAACGTCTATCTACTATTTTTCCTATGTTGATATATCACACTAAAATAGTTGACATAAATGTAATTGTGAATAATCGTAGATTTAAGTTGACATAGATACAAGAATGATAGTACTCATTATTCAAACCAGTTGTGTTCAAGAGTGGTATTGTGAGTTTAAATTCATGTTCATAATGACCACGTTAAAAAACACAAGTTAGTTGCAATTGGCCTAAATCGGGGCAAAACCCAGCATACCATTGGATTCATGAAGTAACAAATGGCAATGGGGTGCCCTACAAATTTAATTTTACACACAATGAGAAGAATAAAAAGAAAAACATTTGATCTTATCCCCTTGAATTATAGATGGGATTGTACTGTGTGCCGTACAGAAAATGGTGCTTTTGTTAAATTTGTGTTTTTGGCGGTATACAAAAATCCCTTCACTACCCGGACAGCTTTATCTGGTGGAATAATTTCTTTGTTGGCATGGGTCCTTTTCACTCTCATCAATTCATTGCTTGGCTGCATTTAACGACCCTCTTTCAATAGTATACATAAATTCTGAAGCAGGAATGTCCATATGCCAACAAATTGATTTCCTAAAACTTCACCAAATATATGAAATATATACACGCCATTCGATTTCTACACCCAATTTTGGCCACTTATTTGTATGATTTGACATCAAAACTCAATGAAACAAAAATGAGTATAAGGTGTATACAGTATAGCCATATAGGTGACTAAAGAGAGCCAGAATATCAACAAAAGTTGAAATGATTCAATAATAAAAAGACTATTACGTTCACATTAATAAGATTATATATTTGAATCACGTTACTTTCTTCCATTATATAATAATTAAAAAAATAAGTGTATGATATTTCCATATTAATTATCCAACGAGAAGTTGAATTGAGGATGGCTTACTTTACCCTCATAGCTTAGCCTTGAGGTTAGGTAGTTTAATTAAAAAAGTCCCGTTTAAGAAATTTAATAATTCTTCAGTAATTTAATTAACTTTAAATGATCGTAAATTCAATGAAAAATTTAATCACTCTACAACATTTATCAATTATAATAACGTGATATGTTTTAGATTTAAGTTAACATAAAAGACAAGAAAACTATACCTTACCAAAATTATTTTTGTTATAGGAAAATTACATATAGGATCTTAATCCACTAAAAGTTAATGATATTATTCACATATTACATGATTTGAACATAAATTTTAAAAAACAGTTTAGATATTCTAATGTTACTCAATTAGTTATGCATTCATTGAATTATTTGTAGTGTCACACCCAAAATAGCACGCATGCAATAAATGCTATGTGTCACTCATAAATTGATTACTAATTAGAGATTAATATTCCCACGACTATAACTAGTAAAAGCAAAAAATGAACATGAATTTTAAAAAATAGTTTAGATATTCTAATGTTACTCAATTAGTTATGCATTCATTGAGTTATTTGTAGTGTTACACCCAAAACAGCACGCATGCAATAAATGTAATGTATCACTCATCAATCGATTACTAATTAGAGATTAATATTCCCACGACTATAACTAGTAAAAGCTAAAAAGAAACAAGTTCTTCTAGGGTTCTCTTAGACTCTTGAGACAGATAATTCGTGGAAGCCTTGTCCCCGAAAAACTCTATTTCCACGTCAATCTCCTTACCGTTGTCTTCTCTTCTACTACTTTCTCTTAGCGGTTCTCTAGTTCGAAGTGTTGGTCGACCAGTCTATGTCTTTTCGTCTCTTCCTCTTAGGTTCTTGAGGGGTTTTGGGGTTTTTATAGGGTTGATCAAGATGTCTTCTGGATTAAGCTTCTAAAAACCCTTTGGTTTTGTTGGTTTTGGCAACCGGTGATTCAATCTAAGAGAAGATAAATAGCTTATGTTTTCTTGATGTCCATAGTTCTATCGATTCTTGGTCTTTTCGATCTGTTATAGCAGTGATAGCAAGGTTCCTTATCAATTTTATTGGTGGCTTTTCAAACCTCTCAAAGATTTCCAGGTTGCAGAATCTTTTGAAGCTCTCGGCTATGGTGGAATGTGGAGATTTATGTATTATACTTCTGTGTTGGTGCTGGTTTCTCCTGTTGTAGTTGTTGTTTGGATTTATGTTAGTTACTTATATTTTGTGGGTTAGTTTGTATGTGGATGGGCTGAATTCAACATTATCAAGTTGTTTTCCTTGTTGGAGAACCGCTTGATATTCCACATCTAATCCTCTAAGATTCTTAATTTGAGAGGATTAATCAAGTAAACTGTGATTATTCTGTTATTGTCTCAAATTTGTTTGGGCTTTTAATGTTCATTGATTGGTTGGACCACTGTATATCTGTCGCTACCTGTTGTGATGGTTGTTTTCAATTTATCTCAGAAAAAAGGAAAAGATACTGAAAGCAAAACGTCATCAAACGACCGCAAACAAATACACCGTTTTAGTAAAAGCAGAAGACCACGTGGTATCAAATCCTTAAATTTGATTGGCATACCAATTTGGACTTTGCAGCCACATTTGGTTGGCTCACCACTAGTCCTCTGACAAAAGACCCATTTTTGTAAATTCACAATTTCTCATCATAATCTTGTGATTACGTTTCTTTCGCTCTTTCCTCCGTCTTTTCTTCTCAGCCATTGAATTAAAAGGATGTGTTGAGATTGGGTATCGTTTTTCCTCATAATAAAATTTTATTCTCATTTTCAGACAATAGAAGTTTTGTTTCCTAAATTGCCCCTGAAAGACATAGATGGGTACAAAAACTTGGGCTTTGGCGTCATGATTGGAAAAGTTAACAGAGAGAATGATGAGTTTCCCTCTTTGAAAAGTAACGCCACGTTCATGCCCCTCATTTCGGGCAAAGCAAGCGACAAAAACTCACCTTCATTTTCAAGTTTTTCATGGAAAATTTAAGTCAAAACTGAGGGTATTATGGTCATTTTGAGCCAGTTTATACATAATTTATTACCACTTTTTGCTCTTCCTCTTTGTATAGGATATTTCAATTTGAATATGCTTTCGAATAGAATAAAGATCATATAAATCCTATTTAGACTTTATCATCATTTTTTTTTTCTTTTTTCAGTAGACCTTTGAGTTATTTAGAGGTATATTTTAAAGCAATTTTAATGAAGTAAAATATTTATAACAAATATTATTATTCGCCTCAAAAGTTTATTGAATTTCTTAAAAAATCTAACAAAATTACTATTAAATATACCAAATCTGTAAATTCTATCAAAATTTATTATTAACAAAATTAAATTTTAATAAACTCTAGATTGAATACACCTTTTTAGTATCATTTTTTGTTTTAAAGTAAAGTATATACATAAATTATTTTAATAAAAATAATTTCGAAATTTCAATTTTATGAATGTTTTTTTATTGTTTTATGTTATATGTATTTTCCGAACTCACTAAATGAGTTGGTAAAAGCTCAATTCGAGCCCAATAAAGTCAACCTAAATGCAAAGGCCATCAAACGAGGCCTGGATATCAACTCCAAGCCCTGTGGGCTCCACAGTCCGGCCCATGAATCTCCTCAGCTCGCAGTAACGAGCTCATTTCACAGCCAGATTGTAACTCGTTCCACCATTCACCATAAGCATAGCTCGTTTCTCAGCGAGGTCCAGCTCGAGATCGCCATAAACGGCAGTTCGTCCAGAAGCGCAATTAATGCAATATCTTCCAGAACAGACAGTTACCTAATCAAATAGTGATTCTCTCTCCAGATATGGAAGTTAATTTAAATTCAAACTTAGTCAACATTATCTCGGATTTTAAGGAGCAATTTCCTGATTTTATTCAAACATATTAGGAAGTGTAATTAATTCATGATTCTCTTCCTATTTTGTTTCTTCCTAATCTGTAACAATTTTTCCCCTATAAATAGGGGTTAAAATCATTGTAAACGACACATTGAATACCATACTGTCACTTTGCAGAATTTAAGAGAGACAACCGTGGACGTAGACATACTTGCTGAACCACGTTAAAAATCCTTTATCTTCTTGTTTGGTTCTTGGTCCTTTATTGTTTTCTATCGATTTTTTTGTTTTCTCACATTGATTGCAGGTATTGGGTATTGATTACTCGTCGACTGAATTTCAACGTCGACATTTTTTAACACGACTTTTCAAATTCTATTGATTTGATCTTATTGCATATTTATCTGTGATCTGGTTACTGTTTGTGACCTATTATGAATGCTTACTGTTGGATTAGGCACTTGTAGATTGCTAGCTCGCAGATCGTTTCTTCTAGGTCGAGCTCCCCATTATGTGAATGATCTGAAAAATAGGAGACTTAGAGAGATTTTTAGTATTTTGATAATCTGCCTGCTGCGACCTGATTATATCCTTTTTTGCATAGATTTCTTCAAGTGGAACTCGCAAGGTTAGTGGAGCCACCCAAGGAGAAGGATCAGTTAAAGCTCGAGTTGCTTCTGAAGCAAATCGTTGAGCCATGGAAAAGCAGCGAGCTGAAGAGGAGAGGGAAGCTCGCAAAACGTTTGCTCATTACCCATCTTCCATACAAGTCTCCGAACTGGAAGGGATCGCTCTTCAATTCCATATCCCAGAGGTTGTCGCACGATGTCACCCACTCCAAAGAAACATGCAGTCTATCCTCCGCGGGGGTATATTGCTGTTAGCACTCAGCACCTGGAACACGGGCTAAGATTCCCAGTTCCCTCTTATTTGATCAGGTTGTTGAACGCTGTCAAGCTCGCTCCGTTCCAGTTAACACCGAACTCATATGCGCAGATGACTTTGTTGGCTCTGGCCTTCATAAAAAACGGCCTTCGTCCTCCGACTCTAAAAAAAATCCAAACTTTCTACAGTATCAAGGCTTTGAGTACAAAGCCGGGAGAAAAACCGGACGGCATCTATTACCTCACAACTCGTCCGTCTGACTACAATGATCTTTTACCCCAAGGAGAAGCAAATGGCAAGTCTAATATTGGGAAATATAAAGAGAGCTGGTTTTATGTCTCATACCCTTCTCTCGCACGTCTCAAAAACTTAAGTTTTGTCTTGAAACCAGGTATGTAGAGGAGAAACTTTAGCGAGCTTAAAATAATAATTTTAACTTTTGCTTATTTATTCATCTTTTATTCATTTGCAGATCTACAAATGGACAAATCTCCTCTCAACAGTGAGGAGAAGAGGGCTCTTGATGTGCTCGCGAAATCGGATGAAGTGAGCATAAGCAGCAAATTTGATAATGCTCTTCTTCAAGCTCACAGCCTCGCTCCTTCTGATGATTCCCCATTAATTGCTGTCAAGAATAATATATCGAGCATTGAGCAGCGCGAGCTTCCTTCTGTCTTCCAAGTTCCTGTCCCTACCTTGCAGGTAGAAACTTCTTCAGTTCCTACCCCAGCACAGGCAGAAATGGCTCCAGCTCGCACTTCCTCCTCGCTAGTAAAGATAGCATCAGCTTCTACTCCATCTCGGGTAGAAAAAGCTCAAGCTCGCGCTATCCCCATTGTACAAGTAGACTCATCCCCCTCCCCACATCATACAACTGCCTCAGAGGCCCCATTGCCTATTCCAGCTCGCACTCCACCAGCGGGTGTATATAAAAAATCTGCTTCTTCAACTACTGCTCCTTCCACTGGGCGAACTCTAGCTAAAATGAAAAAACTTGCTCTGCTGGAGTTCCCTTCTGATCAACCTGCTGAAACGCCAGCCCCTTCAGCAGCTCTAGCGAAGCAGCCAGCTGAAACCTCAGCCTCTCCAGCTACTCCTCCAAAGCGTTTCAAACGACCTGCTGAAGCAGAGGAACTTCCTCGATCGCTGCTCCAAGCGAGGTACCGCCTCTAGAAACAGTAGCAGATCTTCAGCTGGTTTCAGCTTCCTGCTCGCATCCTGGAAAAAGGGGTGCTCCCCCTAAGGTTGCTCCCCAAGCAACCCGAGCTGGCACCAGCAAGCGAGTAACTAGGCGTACCTTTGTTACGCGACGTAATACTTATCAGACTGACGAGCCTGACATCCCGGAGGCTGAGAGGACTCCTTCGCCAATAAGACTAGAAATCGAGCTCGGACTTGAGAGGAGATATTTAACTTCCTTCGTTGACAATTGGACACCCATTATGTTTACTCATGCAAGGGTCTTGGAGAATAAGTCCTTTAGGGGCACGGAGCTAGACGAGTTCGCAGCTCGTCATTCTATGCTGATAAGTCATTTTCCTTTATCTTCCAGCCTCTTTACTTTATCGCATATTAATTTATAGAATTTTCAGGGCGCCCTTGCTGCAATGAAGTAATGGAGGGAGACAAAAGCTACTGAGGAACGAATAATGAATCTTGAAAACGAGTTGGACGCTGCTAATGAGGAGATAGCATATTTGCCTGAGAAAATCACAGAGAGCCTCGAGGCACAGATGGCTGCTTCAAGCCTTGTGGACTCCACAGTCCGGCCAAGCAATCTCCTCAGCTCATAGTAACCAGCTCATTTCACAGCCAGATTGTAGCTCGTTCCACCATTCACCATAAGCATAGCTCACTTCTCAGCGAGGTCCAGCTCGAGGTTGTCATAAACGGCAGTTCGTCTAGAAGCGCAATTAATGCAGTATCTTCCAGAACAGGCAGTTATCTAATCAAATAGTGATTCTCTCTCCAGATATGGAAGTTAATTCAAATTCAAACTTAGTCAACATTATCTCAGATTTTAAGGAGCAGTTTCCAGATTTTATTCAAACATATTAGGAAGTACAATTAATTCATGATTCTCTTCCCATTTTGTTGTTTCTTAATCTGTAACAACTTTTCCCTTATAAATAGGGGTTAAAATTATTGTAAACGACACATTGAATACCATACTGTCACTCTGCAGAATTTAAGAGAGACAACCGTGGACGTAGGCATATTTGCTGAACCACGTTAAAAATCCTTTGTCTTCTTGTTTGGTTCTTGGTCCTTTATTGTTTTCTATCGATTTTTGTGTTTTCTCACATTGATTGCAGGTATTGGGTATTGATTACTCGTCGACTGAATTTCAACGTTGACATTTTACAACTAAAAAAAAAATCATATTTGTTATGTTCCAAAAGCTAGCAATTGAAAAAAGTAACTATCTATTTATATAAATAGATTTAATGATAAATGGATTGGGATCTTGATTATTATGTTTTTTTTCTTAGATTTCATTTTTATGATTATTTTTGTCATTTTGATGATCTAAAAATTTAATTTTTAATATTTCATAATCAAAGAATTTGAAAATCCATTTACATATTTATGGATATGATTTTCATAATATATAAATAATAACCTCAATATCCAATTTCATTTTCATTTAGATTTCATCTTTATGGTTGCTTTTGTCGTTTTTACTATTACAAAAATCAATTTTGAATGTTTAATAAATAAACAATTTAAAAATATATCTACCTATTTATGTATGCAATTTTCATAATAAATTGAGTAATATCTTAACCATACATTCTTTTCTCCGTTTTGATTTTTATCTTTATAATTATTTTTGTTGTTTCTATGATCAGATAAATCAATTATAATATTTAATAAATGAACAATTTAAAAGGAAAAAAAAAAAAGGTATCTCGTATTTACATATATGATTTTCATAATAAATGAACTACAATAGTATTTTTTAATTTAATTACCTAATATCATGCATAAAAAATAGAAAAGAAATTTTACTCTCACAAATCACAATAATATCTTACATTAATAATAGCATTGGCTACTATGCACATGAAATTCAACAAATACTTGCTTAAAATACCAATCATCATTCTAGATAATTTTTCTATGTCATGTATAGTATTCAATCTCGATATATTTCGATAAATCTACGATAATTTATATCATATCGCCTCATAATTATGTCCAAAATTTAACCAAAAAAGGCCTACAATTTGATATGGAAAGTAGCTACATTTCCATATAAATCACCTGCCAAATTGAAGCAATAAAATTCCCAATCAACAAAGCAAAACACCCACCAACGAGAAGGGCATTTCAGTCAATTTTCCATCTATATAAAACCAGTAGCACCCCCACTAGTCACAAGTCACACAACGCAAGCTCTCATTTTTTTTAACCTCTATTTTTGTTTTTTCGTCTTTTTACTTTGACAGATGCGTCCCCAAAACACTCTCTCGAAGCACCGCCACCACCTCTCAAAAACCTCATAAACCCTCTCAAAACAACACACCACTGAGTCAGCGTTTCCTAGACCGGGCCGCCGAGTTGACAAGAAAATGACGACTCAGTTCCCGGACGACTTCAAATGCCCGATTTCGCTCGAAATAATGTCCGACCCGGTCATACTCTCGTCGGGTCACACATTTGACCGCGCCTCAATCCAACGGTGGCTAGACTCCGGTCACCGCACTTGTCCAATTACCAAACTACCCCTCCCTGACCACCCCTCTCTAATCCCCAACCATGCCCTCAGATCTTTAATTTCCAATTTTGCCCCAACTGCTCCCGCTCCTCCTCCAAGATCGCAACCCTCTACCGCCACCACCCCCACCAGCCTCAGCCCGCAATCCTTGATATCCGTGCTGACATCTAAGTCGTCGTCCACGGAGTCCAAACTCGACTCGCTCGCGCAACTCTACCGCCTCTCTAAGCACGACTCGACTCTCCGCCGTAGAATCACCGAGTTAGGCGCTGTCTCCGCGGTCCTAAACTGCCTCCGCTTCGACAACTCCTCCTCCGCCTCCTCCTCCCTCTTGCAGGAGAAAGCTCTCTCCCTGCTACTGAACTTATCTCTCGATGACGACAACAAGGTCGGCCTCGTCGCCGAAGGCGCAATCGGGCGGGTCGTGACAGCTTTACAGGTCGGGTCACCCGACAGTCGGGCCACAGCAGCGACGATAATAACCAGCCTAGCAGTCGTTGAAGTCAACAAAGCGACAATTGGGGACTTCCCATTCGCGATCCGGGCTCTCGTCTCGCTCCTCCAAAACGGGAAGCGAATTCGCGAGAAAAAAGAAGCCGCGACTGCACTCTACGCGCTCTCCTCTTTTCCAGACAACAGGAAGCGTCTGGTGAACTGCGGGGCCGTCCCTATTCTGCTGCAATTAGCGGATTCCGGGCTGGAGCGGGCCGTGGAGGTGTTGAGTGTGGTGTCCAAATGCAAGGAAGGCAGGGAAGAGATGATCAAGTTTGGTGGGTGCGTGAGAGTTTTTGTCAAGACGTTGAAGAACAACGCCAGCTCTCCCAGGGCCGTCCAGTGCGCCCTCTTTTCGCTCCATTCCCTCTGCTCTTGCAGCGAGAAGGCCTGCCTGGATGCGCGCGCAGAAGGGCTTTTGGACATTTGTCTCCCATTTGTGTTGGATGAGAATGAGAAGATTAGGACAAATGCTTCTAATTTAATTCAAACGCTAAGCAGTAACTGTTGAAATGTGGAGCAATGGGAGGTGAGTTGTGGTGTTTTATGGTGTTTTTGATGTTGATGGAATGGAATATGTTTTGATCAAATGGATAGTTTTGTAAAAAGAGAAAGAGGCAAAGGAAAAGATTAGATTTTATTAAGGAAATATGGTTTTTTTGATGTACATTGGAATAAAGGGGACACTCAGTTTCGTTTCCGGTTGGATTGTAGGCGGTTTAGTGTAGATAGTTTCGAATTGATGATCGCAATTGCCAATTGTAATTCGCCAGAAAACTTTGGGAAAGTTGGCTTCTTGTTAAAGCAAGCATACCGTTTTATCTCCAATCAAGTTTGAGCATTTTGCTTTTGGTTAGTAATTCAACTGGTGTGACTCATAAGTTACTCAATGAAAATGAGATTGGATAAAATAAATAGATAAACAAAACTATTCAAAAATGGGGCATGTAATGGTTTTTTAATTGAGGACATGACGGAATTGTGTCTTTTGAATGATAAATTCAAGTCTTCTTATGTACTTATGAGTAATTTAGATGGTCAGTCATTTATATTTGGTCGTGCATGCACATCTCTGCCATATTTTATAACTTCATTTCCATTGATTATTCCCTGATTGGTATTGTTGCTGATTGTGTTTTCGAGAGTGAAACTGGACTGACGAGCGCTCTAGATTAATAGAGAGGATCAGCAGTGCAGATGAGTTGATTGACTGTTGAAAGTTTTTCACTTGCTTCTCCCTAGATATTTTGGTGTTGTGGAATTATCTTTGTCTGCTTTTTGTTGCATGATTTTCAAATTATTCTTAGACTGTATTTGAAGAGGAGTATGAACTGAATTTTCAAGTTTGTGGAATTGTTTTCAAATTCGTTCTAATGCTGCTTCGCTTGGATTGTGAAGGTTATATCATTTTTTGCATGAGAGAGAGATAATTTCTCTAGTCTAACGTTCTATCGATAGCTCTAGAAAATTTTACTCATTAATTTAGAGTGAAAAAAATAGAGACCTGATTTTACTACTTTTCAAGACCTGCCATAATTTCTGATGAATGATTTTCTTCAATGATGTTTAGAAGCTAAATCACTTGAAATTTGACTGAGAAGCTTTAGGGTTAGTTGTGGTGTGCCTATTTGTATGTTATGCATGGCAATTAATGAATATATGTTGTGATCGTAATTTCCTTCTACGTGTTCAACGAGTATTGAGGATGCCATTTAAATTCTAAAATCTAATTTTGGTATGTTCTTTATGTTACGATTAACCCGAAGCACTGATAAATGTGATCATTCTGGACAACATCGTAGCTTGGTTAAATCTTCTTATCTTAATCGTTTCGAGAGTTTATATTCAGGTTTATAGAAAATGATAAAATGTGCTGAAATCTAGCTATCTATCCTGTTTAAATTAAAACAACCATCTTAGATTGTTTAGTCATGTCTTCTGCATTGATCTTGCTGATATAACTAGAACTCTATTAATGATATTTTTATGATACGTATATGTCGAATGTCTTACGTCTAAAATGTTTCCATCTCTTGTTTAGTTGGTAAAATGTATCTTTCTGATTAGTTTTCAGTGGTGACGTTAGTTTATCAGACATGAAAATAGTTTGCAGAAGTCATTGTTTGGTTGGTAGTTATCATATATTAGGTTGTTTATTGGTTACATTTTTCTGTGCTCGAAGAAGTAGCAGAAGAACAAGTCATGAAGGCTTATATATTTAAATGGTCTGTCTGAAGAAAACAGGAGAGCCGCCTGTGCTAGGCTTTGATATCCACCCACCCAAAGCTGACTTTGGTTTCGTATCTTACAAAGTCCCGCAATGTATTAAACAATTTATGATTCTATCCATACTTAGTAGCTGCAGGCCCATGACAGTGATATCTTGGATGATGAAACTTCAGGTTTATTTTATATTTCAGGTCTGGTTATTGTCTCCCATGTTGATGCTCTAGTATATTGTCTCATTTTTTTTAAAAAAATTTTTTGATCGAATAGTATATTGTCACATTTTCTACATTATAATAATAATTATTATTTTTTTTCATTGCGGCTACGTAACGAATCATGATTTACTATTTTAATTGGCTTCACTTATCACAAAGAGTTAGTTACTTGTCAATTACATTGTAAAGGTTACTTGGTTGTTGATCTTTACTTGGTTTTTTTAACATTGGGGAGGGAGAGGTGTTAAAATGTTTAAGAGATTTAGAGAGCATTAGTTGGGAGATTGTGTTCTTTTTTGAGTTTTGACATATTTGGTAGGTAATAGTATAATTTTTGCATGGATATTGTTTTGGATATACGAGCGTATCTTGTATCTGGAAGGGTGTACAGTTGATGTGGTACATCAATACTACTGAATACTTTCTCGGGTGGTTGAATTTGTGTAGCATTTTTCTTACTATCCTTGTATTTATAAATAATAGAAAATTCTCTTTGTCCATTTTGGTCATTAGATTTTACCATGTTTAAGCAAGCTGACAGGTTCTTCAACCTAATATTCTCTATAAGCTTGAGAAAGAAAAGAAAACCATAGACATCTAAAATGCTCATACACAACAATGATCAAACAATCTGTTTTTTTGTTTTTGGGGGAAATAGATCAAACAGTCGAATTAGTCAATTACATTTACAGTCTGAAAAGGAGTGTTGTTTGGATGTAGGTTGGGTAGTTCAAGCCCAACCCAATTCCTGATTTTACTACGCACATTTTAGATTGAACCCAAAACTCTCGAAACCATGGTTCATGTCTCCAAGCGAAAATCATATTTATCAAATCATATTACCAATGATGATTGGGTTTGGGTATTGTTCATGAAATGGGGTGCATGAGGTGCACTTCAACATCACAGTAAGTTGACCTGGGCACTGCTGACAGATGACAAACTGTATTATTTTCATGAAAAGAAAAAAATAATAAATTTGTGGGTGGGAAGAACAATGAAGGAAAGCCAAGTGTAGTGGTGAACCCAATAAGAGGAAAAATGTTTCCAAAGTGCTATCTATCATCTCCGTATAAAAGCCATGATTGATGATTGTGGTTGTGAAGAAGGAGCAGAAGAAGAAGTAAAAGAAAAAGAAATGAGAAGACATTTGGTCTCCCTCTCTTCACGAGCACACCAGTGCTCTCTCTCTCTCTCTCTCTCTCTCTCATCATTGTAAAGGGAGGGGCCGTCAACATTCGTGCACCAAAAGCTATTTCTCTTACTAATTGTGGGTCCTATACCCAAAAATATAATATTCCGTTTAACAAGTAAGATTGGATTGAATTATTTAATAAGATTGAATAGAATTAGATTGAACTAGATAAATTATTCCTGTGATGTGATTGGTGTTGTATGAGATTTGACTAAAAATAATATGATCCATTGTTTGGTCCATTATAGGATCGAACATAAAATAATTATATTTTATATATTTTTATATTTTTTATAAAATAAAACTAAAAATATTTTAATATTATTTTGAAAAGTAAAATCTAACTCTTTAAAATCAATTTTTTTAAATAATATTTATTTCATAATTATTATTGAAATATATTATTTTTAAATATTTTAATAAAGTATATAAAATAATATTAAAAATAAATTTAATGCTTCATATAATTAATGTAGAAAAGGAAAGAAAAAAAAGAGTAAAAAAAAAAAAAAATTGTCCCATGTTGGTGGGATAAATTACCGAATTGGTGGGTGGGATTGAATTTCTCTAATGCCATGCAACCACCAAACGAATGATGGGGTTGGAATTTATTGAATCCCAATCTAATTAATCTCTTATAACAAACCCACCCTAGGCGTCTATATTCTATTATATGCCTACACCATGACCATCTCCTAATCAATATTATTTACCCTTTAACTTGAATATGTGGGTTTTTTTTTTTTTTGAATTATTATGATTAATTTAAACTTTGGAAAAGGTTGGTATGACTCGAACCCACAACGTCATGGTGCAGATGTGAGGTATATTGCTAAATTAATATCATCTTGTTACAATTCTATAAATCATATGTTTTGATCAAACTTGTATAGGTTCGCACACACACCGAGAGAGAGATATATATATATATATATATATATATGCATATATATATATATATATAGAGTTTTCAAATCAAAGGGTATGCTTGTTTTACAAGTAAGAGGTTAATATATTTTGGTCAATCCTCATCTCTAACCTTGATCTGCAATTTGTGTATAATTCATTTCTTTTCATCCATTTTGAAATCATTATTTTAAGAAGTTAAAAATCTTCAAATTTGATCACCAATTAAAATGCTTTAAAATTGATTGATAGAACCATGATTTGAGTGAACTACAAGCTAGTAATCATGTTTCTTGAAATATAGTGGTTGGACCGGAGAGGTTAAGCTAAGGAAATGATTCTCTTCTTAAAAATTAGTTATATCTAAGCAAAAGTAATACTATGTTACCGGTTCTTTTCTTTATCTTTTTTTTTTAAAAAAAAAAAAATTATTTTGTTATTATAATAAATAAAGTTAAATATATTCTCATTTAAAGGAATTGCATTACACCCCCTTAAGGTTTGTCTAAAAACAAGTGAAAACTTATTTACTCTTTTATTACACCAAACCTCTATACCCTTAGTTGACTTCCGTCAACTTTAATGATTGACTAGAAATTTAATCAAATGATATTTTGTCCATAAACAAAAAAAAAAAAAAATTCAAAATTAAAATTCAAATTTTAAAATTAAAAGCATATCTCCACCATCTATTTAAGAGATGGATGGAGAGTGTTTTTAATTTTTTGTTAAAAAAATATGAAAAATAAATTAAAAATTTAGAAAAATGAAAATATGGTGGATTCCAAATTGAACCTCCATTGTCGGATGTGATCCATCTAACAATGGAATCCATTTTAGATTTCCACCAATAATTTTAAAAAAAAAATTCTTAAAATTAAAAATAAAAGGAAAAAAGGATTAAAAATTTTAATATTAATATTTTTCTTAAAAACAAAGAAAAAATTCTTAAAAAAATATTAATAATTTTCTTTAAAAAAATGATATCAAATCATTTTTTCAAAAAAAATTAAAAAAAAAAGTTTTTTTTTTTTTTTTTTTTTTAAAATTTGGGGTGGAGATTGGATCTCCACCCCTAAAAAATATAGTTGAGATTGAAGAAAAACCAATTCTTCTTCTTTATTCTTCATCAACAAACACCTCTCTCTCTCTCATATCAATTTCTTCTCCATTCTTCTCATCAACATCAACAAATCAGATCCCCTTCTTCTCTATTTTCATTCTTTTTCTCCATTCTTCAAACCTAAAAGTCGAGTTCATTCGACACCTCTCTCCCTCTCTCTCTCTCTCTCACAGTTTCAACTTCGAATCAATTCGAAGCTGAAACTTCAAACCCAAAAACTTAAAACCCAAGCAACCTATCAACAAAAACATCAAACACAGGTAACCCATCAACCAAAACTTCAAACTTAAATCCTCTCTCTCTCTCTCTCTCTAGAGTTTTAACTCCGAACGAATCCTAACACTTCGAACAACCAAGGTCAACTTGGGTCATTGATGAAATCAAAGACGAACTGTTCATCATCTTCAAGTGAAGATGAACCCAAGCTATTAAAGATGAAGATCTTCATTTTCAAGTTCTAGTTGAAGATGAAGATCTTCTTCTTCATTCAACGAGATTATTTTTTTTTTAAAGAAAAAAAATTCTTATCTTCATCTAGTTGAAGATGAAGAACTCGATGATTTTTTTTAAAGATTTTTTTTTTTTTTCATTTTTTGAAGTACTATTGGTGGAATTGGAAACATCTCATCCAATGCTCCACCATATTTTTCTCTATTTTTTTTTAATTTTTTTAAAATATTGTTGGTTGGATCTCCACCATTAGATGGATCTCATTTGATGGTGAAGATCTAATCACTGTTTTTTATTAACTTTTTTTGTCTTATTCATGAATAAAATAGTCAAATATTAATAGTGTTGAGAGTATTTAAGTCATTTGACTAAAAATGTTAGTCAACTATCAAAGTTAACGAAATTCATTAACGGTGTACGAGTTTGGTGTAACGAAATGATAAATGTGCTTCCACTTGTTTTTAGACAAATCTCAGGGAATGTTGTACAATTCACTCTTCTCATCTTGATATGCACCGAATTTGAATCCATTTTTTTTTGTACGACAACTAGATATTTTACAAACTAAACTGTATAACACAACATTTTGTTATGTTGGATGTGGCAGTTGGATATTTACTATCACGTCACTTATCATGTCAATTATATATATATATATATATGATAACGGCAACGTAGTTGTCAATTTTTACAATTGGGATAATGATTCGTAAGTGTAATGTCATCACAGAAATAAGAGGCTAATGAGCGTATTAGATATGAAGATGAACAAAATCATGAAAGTAAATGAAAATAACTTGTGACAGAATCCCCATTGCAGAGACAATAAAGTTGGAAGCAATGATAATGACAATGTCCTATTAAAAGAAATGCGTGTAAAATGAGATAAATTGAAGGCGTGATAGTGAATAATTGGGTATTAAGAAGATAAGCACGCTTTGAAGACAGAAAGGCTCACTGGTATTTGATTGATTCTATCTTTAGATTCCTTCACAGATTCAAATAATCACAAGTCGTCTTTCGAACCATCAACCGTGACCATCGCTATAATCATATATACCTCAATTAATGTACTTTATTAAGGGTATGATGTGGGGTTAATTTTTCTCTTTCTAAACTTAATTAATTTTAAAATCTAACCCCATCGACTTTAGAATTTATCGATTCTTTCAAAGCAAACAATACATGCTTGGTATAAATATTTATTTAATTTAGAGTTTATTAGAGTTTAATGATTTTTTTTTTAATGATAGATTTTCTTCTTTCTAGACCTGATTATTTTTAAAATCTAACTCTATCAACTTTAGAATTTAACGATTCTATCAAATCAAACAATACATGCTTGGTATAAATATGTATTTAATTTAAAGTTTATTAAAGTTTGATAAACATTTTTTTTGTTTTAATGATAATTTTGGTGGAATTCAAAAATTCTATATACTTCATAAGTCATACTGATTTTATTAAAATTATTTAAAAAATCTAATAAAATCTTTAGGAAAATAGTAAGATCATATATTGGCAGAGTTTAAAGATTCTATAGGCTCTATATTGATTTTATTAAATTATTTAAGAAATTCAATAAAATCTTTAAAAAAATAGTAAGATTTGTTGTAATTGTTTTTTCTTAATAAAAATCACTTAAAAATTTATTCAAATCTATCACTTATGTGAAACATGTGAAGTCAATGATTTTTTCAATACATTAGAGGTTGTTTATTTTTTCCACTTAAGACTTAATAGTGCTGAATTGCATCTATTAAGTTGTTTTCATTTTTTTTTTTTTTTTTAAGTGGTCAAACCACTTAAAATTACCAAAAAACAACTGAAAAAATTAAGTAAGAATTTTTAACTTTTTACTTAATTGCAAATCACTTAATGACATTTAAAAGTTTTTATTCCAAATTTATCCTCCCCAAAATAATACAATTTCAAATTTATTCTAATTTTATATTACTCAAATTTTCTTTTCTATTTTTTTTTCAATTAATACTAATAGAAAATATATTTAAAAAGTAAAATCTAAATTTATCTCATCTAAATTATCTTAGAATTAAACTAATATATTTTAATTTACAATTTAAACATTCATTTTTTTAATTGTTTTCTTAAATATATAAATATATTTAAATATATAAATATGGTTAATACTACTATATTTTTTAATCATATTTTAATTATGAATAAAATATTATTAATATGTATATAAAAAAATATTTTGAAATTTATTAAATTATTTATTTTCAAATGTTTATATTACATTAATTAAAATTATATAATAAAAATAGTAAAAAATGTATAAATGTCAACTTACTATTTTTCAGATAATTTTAAATTAAAAAATAAATAAGTTTATAACATATTCAGAGATAAAAGAAAAAAAAAAAACATATTATTCAGATTTCAAATTTCAGTCACTATACAGTTTTCAATTTTCAACAATATTGTTCAGTCTTTAGATAAAAAAAAAAAACGACCCCTTAGATTTCATTGGATTCAATATAAATCTGAATTGGATACAAATAAATTTTAATAGATTTCATACAAATTTAGATCAAATACACCTAAATTTCAGTGAAACTTATTCAAATTTAGATTAAATACATATAGACTTTTAGATGTTTTAAATTTCAATGAATTTTTATTGAATACACTCTTTAAATCAAGATCAAAAGATATATCTACTCCCATATAAAAAGAAGTCTTGCTAGTCAAGGACATGAGTTGGATTTTATTAGGATCAATCACTATAAGTAAATGAAATCTATAAAGTCAATGACTTTTTGAATACACCTAGATTTTATTAGATTCAATACAAATATGAATTTAATACACTCAAATTTTAATGAATTTTATATAAATTTAGATCAAATACATTGACATTTCAATGAAATCTCTTCAAATCTAAATAAAAAACATCATTTCAAATTTTAATGAATTCTTGATTGAATACACTCTCTAATCAAGACGAAAAGATATATCTACTCACACATGAAAAGAAGTCTTGTTAGTCAAGGGGATCAATTGGATTATGTTACCACTATAAGTACGGTCTTAACGTCTACTCAATTAACACTAAAATCAAATATCTACCTACATATACTAATAAATATGCACAGACCACCATAAACAAAAAGAAGAAATATACATTACTTTATCAAGAATCAAAATCAACGTATAAGAACTAATCTTTTCTCTATTCTTAACTTTTGGATGGAGGCAAGGTCAAACAAGGACGCTACAGATTTAATAAAGAATAATGTAGCATTGGTACTCTTTAATAAAACCAATTGTTCATTTTTTTGACTTAACGAAATTGATTGTAATTATAGAACTTATTCACATCTCTTCTGAACCTTATATTTTATTTGGAATACTTCAAAAAAAAATTGAAAAAAAAAAAAATCTCTTTTCTTTTTTCCTGTTATCTCGATAGTCCAACTTACCAGTACCATTCAAACATACAGATCATAAAAGAAGTCAACTATCTCGACTCTTCAACCGAAGATCATGAGATGCAGCATGCATGCATCAACTCTCACGTTCTGTCTAGATGCATTTGACCACTTCATGTGCATAAAAATAATAATTTTGTATATATCATGCTTATGACACTCAATTAAACAAAAAAAAAAAAAATTAAGATAAGTCTTCTCGAAGACTCTTCCTCTCTTGAGAGAAAATGTCTTCTCATCCTTAGAGAGAGAACATCATAGAAGTTTCTCCCAGTTAGGTCCGAGTAGTTTATTCACTTCATTTTGTTGTTGTCTTCTCCCAATCTTTGCCGGTTCCCTTCTTTTTTGGTTTCTATTTAGAGTTTTCTCTAGTTTTGAGGTTTTTGAGGTTGGATTTAGTTGATAACTGGATCTAACTCTAAAAACCTGTTTTGTTATAGTTTGTATTTTTTTTCCAGGTGTTGGATGGAAATCAATAGTTAAAAGTCTCCTTGATGGTCAAAAGTAATAATAAATCTGGAGTGTTTTAGTTGGATATCAAGGCTGCAACCATAGTCTTATTGTGCCTTCAAGATAGTTTGTTTAAGCTCACGGAAGGTCTAATTGTTGTAGAGATGTTCCCGCCTGATGCACCTTGCCTGTCTCCTAGAGTCATCTTTGTTTCTGCCTTTTGGTTTTAGAATATGTATTGTGTACGTTATTTTGGGTGCTACTGATTTCAATTATGTTTTAGTCTTTGGTTTCTGGTGTCTGTAGGGGTTGTGGTTTTACACTGTCATCATGTTTCTAGATCTTATAATAAGGTGGCACCTACCATTGCTGCCTTTACATTCTCCTCATATGGAGATAGACTTTGGCTTGTTGTTGAGCTAGCTTGTACTACTTCAATTCTGTGAATAAAGTTGTTCTTATCTCAAAAAATATATATAGTCACAAAATAATTTAATCCTAAGGATTATAGATTGTTTAGATATGTTGAAATTAAATTTTCCATTATATATAATTTGAAAATTTACTCTCGCAACATCAAAAAATTCTATTCACATATATATATTTAAAAAAATCCTCATGCATATATCCACTTTATAAATTTATATCACATACTATTTTTTTGAAGTATTATATCATATACTATTTATAGTTAATTAAAAGTAATTTTCATACTATACATATTGAAATGGGTTATGTATTTCCATCTATTACATGTATTTAAACTATTTTTTTCTTCTTCTAAGATATGAAATTAAGAAAAAAGTAATACTAGGTTTCCTAAATTTTTATTCAAATCTATATCTAATAACGTGGAATGTGAACTGTTAATAATTTATAAATCATAAGATGGTATAATAATTAATTTGATTATAACAAGTCAGATACTCTTAAGAAGATTGAAACAACAAGAGTCAGCTTTATCCACTTTTCAAGAGAATATTATTTTGGCAGCCAAGTATTTCTTGTACTTTTCTCTTGTCCCCGAATTTTGGAATTCTCAAACATCTAAGAGAGGTCATGCATCATGCTAAATTGCCACTCGGCTTTTACACGAAAATATTTTCAAACTACACAAATTTGACTTATAAAATTCACCTTTTCAATATTGAAATTCATACATTAGTTGGCACTTCAAATTAGTGTGTGTAATTTTAATAATGGATTCTCTCATTTCGAGAAGATTCCAAAAAAAGTATGGTTTAATTTTTCACATATTTTGTATTAAAATTCATCTACCACCTGCTAAAAGTTTAAATATGAAATATATATATAAAATAATATATTAATGTTATATATATTATTTTAATGTTCCTCCTTAACAAAAGAAAAATAATATATATATAGATAATATTTGATACTAGTATATCAGAGTAAATATGTTATGATAAATAACCCACTAGAAGTTAGTGAAATCCCAAATTGAAGTTTTTATATATTTTTAAATAAAAATAAAGATTTTTAGGTAAATTTTTGCTTCTATGTCATTTGGTATAATCACATACACATTTTAGTCATTTAATAAAAAAAAAGTTAAACAAAATTCAAAGGAAGAAAATTGCTTTCAAAATTGCCACCTAACAAAACGTACACCCAATAATTTTGAACTTAAAATGTTTATATACAATAATTATTAAAAAATTAGCAAAAAAAAAAAAAAAAAGATTTTCAAAGTACAATGGCTCGACTGTGGAGCCTTTAAGCTACACAATCCATCTCTTTCTTAAGAGGTGGGTTCAACACCCTATAATATCAACCTCTTACTTTTGTTGCTTTCTCTCTCTTATGTGAGGGTTATCCCCTGCCTATATGTAGATCGCTTCTTCCATTATTAGTGCCGCTTTTCGGATCGTGCCATCAATATTCGATTCTATTTGATCCCGATTATTTTCCAGGCTGGTCCTAATATTATAATATAATGTAATGTAATAAAAATAATAATAATTAGAAAAAAATACAAAGAAAATGATGAAGGACATGACATCAACAACCCAAACCACATTTAAAAAACACATTTATGACTTCAAACGAAAAACAAATATAAATTATACCACTAATCATGTGATTACACATCCATTAATAATTAAACACTAAATTAAAAAAAATGCAGGATGTTTAATTAATTAGTAAATAAGCAAAGACCACTAATCAAAATCTGAGGTGGCATTTCTGTATAAGTAACGGTCCCCTCATCCACCGAAACTAGTTATTGCTCGAACAACAATACAAAAACACAATAAGACCAAAAGAAACACAATACAAGCTCTCCCTCTCTCTCTCCCTCTATGGCCACTAAAGTCTATATTGTGTAAGCAGAATTCTCTGTAGCCCTTTTGTTATTTGTTTTTCTTGTTTATGTAGATGGATTCCTTGTTTTGTTTTATGCATGTTAAGATCAGTTTTAGCAGTTGTTTTTGTATGTGTATGTGTTTTGCTGTGATATTCATTTATGTTTGAAATAACTGAGATGTTTGGTGAGTGAGTGTTTCAGTTTGTTAATGCATGAAGATCTGGATGGTTATGGCTTGTTCAGTAGTGGATTATCAATGCTGCGGTGGTTGGTTCATTGTAAATTATATATTATGTGTTGTTGATGTTGGATTTCTTTGTTTGCAAGTTGATGTTCAGATTCTGGTTTGTTGTTCATTGATAGTTATTTTTTTTTGTAGATTTTGTGATTCTGGGGGGTGATTGATCATCGAATTATGATGTTATATAAGAAGTGAAGAGATAGTTACATTACTTTTTCAGTAAAGATAAAATGGTGGTTGAATATGTGTTTTGATATAGTCTCTGAATCTCTGATTCAGCTTAATTCGGTTATTGGAATTGATTTTGATGTTAAATCGATCTTCAATTCTTCAAAGGGTGTGTTTTCTCGTGATCGAGACTCGTGTTGGAGAAACGTGTTCTGGGGAACATTTTGAAGGTTCCAGATCATGATGATGTTTCATTTTTTTCATCTGGAAATTTTCGAATCAAATGTTCATTTGGTTCTGTAATAAGTATGTTCCTGCATTTATTTCATTCTTTCGAAAGCAAAAACAAATTGGGAAATCTGGCTTGATTGTGATAATACATCGTCTCTGATTGGTTGTAACAACAGCTGAGATATTGCGATCTTGTCATTGAGTTATGTTTATGATCCAGTCGCATAGAGATTAATAGAATGATAGTTAAGTAGAAGAGGGCCATAGAATTTGGATAATTTAAAATTAAAAAGAAAAAAATTGTTCATACCTGAGCCAAAAATATCTAGACACGTTTGGCCAAACTAAGCTATTGTCTTTTGATGCTTTCAATTTCTCTGTTTGTACTTACCTTTTCTGGAAGAACTTGTTGCTCCAAATTTTTTATTACTTGGTAGTTGGTAGAGATGGTGTGAGGGTCAAATTCGCGCCGTTCAGTGTGTAATGTTAAGGTAGTGCTAGATGATTGTAAATTTGTAATTCATAATACCACGCGTATGTCTAGTGTTCAATTATGCAAGCAAGGTTTGTATGTCTATATAAGTGAAAAAGAAAGACTGAAAGGTTATGTCATTTGTGAAGTCAATTTGTTATAAAGCATGAAAAAAGTGATTGTGAAACTCGACCTACCTTTTGAAAATAATAATAATTGAGAGTGAAATGCTATCCCAAACCTTTTTTAGAGAGTGTGGTCCCATCATTCATCATTGTTGAGACCAGTTCATTGCATTGAATTTAATATGCATATGTGTGTTACAAGTGCCTTTCATTTTCATGGGCTTGGGATACCTGTAGATAAGCTTTTTATTGTGTTCTACTATTTCACCATATCATTCTAGAAACAAAAACTTGCATTAGATTGATGGGTTTTTATACAGTAATTAAAATGTTGTTGAAATTATGTGTAAAGCGAAAATTTACATACTTAATAAAGTCATGTGGCGTTTTGGTATTCTTAAAGCGAGTTTAATTTTTCACATAATGATAAGTTTTCCCATTATTAGTCATGCATTATGAGACATATCAACAACATTTGCTTTGTTTGGAAAGTAGAGTGTATGGTATAGCTTATCCAGGAAAACTTCACTGTTGAATTTCATGGTTTTTTTTAATCACTATTGTGTACAGTTACTATTCTATGTACGGACATGTGGAGAAGCTAGCTGAAGAGATAAAGAAAGGTGCAGCTTCCGTGGAAGGAGTAGAAGCAAAACTATGGCAGGTTTGTTGTTGTATTGCTCAATTACATAATTGAATTTAACTTGCACTACATAGCATATGGCCTTGAAAGTTGGGGAAGCATATTTACCTGGTAGCTTTATTTTTTGGCATTTGTTAGCCGAAATGGTGGCTACTTCTGATTTTTATGCTGCTTGACAGAAGATAATTCTGTCAGTTTGAAAGATGTGTTGTGAGTTGTGACCGCTCATACATGTATCTAGGCTACTTATTCAATGTGCATCTTTAACAGGGGAATGGCATTGCCTTTTAAGTTCCGTGATTCTAATTTCAAGGTCTTAAAACAGTTGTATTTTGAATCGAGTGAGATTTATTAGATGGTGAAAGATATAAGATACATCTATGGATTATTCTTATCTTCACTGATTGAATAGGTGTACAATTTCTAATACAGTTCATACTTCAACAATCCCAAAGATTGATTTGATTTTCCTAACGAGAGGCTACTCTACTGTGCCAATGTTAGTTGACAGCACCCATTGAAAATGGTCAAATGTGCTACCAGTCACACCAATTAAACCCAGATCATATAATTAACTATCAAAGATATGTGGTTTAGTCTCCGTCATATAAGAGCAGAGATATCTAATTATATGATATCGATGCCTGGACAGGTACCCGAAACGCTACCAGAAGAGGTCCTTGGAAAGATGAGTGCACCACCAAAGAGTGATGTACCTATCATTACACCTAATGAGCTTGCTGAAGCTGATGGACTTCTTTTCGGTTTCCCCACTAGATTTGGAATGATGGCCGCTCAATTTAAGGCTTTTCTGGATGCAACCGGAGGTCTATGGAGAACACAACAGCTGGCTGGCAAGCCTGCTGGAATTTTCTACAGCACTGGATCTCAAGGTGGTGGACAAGAGACTACCCCGTGAGTTTCCCTTCAACAAATTTCCTCCCATTGCCCTACGATTGGTTCTAGAAAGGATATTAAACTAGAACCCCGAATTTCTTAATTCTAACTAAGAAAATGCTTCACAAGTGCTCTGTTTGAATTAAGCATTGAATTTTATAGTATATATTGTGCATAATTTCTGACTGGAATTTTATCCAGCTTGACTGCTATTACTCAGCTTGTTCACCACGGATTGATCTTCGTGCCCATTGGATACACATTTGGAGCCGGCATGTTTGAAATGGAGAAAGTGAAGGGTGGCAGCCCCTATGGTGCTGGAACGTTTGCCGGGGATGGATCAAGACAGCCAACTGAGCTTGAACTAGAGCAAGCCTTTCACCAGGGAAAGTACTTTGCTGGCACTGCCAAGAAGCTCAAGGGAACAGCTTGATTTTCATGCATGATTCTATACTTTTAAATGAAAGTTGCAATTATTTTTTCTTGTTTTTATAGCTCAATTTCCAACCTAGCTTCTTCTTTTACTCATAATGAATAACATTTGCTTTCAATATATTGCAAACTTCGTAATTTTGTTCTTAAGACAATCGTGTCATATCAATGATGAAAGTTTGATTGTGGTCCTATTTTCACATATATTGCAATTCCCTATTACTTATCTGCTAATTGTGGGTCTGTGCTTGCACATTGTAATATCAAAGTTTTTCCTGAGATTGTTTATCATCGGTCCACTGCAATCTATTCTAGCGAAATTTTTATTGGAAGTACTCTACATTGTACTTGACTTTTCTTTAATCGACCATAATTTGCCAACAAATTAGACCGATATAGGGCATTTCTAGAAACCATAATAAAACGATGTCAAATTTGAATTCATAATATATTATGTTAAAGCCTCCCCGCGAGTCGGACAAAACACACATGGGCCTATGCCCCTATGTGAAAGACCATGAAAAGACTTCAATTTAATCATTTCGGGCTCCGTTTCTGCTCTCAAGTTTTTTCCCCAATTTAGACCGTTTTCAAATCTTAACAACTTTTAGGAAAGAATTTCTGTATTTAGTACCGTTTATTTTGTTGAGTTTGTTCAATGCCTCAAATTTGCCGTTCTGGAAAAATTTTGAGATTTTTTTTTCTCTTTTTATTACTTCAAGCAGCCGAACTGTCAGATTTTGATTTGGAATAAGTTTCTTTTTCGTGGATTCAACTGCTTATGGCTTTTACTTTGACAAACTTGGACTAAACTCCAAAGTCTTGAGTTTCTTTAACTGAACACACGCATCTTGGACTGGCCTAAAATTTATGCCCAAAACAAGTTTGAAACAGTGAAAGCCACTTTTTTTGAAGACCAAAGGAGAGAATATCAATCACTTGGTACAATGAGTTTATCCTACGATCACTCTGTATTAGCAGCCAGATGGTTCCAGTTTCTTCAACAAAGTTGTTAAATCAGCAGAATATCTGTACATCAACATTATTTTCACATCATTCGTCTATCATAGATATACATATATTGTATGAACTCTAAGAACATGTAACTGAATATAAAAAATTTTAGTTCAAGCAGGTGTCTGAGCCCAGTTGACCAAATGAGGGGATGATGGCATGTGACAAATTTGATTGTCTTTAAACTTCAACAGACAGTGGCACATGTGTGGCTCATCATCATATATATAGCTTGTCAGAGACATAGTTTTACAGAATATCTACAAGATGAGTGGTTCCTGCAGGGGATCTTATCGTAGAAGGATCTCTCAGTTATGGCCTCATATTGATGTAGAATGCATTTTTCTGTCTTGTTACAAATGTGACTTAATAGGTAAAGAATATTGCCAAAGCCAAATTGTGGCCCAAATATTTATATATTTGCCGAAGTTTAGTACTTCTAAGTCCAAGTAGTGTCTTCAAAGTCCCAAAGATGATTTCTTCTTCTTTATCCATAGATTAGAACATGTTCTTTGCATGTTTTTTCTTTTCATATACCAATATTAACAAAGAGACATGTAGTCCTCATAAGTACTACTTGTCGTCCACTTATATCCGTTGTCACTTCTACTGCGTGTGTGTCACACAATATAGAATCTAAGTGATTGTGAACCTCCAGAAAGTACCTCCATAATCTATAAATTATTATGTGAAGTACAATCAAGTAATAGTAATTTCATCAATCATCTATCTCCAACTTGTAATTTAAAAGCAGTAAGTTTGAGACTTCAGGGATGCGATTCTTATGAGGTGGAGAGGAATTCAATATGTGTTTTCAAATCGGAACATTTCAATGGAGTCAAAGACCTTGACAACTCAAGAAAAAGTCTTTGAAAAAGCTAATTAAGCTTGCAAGCATACCATTCCATTCAAAAAAAAAAAAAAAAAATGTATCTTTTGATAAAATCGAACTTTTCTACGACGAGGATGTGAGTGAACATATATATGTATAAACATATATATGTCACTAAATTTACCATGAGTTTAAAAAATGTAACGAACTATTGAAATCAATGACCACAAAATATTTTACTTCGTGGTTTTTATTTACGAAAATTTTCTTTTGTTAACAAATTATAATTTACAAAAACTGATTTTATCATTTTAGTATTATATGCTGGAATTTTTTTCTTATATAAATACGGGGTTCAAAAGATTAGATTCAAAGTAGGGCAAAAAGAAAAAACGCTTTTGAGCCAGAAAAACTTGAAGTTGAAGACAAATGTATGTTGTTGATCACTTTGCACTTGATTAGCCAAAACAAGGAAAAAAAAAAAAGGTAAAGCTATATACTCTATTAAAGTGAGATTGTAACTACTGCTGTGAGGAAGCTAGAGTCGTATATGCTTTTATAATAAACACCACAATGATGCCTTGCCTTAGATGCTTTTCCTTTTTAGTATTCCTTTTTAAGTTTCTTCTTTCTATCAAGAAAACATATAAAACACAAAAAATAAAATAATATAAATAAAATAAAGAAGAAAATATAAGAATTCAATTCCATTGAGTACTACTCAACAGCAGCAACCAGTACTGATCCCAATGGTATAATACCCATCACCCAATCAATTTCAAAGTCACAAAAAAAGTTGATAAAGCAGATATAAAATAGATACCAATCAATGAGATTTTTTTAACTATTACTTCTACTTTCCTTTTTCTTTCTCATGATTGGTCATTTGTCAAAGAGATTCTTCAATTTTAAGCTTCCTTTGATTTCTAGTATATATGGTACGTGATTGATTAGGCTATTTTATCATTTGGTTCCCTGATATTTTATTGACACTGCTTAACTTGCTTTAATTTGGATATCTTATCATCCAGATGTAAAACTAAGATTTGACGATTAATCAAGTTTGATAGAAACGACATTTGTATATATAATGACAACACAATTGTCCCACATTCCTTCTAACTGAGTTGATTGTGTATATTTTTATTTACTTTAGTGATGAAGATTCAAATATCATCAAATATATTTTACAAATTTTGTATAGTTAATTTCCACCTTTTTATTATAGGAGTAACTGTTTCTTATATAGGAGTAAAAATCCGATTCATACATGTAATGATTAATCTTGGTAAATTTCAACATACTATTGATCCAATCAGTGTTAGCCTTAAAAGAATTATAAAAACGGTTTTATTCTTGTTTCACGAATTCTCTTTCTTTTCAATTTGATTTCTATCTTAATTATATATGTTAATGTGGCCAGTGAGAAGATGAAAGGACAAGAAAAGCCAAGAGAAGTAAACTTGTAACTTTTATCATCAACTTGCATATGCTTTGCTTTGTCTTTCTAAAAAATCTTATATGTTCCTTTTTTTATCGTTTCATCTTTTTATCTTCTTCTTTAATTATAATGCAGTTGGCAACAGCTGCTCTTTAAGGCTCCTAAATTTGACTTGAGTTACATTTATATTATGAGTTCTGATCAATAATGATGAAAAAGTGGTCATTCTCTTCCCTTAATATAGATAAAGTCAATCTTGATTTAATTGTATTGGAATGGTTCAGACATTTAGAACTGGATTCTATAAAGGCCATTCCCCAAATCCTTGATTTGGTGACCTCCAAGTACAGACTGCTAAAAGCAGCAACCATCACAAAAGATTTATTCTTTTCTCTTTTTTCATTAATTTCAAAAAATATAATTGTTTATTTTTATGATGAACAAGAACAACCCAAAATTAATATATCTTACATAAAATCTGAGATGGATCAATGAGATGAGAGTTAAGCATATAAATCACACGTCGTCTTCAGACTCTTAGAGAGGGTCACTGATGAGCTACATATACACACATTTATGGAAACTCTACCAAACTAATGAAAAGCCTTTTTCGGGTAAAAAATTCAGTAGAATAAAACTATTTAGTTGGGATAAATATTCGAAAGTGAAAGTGATAACTTTCCATGCTAATAATATATGTAACACTATAATTTGAATAAAGTTTTTTCTCATATATGTTCAAAAAAGATCATCCTTTGATGGCTTGATGTAATGCATTGATGTGGCCATCATGGAAATCGGAATAATGTGCAAGCTGGTACCTAGTAAGATTACAGATTGAAAACAAATTGTGTGGCCAGCTTGAATCCCTTAATATTGTGGACAAGTTTTTACTCATTATGAGGATTTTGTATATAGAACAGCTATATAGACACCTTTTAGCTGCAGTGTTAATCTTTTTAATTAATTATTACAGTTCTACCTTATAAGACAAAAGGATCAAGACAATGACAATTATGGCGACACATGTGCATCGAGATATCTATGCTGGATAAAGTTGAGCCAGAATTAATTTCCAGCCTAGGTTTGAACAAAAGTTCAAGGCAGATAACATAGAACACATAATCATTAGCAAGAGATTATGATCATTAAGCAGCCTTTGGAAGTCATTAAGAATTCTTAATTATAGCTTTTGTGAAGAGTTATAGTCAACGAAGACATAAAATTAATGCTTTCAAATTACAAATTTTATATTTCAATGTTAACTAATTTATAGTGCCATCAATGAAGAATATCACTAGGTATAGTAAGGATTAGACTGGCTCAAAAATCCAAACTTATGAAATTAGGGTAGAATATATAAAGCTAACTTTCAATTAGAAAATCTTTTTCCAACTAATATAAGGTCTTTTGGGTCAAAATTCATGTCAAAAGCACATTAATATTATAGTCCAATGAATGTATATCTAATATTCAACTAGAAAATATTTTTCCAACCAATACAGGGTCATTTGGATCAAAATTAATGTCAAAAGCACATTAATATTATAGTCCAATGAATATATATATAAACATGTATATTTTTCACATTGGATTAGTTCAAACTTCTAAAAGCAAACACTATCATGTTGTATTGATATTCAATCTCATTTAAATCAAACCTATGGAGATGAATAGTAAATATTCCAAAGAAATATTAGAATATGACTTATACATACAACATTCTCAAATTCAAAATTCAAAAATTTTAATTATGATCAGGATCGAATCTAAAACTTGAGAAACTTATTGGCTTATGTATCTCCATTATATACCTAATACATGGATTAGTGCACCATTATAATGTGGCCATTCTATAGAAACCATGTAATTATATCATGAAGGACAAATAATGGACTGATCAAACGCGCCATTTAAATGTTCACGCGCGCATGCAAAACAGTTCTCTCTTTCACTTGGTGGTCTAATCTCTCAAATAATGCAATATCTGGTTTGTCTCTCTCAGATAATCAAGAGAAACCCTAAAAGCAGCCACAGTGGGCCGCCCTCTGACTTCCACTACCACATTCCACAAACATATATAAACAAATGAAAAAGTTAGAAACCCAATCAAATGCCCTCCACTCACTTTGTATACTTGAATAAGAAGAATTCAAACTACAATAGTCTCTTTTATTTCTTTTCTTTTCTTTCCCTTAAATGAAAACAGTAAAGGAAAAAAAAGGTGGTGCCAACCATACGCACACATACACTGTCACTGATCATTAACAACAACAACATATTAATTCAACAGGAACAAAAGGCTCTTTATCAACCCCCTATCTTCTAAATTCAGCTACCACAACAATAATACATAACACCAAATAACAATAATAAGAAAGTATGATTTTATTATCATTATTATTATTGTTATCATCTCTAAACTAATGTTGATCTTCGCTGAATTTAGCACCTGTTCCTGATCCTAGCTAATCCACCTCAAAAAAAATAATAATAATAATAAAAAACGTGAAATTTGATTATTACAAACAAGTATATAAATATATATTCAGCGGTTACTAATCATTTGCTAGCCTCCATCATTCTGCTTGTAGCTGGCCCAGTAGGGTTTGTCCATCTTTGAAGGGTTACTTTTTTGTTTTCTCACTTTTGTTTTCTTTAGCTTTTTCTCAATACTGGTACAGCAAAGCAATGTAGCTTCTAAGTTTTCAGTTATCTTTCTTTTTCTAATATTGAAGTTATGATCATCATTGTTGACTTGGGATAGTATACTATATTGTTATAGGAATTTGATCATGAATCAGCTAGCTGATCATCCTCTTCATTTATGTACTTACTGTATTGTCTTCTCTTCTGTCTCTACCTGAAAGTTCCTCCATACGTTGGTGTCCAAAGGTCCGCTGCTGTCTCGTTTGCAACCGGGAATGTGCTGGATATTGGCACCAAACAAAGCCCTCGACTTCTTAAGTCTTGTTTTGGTTGATCTGAGTCCTTCAATTTCTCACAACTCTGTTGGTTCAATAAAATCATTTCATGTATATATACTTATACATATACGGATTACTATACTTAATGTACAAACTTTTACTCACATATAAGATAATTCTAATTATTTATCTATTAGTAGGTTTTTAGAGATAGAACAACAATAGTATTGCATACCTGTTGCTGTTGAATTGGATTTCCTTGTTTCATGTAAGGAGTACTTAAAACCTGAAATGATAAACATATGTAAAACATTTAACTGGTATACGTCAACAAGCTTCGTTTCTTAATCTCATATCAATAAATTAGGGTTTTTTCTTTCAATTTCAATTCTTCTGGAAAAATAATAATAATAATAAAAGAATAGACGCAGAAGCTAGCGTAATAACATACACTGACTTGTTCATGGAGGAATTTGATATACTCAATAGCTTCATGGAGAACAGATGCTGTATCAGTCTGTTAAATCAACAAAAAGAAAGAAGAATAATCTAATAAATCTATGCAGGCGTAGAAAAGAAAAACTTTAAATAATACCGCAAAGTAAAGAATTCCATATTGTACTACCATCCTCTGAAAAAGAAGAAAAAAAAAAGTAGAAAAATACAAAAATTCACCTTTCCAAAAGGTGAAACCAATTGCTGGAGAGCAGTTATTCGGTCCCCTAGCTTCTCTTTCCGGACCTGATCAATTAACAAAACTATGAATTCTATCTGATTCCTTCAAAAGTGTTTCAAGAAAAAAAATGAAAGCCAACCACACTTGCCAGCAAAAGTGTTGATCGAATATATATTATTGTACCTTAAAAGTTGGTAATGGTGATGGTGTTTCGATACGAGGCCGTTTGAATGCAGGTTCACTGCTTCCTTTCTTCCCCACAGAACCCGTGTCTCGTACCTCTTCATTGTTGGATAACTAATTGGATACATGAGCATAAATATTCAAAATTCTAGTTCAAAGACCATAAGATTATAAACTATGTTGGTTTTATATATATGATTTTAATTACCTTGGAAATGAGACTGGGACAAGTTGGTTTCTCTTCTATGGCCTGTGTTAGAAACTGCGACTGTGATGAAGCGAAAAAGCCGGTTCTAATGTCATTCAAAGGGGTGGCCGCGGCGGCGTTCCAGAAGGGTGTGTTGTTGGAGAAGTGCAAGCCGGTGCTAGTTGGTTGATGTTTTGGAAGTGATGGTTTTAACAAGGGATTATTGGTAATGTTTTTAGGCCACGAATTGGTGGGTGACAATTGGATGTCATTTGAGACATTTGTCCCGTAGTTTACTCCTCCTCCGGACATATAGTTGGTGCTGTTGATTGACCGGTTGTTGAAAAGAGATTGTTGTTGTTGTTGTTGTGTTGTTGATGTTGTTGGGGTTGATGAAGTGGTCCTGGTTCAAACAAGGTTTGTAACAACGTTGAAGGGAACCCATATGATGCTGCTGCTGCTGCCGCCATGTTTGATGGACTCCAATCCTTCTGGATTTGAGTGTTCATGTCTTCTCTACTACAACAAAAATAAATTTAAATATATTGGTAAGAAATAATAAATAAACCCAATATAGTTTTCTTTTTTGAACCAATCCAATATAATTTTGAAGATAAAATTAATTGACTTACTTTCTCTAAATGAAAGAAGAAAATTGAAAAAGAAAACTAAAAACTGAAAAGTCATTAGCAATTTTCTTTCTAACTTGTGTTTGAAGTTATTGGACTATAAGGGTCTTCTGGGATTTGATACTTGAACTTCAATTCAACCGTAATAGAAGAAACCTCATGATAATAAATAATAAATGAAGGGAAAAAAAACTCTTACAGTACTAGAGCCGGGTTCCAGTCGGTGGATGATGAAGTTGAAGAAGAAAGACCAAAATTCATAATTTGCAAAGTGGAGTCTATCAAAATAGGGCTGCAGCTGCCGCCGGTACTATCAGAATCAGTAGTCTGTACTTGTTGATGAGGCTGCTTTTGAACACCCTGGAATACCATGTTGGAGCTGTCACCACCACCACCAGAAACGGAGTTGTTTGACTCCTCACAAGACCTTGTAGCAACAGTAGCAGCAGTAGTAGCAGTAGTAGTACTAGCCGCCATCACCGCCGCTGCTTTCATGTCCACCATATGATGATGATGATGATGATCGGTAATACCAGTTGCACTAGTAGTGCTACCACTTGACCATCCAAAGCTCCCTATGTGATCAGTCATTCCAATCCCACCTGAACATGGTGACAACAACGAGCCCCTTGTTGGATTCCACCATGTCCCTCCACAAATCCCTGCTTGAAAATCCTCTGCCATCACCAAACAAACCAAGCAAACCAATCAATCTATCAACCTTCTTCTTCGTCTTCTTCTTCTTCTTGTTGGTTTTGGGTTCCAATTTGTTTCCACAAATGACAACTCTAGCTCCTTTTATATGTTTTTTCTTGTCTCACGTATATAATGTAAACACAAAATTATATCTATATGAATGACAGTATGTAAAAATTGTTATGGTGGGTTGTGAATTTATATATGAAACGTTTCAGTGAGTACGGACATGGAAGTTACGGGAATTTAGTTGACATTGCAAGAGTGATTGGACAAATAAGAGAAAAGCATTTTTGAATCGAATTTTTCTTTTTCTTTCTTTAATAAAAATTTGTTATTTTTTTAAAAGAATATTTTTTCCCCTTTTTTTTTTTATATAAACAAATATATATATTTGTTTTCTTAAAAAGAATTGGTAACTTTATAAAATAATTCTTGTTCCTTGTGAATAAAGCGACGTGGGTATGATGGTGGGGGGTTGATCTGAGTGACACGTAGTGAAATTGGGGAAATTGTTTGTGAGAACAAACGGTTGAGATTGGTGGGGTTTGATTATGATAATGATAAAAATAAAAAAATAGAATTGGACCGCAAAGATAAACCTGAAATAGAGGACCATTTGGAGGGACTTGACGGTCCCAAGTAAAATAATGATTGTGAAAGTGCAGCAGAAGTGCAGAACAGAAGCGGGGCGCTACACTCCTTGAGAGGCGCGTTAGGTGGGCGGTGCACTGCTCCGCTTTTTGCTTCATTACCTTTTTATTTTTTATTCTTTTAAAAATTATTTTTTTTTGGCTAGTAATTAAGTAAAAATAGATACTAACTTGTTCTCAAAAAAAAAAAAAAAAAAAAAGCCTATAAAATAATCAAATAATTATGTATATTATATATTTGAGAGTACTTCGATATTGTTGCAAGGTGCAGTAAATAATATTTAAAAGAATATTATGGTTATTTTTTATTTGATAATATATGAAGTGAAGTAATATTATATTGGTTGGGGAAATGGAGGAACTTAAGGATTGATGAATTGAATTAAAAGTCGTATTTAACTTATTATGACAAATGAAGTTAAACCTTGATGTGTTGGTAGGATAAATATTAGGGATAATCATAGTTTTTCTCCTGTTTTTAATTTATTTGTTAATATAATTTATTTTTTTTTTTTTAGTTTACAGAATATTTTTTATCATTTCTATGATTTATATAATATAATGAAAAATATCAAAAACAAATTTAGGCATTTTTTGAACTATAATAACTTTGTGAACATTTTTTTAAATTATAAGGTATCTTTTGTCTATTTAATTAAATAATATGGAGATTTTTAACGATTCTCAAAATAGTAATGAATTTTAGTTATTACACCAAACTACATGAGGCAACATAGAATTATCCCTAAATATTATTAATCGTTTATTTAAGTTTTAGATCGTCTTAAGGTTGTATATATATTAATTAATATCACGTTGATGTTAATAGTATTCTTTTATGAGTGTTTGTTAGTTTACTATATTCACTGAAGTCTTTACCTTGGAATTTGTCATAAATTAATTCATAAATTTTTCATTCAAATAATATAGGAAGTAATCCATACAAATATCTGCTTTACTATGTTATCTCATTATTCAACATAACTATAATAAATCGCTTGTTACATTTTTAGACAAAAATTCGGAAATGAATTTTAGAACTTGTAAGATTAGAATTATATATGTTATGAAACATAACCATGAAAAGTAATATTGAGGAGTTGGGTTATAATTAATTTGTTGTATATACAAATATGAACATGATTATCTCATAACAGTGAAGTGAGATCTATATATAACCAACAATAATGATATATGTTGGATTGCTACTCAACAATTATCTTCTGGAATTAAGAGACACAATTATGTGTTAGCAGCTTCACATGCTGTTAATTAAGAGGTGTTTCACACTTCTGTCTCCGTAATTATGATTTTCCAATAAATAGTTACTTGATTAGATTACAAACCGATCATCAACAGAATCCAAAAATAGTGACCACAACAACTTATTACACATAGAGATTGATATTCATCAAATATGTGTAGCACATGAACACAGATTCTAGACGAACTCATGGGCTGGTTTTCTAAACCAAAATATGATTCTCGCAGTTGCACTTCTCACATGCATGTTACTTGGTTTTATACCAAACCAACGTGCAACACTCCCATCAATTTTCTCATAAAATGCAAAGCAAAGCTTTATTTTATTTTTTTTGTTGGGGGTCCATGGAGAGTTCAGAAAAATATTTGTTCAGAGGTCAATTTCATTTATTCACATTCCAAGAATCAAGAATCGATCAAGACAAAAGAATAATTAAAAGCAGTACTTGCGTACACTGAGTTCATCATATGGGTGGTGGTATATATATGATCGATCTTGTAAATACATACCAAGTTGAAAGCTGTAAAATTAATATCCATGCATATCCAAATCGACAGTAGAGTTTTGTACTCAATACTGTCATGATAGGAGAATTTTCATATCAAATAATTATGTGTTTGAGAATATATTGTTAGTGCTAAAAATGATTTTAAGTTAAGAAAAAGGTTTTATATTTATTTGGTGGTTTTATTATTTTGTTTTCAAGTATTACTGCTAAGTACTGTTTACAAAAGAAAAAGTATAAAGTATCTTATCTTAAATAAAAAGCTTTTGACAAAATTAAATTACTTAATTTTAAAGCCTTTAAACTATATGCATCATGTGAATATTGGCCAAATTTCAAATCATCCCTAGTATTTATTGTGATGACAAAATAAAATCACCTTCTACGAGACAAACAACTTGCCTGAGACTTCAAGCTTCGTTTGATCCGAATCCATTTTCCACAGTTACTTATAAAAATGCCTCTTTGATTGGACTAACTATTTACTTTACTTAACAAAAAATTAAACATAAAAATATTTGGTAATTTTATTGAAAAGATTATACTATACCTAGTATGATTTATTTTCTTAATGACAGTATGTCGATTTCTTTTTGAAGTTCGAAACCAAAAGAAAATTTTAGATAGTAAGACATAAGTCAATTGGTTAATACAATAAAAAATGTGATTAGCACTCTATTTCTTTGATAGTGTCCTACAAAATGCAACTCACTTGTTTATTTATGAAATTTCAACGAGATTAATTATGTTCAGCACAATATACTGTTAATTACTTCATTATTTCTTTGTTTTATAACTTTATTTAGACAATATTATAAATATTTATCATTTTTAATTAGAGATGGAGTCAACAAGATCATGACATCTGTGGACCATATAAAAGACTAGTTGAATTTGACAGAATATTGTGTAGAAAAATTGTTCGAAAGAACAGCAATACTGCAATAGTTCAATGAAGTTGACCAAACAAAATGTGCTGCCTAATTTGTTGTTCGCAAAAGACTATGTGAGTTTTCCGAATTGAGTTAATCCTAATTGTAATTAAGAGTCAACGGGCCAGAAAGCCACCAAATTTGTCTTACTCAAAGAAAATATATACATGAACATTTTTACGATTATGCTAACATAATCTGTAGAGTTTGTTAGTCAAAACATGCATATACTAAAATCTTGTAGAACAGTAAATTTTAATGAGTTGACTTGGGTATTATTGAAGAATCAAAGGCAAGTTAGGTCAGAATCAATATGAAATGTAATTCAGTCACCAGAAAAAATTGAGGAAAGGGATCATCTATCTCTATACTATGTTCCTAGTTTGACATTGGTAGAGTCTGGTCCACATCGCAATTAGATTTTGAATTGATCAACTGCTGATTTTAAATCTGGTCCGTATGGGATCTAAAAGAGATTTTACAAAATAGTCCATATATGCCTTAAAACATTATTTCTAATATGTATTAATTATATAGGGAACCACCTGAGATTTGACACCTGTTTTGAAAAGTAACACTTTAATTCTAAATTTTTAGGTGAATTAACTTCCCATTTATGTATTTTCAAATATTAGTTAAATAATTCTCCATTTGTGTACCAAAAACCTTAGTAGAGATGTTTCACTTAAATTTGAAATTACTTATATGGTTGTTTTTGAAGAAAAGAAAAAGAGAGTCAAAACGCAGGAGTTGTTGTTGGGAATCTCCTTAACTATATACAAAAATTGTAATGGTAAAACTTTGTTGAAGGAACACACCAATCTTTGGTACAAATGATTGAATACTCCTTCATTTAGAGGGGCACATCTTAAAAGTGGTTCGTTAAAGTTTAAGGAAACACCACTCTTTAAGATGTGGGAAGTATTCTATTTTTAGTAGAAGTTATTTTTTTTAGGTTGTAGGAGAAATCATTTGAATTATATTATCAATATTTTATCTCGATAAGTCTTAACAGTCATTTCATGCACCCATAAGGTATTGATAGATCTTGGAGTAATCATTCGAGTTACACTATCAGTAATCAATTTCGGTAGATCCCATAAGATACTCGTAACAGTCCTTTAACATGTAAAGAAACTAGTGTTAAAAAATAAAATAATAATAAAAAAGAAACTATGTTGAAGGAATGATAAAATAATTAAGTAATGTCATACCCAAACTGCAGTCATACTTGTGATGTGTCGATTTAATTCATATAACAAATGGCAGTTGAAATAATTCATTTTTAATGTTTATTCATTCATCCATTGACATATAATAAAATAGATTAAGTTTGGATAAAATAAAATTGAAAGCATATTGTTACTCAAAATACTATACATTATATGTTCCCAAAAAAAAAAGGTCGTTTTTTTTTTCCTAGCTTATATGTATCAAGCTATGACAATTTATCTGAACCCTATATTACAAATTTGTAACTATAATTTTTAACAAGTCATTTTCTCTTAATTTAACATTTAGCATAGTTATTTAGTTGCCATCCATTTAATCTTAATTTATTTATTTTTCTACCTCTTAAATTAAGAATAAATTATTATTAAGATGATTTTAAAGTAATATAGATTAATCCACATACTAATTTTGATTAATTTTACAAAATATTCCACAATTAAATATGTATATCACACCATCATACTCACAAATATTTTCATAATGTAACGAATTAAAAAAATAAATAAAGCATCTCCTAATCTTTGGATAAACTAATATAAAGAATAGTAGTACTTGATTAACAGAAGAATAATTAACTTTAATTACTTTGACAAACCTCAATTAATTCGAAGGTATTAAATATATTTTAACTTTGTTGAAAGTATTCTCTTGTTCCCTTTTTTCCCAGTCCACTAATTATAATACAATTTTCAATTCCCATCTTTCCTCAATATAATTAAAAAAAATGTAATAAAATGAAAATGTTAAAAGCAATGGATTGAAAATGACGTCATGGTCATGAAGAACACGGAAGAGTCAACTAGGCCCCACGCGGCACGCGCGCGTGCAAGGGACACGTGGGGCCTGTTTGGCAAAGCTAAGGTGGAGTCAAAGTAGCGATGGAGACATTTTCTATTAACTTTTCCAAATTCATTTTCAATTTTTCGTGGCATTCACGTACTTTACTCACTTCCACCGTTATTAACAGTCAACATCTTCACTCTTTTTCTCTTAATTTTTTTTTAAAAAAGAAAAATTAATTTTATATTTCAATTTATTAATGTGTAGTTTTGTATTATATAGTGTGATTTTTATTGGGAACAAATTCATTTGTATTTCAAATAAAAATAAAAATTTTGTTATTAACTTAAAATAAAAATATTATTCATTTTAAGTTTCAAACGAAATTTTAATTATATTTGATCCATATTAAGTCCATACAACACTTCACATTCAACATTTCACGTTGGTGTTGCATGTATATGAAATGTTTTGTGATTGAAAATGAAACACAAAAATAATTGAATTTTTGTTTAGAGTAAAACCTGATAAAACCTTATTAACTTTTTTTTTTTTTAATTTTCAAGTTTTTTTTTAATTTTTTTCATTTTAAAAAAATTTATTTATCTATCTATCTATATATATATATATATATATATATTTTTGTAAGTACTCATAATTTACAATACATGTTGAGAAGAATGTATATATAGTTTGTAAGCAATAATACATATTGGGAAGAATAAGCCGAAAATTTTAGTCAAAAATAAGAAAAACTAGTCATATCAATTAATGTCAATGGTGCTGTCGTTATAACCAAAGCTTGAGTGGCTACTCATAACTTACAATACATGTTGAGAAGAATGTATATATAGTTTGTAAGCAATAATGCATATTGGGAAGAATAAGCCGAAAATTGTAGTCAACAGTATTATAATTATAACCAAAGCTTGAGTGGCTCCAATATACTTGTTCCAGTACTTGAACATAATAACAACAAAACCTAAAAATTTTGGTTTTGTTAATTGGTTAACAATTAAGGGAGCGCGTGAGAGGTCATGAACAAGATTGTGATTTGTGAGTGAAGTGGTGGCTTCTAACTGGTTACTGGTGAGAGAGATTTTGAGCCTCTTCTTGCTGTCTTGAAAGCAAGACATAAAAGACACCGTTTGTATGGGGCTGCTGCAAAAAGAAGTTTTAGGTCATGCCCATCAAACCCCTCTTGTATTTTCTTCTTGTCTTCTTCTCTTAATGGAATGTTCTCTCTTCACTCGAATTTACCGTTTTGCTCCTCATCCCCATCTCTTTCGCTCTTGTCATGGTTCATGACTCCTCTCCTACCACTCTCCAAAGGAGAGTTGTTCAAGATTGTGATCATGATCTTAATTTATTAAATTATATTAAAGTTTTATGTATGTGTAAAATTAGAAATGATTATATTAACTCATTTGCTCAACACAAGTTCATTTACCTACTCACAATAATGTTATAAAATTAGCCTAGTCTTCTTTTTCACACCATCCCACTTGTATTTGTGTAATACATAGTTTAATCACATGATTATCGTGAATATAAGGCATATATAAAAACTGGTTATTTGAATATTATATGAATGCACATAATATATCCCACCAAAAGAAATCAATTATACCTATATCAAGTTCAACGTATACAAGTGATTAGATATTTATGCTATAATTATTAGCATACATACTTATGGCTTTACACCTAAATTAATCCCAAATTAGGTAGCCAATTAGTGTCTTGCACTCTTGCTTGTACAACAGCTGCCATAACTTCACTCATCGTATTTATATAATGCTCTTCGACACATGTATGGATTCTATCTTTTTCTAGAAGAGTTCGAATCTTCTTCTAATACAAACTCGCATTGATATTACCTTCTACGTATGTATTTATCTACGTATATGGAGTATCCCATACACAGGAGTGATGCAATGGTGAGGTAATGATGAGGTGTAGAAGGTGACAAAAGAGAGACACGTATAAACTTGGACACGGTTGGGGCACACGGGAATAGTGATTATACTAGGCTAAAGGAGAAAAGTAGTAAAAACTCACGGGGCAGTAATAAGAAGGAGGTTTACAAGACACGTGCCAAATGGACCCACAATAAAGAATTTGAAAGAAAATACAAATGCTAAATGAAAAAATAGAGAAGTAGAGAAGAAAATACAGAGACGAACATGAACTCGATCGAGATAATTTGTGGCCACCGGTTGACCATGTAGCCAAGTTTGAGTCCGATTGATCATTATCTAAGCTAAGCCAAATTCAAATGGTCCATGTGTTTTTTGCAAACCCAAATGTGAGTCTTTTAGGTCAACCCCAAACTCAGTGAAGCGCCCACTATAAGAGCCGCCCATTACATGATATAAATACTATACTTTTTTCATTACTTTCTTCATCGTTCACACTACCATTGGGATGTTGTATGGATCCGGTTCTAGCTATTTATATTAAAAAAAAAAAAACAATAACAAGTGAATAGAAAATAACGTTATTTGATGAATCGTACACCGTAATTGTTCTTTTAATTTAAAGTTTTTTTTTTTTTTTTTAGAATTTTAATCTTCAAATGGTAAAAAAGAGAACAATAATAGAGCCATTTTTTTTTTCTTTTTCCACAAATATTTAGAGGTGGAGACTCTTACCCATGATTCTTTAATTTAAATTATTTTAATCAACTAAAAAAAATATGAAAGAGAAAGATAACTATTGTATCCGTTGGTTAGTTTGTTATTTATAATGAGAAAAATTAACAAATGGGTTATTGACAAGTATTTTGATATAGTTATGTGGATATGACATGCTTAAAGAAAGAAATAATGATTAAAGAGACCATTAAAGTTAATTATCTTAATTGCTTTTCTCCTGCCGCTCTATTTTCTGATCCTATCATTTAGGACTGCTTAGATTGTCTAGGTTCTGTATATCATGGGTTATTACTTGGTTGTTCATATCCTAATTTTTAATTAAACATATAATTAATGATCTTCACCTACTTTTCCTCTCATTATCAGCCAGCCTTTTTATGGACTGTTTTTGAGTTTTCAGTTTGAATTAGGGTACTGGATGTTCCCTTCCTGACCATCCTTGTCTGGATTGACTTGAATAGAGTTTTCTTTCTTTTTTTCTTAAATGAATTATTTGTGCCCAAGAGAAAAGCTACGGTGATCCTAAATTCAAAGGAGGACAAATCATTAATCATTGGCTTTGTGGACTTATGAATTGTCACCAAATTAGTCTTCACACCTTTGGTGGGGTTGACATGGATAATTGATCCATGTTTGGTGATCAAATATTCTTTTTAGTCATCCTTGGGTCCCTCCTCACCTTCATCAACATTCTCACTAGCTATATAGATTAATTTATGTAAGACTCTTACTGAAATTTTGGTCAATCCCTTATTATTTCCATACTGTATAATTAATTGTAGCATCTAGGTATAACTTTTTGCTTTTGAAAATAAATAAAAAATAATAAATTTATGCTAAAAATGTTTGATGCTGATTTTGAAAATCATATTTTCCATGTGAAGTCTTAAAATCCAAAACGATCTCTGGAGAGTTGAGATGACTATAGCTAGTACATGTACTGGGGAAACAACTTCCTGAGATGTGTCAATTTCATTTCAATTAATTCATAGAGTTAGCCACCCGATTTGAATAGAATTAAAAAAGGTTATATGGTGTGAGATCTAACATATTTATTTTGTGTTATGAGTCTTATGACATTATAATTATAAAATGTATAGAAATGACAAAAAGTGCAAAATCTTGCTCCATTCATTATGATATACATACATACAAACATATATATTTAGAATAGTTATATAGAGTTGACAGACGGGTCACAAATCGGACCTACTTTTTATTATTATTATTTTATACTGCAATAGTTGCACAAGTGAAAGAATTTAATTTCTTTCCTCAATTAATTTCCCCGCACGATTTCATTTCCTAGTTTTCTTTCTTTGTCTCTTCTCCATGCCATTTCTATCAAGTCTATGTTCACCAAAAGAGCACCAAAATGTTGCATCAAATGTGCGAGCTAATTTGTGAGAGATGACAGAGAGACCATTAATGTCTTGATTAGACAACACTGCTCATTGGTGATCAAGAAGAAGAAGTTGGAATGGTTAAGCAACTTCTGACTTGCCCTAAATGATAATAAAAACAAGACTTTTTGAAGATAAGAAAATCAAGAGGACTACTCTCTTACCAGGACTTTTTTACTTTACGTTTGAGATTATCGGCAACGAAAAAATTAAATTAAACATGGGAAACGAGATTGATATTCATGTCATGTATGTTTACTATCCTAGTTTAATTAAGCCAAACAACAACATGACACAACCCTCTTATCCTCCTAAGAGTCAATATGGCTTTCTTCCAAGTACTAAATTCCAAAAAGACCCACAAAGTAAGGTTAAACTGCTCCAGCCGTGGAATTTGGTAGGAAGTCGCATTTGATAAAGGATTTCGATATATGCATAACAACACCAGCCAGAAAATCAAGAAAATAATGGATTCTTATTTCAGGTTCAAGACCACATTTTCAAACTATAATGTCAAATATTTGCGTACAAGTCACACTGAATAAGCTAGCAACCTAATTTTAGAATCACATAAAATCTATAGAGAGCTACAAAATTCAGCTAACTATATTCTTACAAGTTAACTAACAATACATCTCATTTAAATCGCAAGTATACACAAACAATTAATACTCGTATATAATATAACTCATACGCGTAATGAATTAATTCATAACATACATTTTTATGCATGACTTAATAATGTTTAATTATTAATTACTTGAAGCAGCTAGCACAGGCAGTTAGGATCGGTTAATGCAGGCTGCTAGCTCTATAATTAAATTTTTAAACAATATTTTCTTAGTACTCTACCATCTCGGGAAATTCCAAAACTATTAAAATTTAATAAACAGTATTGAAAATAGACTTAATTAACATATTTAATTTACTTGGTTTTTTCTGCATGTTTTGTAGTGTATTTTCTTCCCTATTCTCTGCATATATCTTCTAATATAAACAGGTTTTGTTGAACTGCTGATATAATAATATAAGATTTGGTCAAATAATTAGAATATAATAAGAGATGCCATTGGTAGTCTTTTTGTTGTAGTAAGCAAACCGCGTTTTCTCTACTAATGTATATATTAACTATACTTCTTCATAGACTAATTAATTTAATAATGATCATTAAACGTATCTAGTTAGGCATTTTTTTTTTATTTTGTTGAGCCGGATTTGATAATTTTTGTGATGTAATATGCACCTAATCTTGGAAGTACTACTTCATCACAGAATTTAATCAAACAATCTTTGTCAAAGCAGAAAAAGCCGATTCGGTCTTCATTTTTTAGACTTGTTTAATCAACTCCTTTTTAATTAAGTAGACTTGATTGTTGAGTTTTTTAGTTTTTATTTTTTTTTGATGCATATCAAAAGTCAATTGCATAGCTGAACATATGGATGTCCCGTGCCGAATAACTACACTTAAATTGACTCAATAAGAAATAGCGGCAAGTATGGATAGATATGATGATCTCTTAACCGAAACCTTAAAAAATGAGAAACATGTATGTTGAGAGAAGGTTTTCTAGCTGCTCCACAATAATGGTAGATAAATAGAGAAATTCCATGTAATAATTTATTTTCATATGATATGATAATATCCATTTTGGTTAATGAAATTAGAGAAACCTATGGAATTCGTTAACTATATCCAATCATATCAATTATTACAGTTATTCGGTTTCAACTAGTAAGGTAAGCAAATCCTACACACATATATTAATTTACAACTTCCTATAAGTATTGTATGTTGAATCTTGGATCTTAAAATTCAAATACAACATTCGTTGCGTGGAAAGCAAAGCTACACTTTTTGTTCTCATGGTGGTGAGTGAGTGCTAAAAATGGCCACAGAAGTTAGATGGGCTACACGAAGGTGATCCAATCTTTGAAAAGCCTACAATCCATTGAAAGTTGAGGCCCAATATCCTTTACGATTTATGTGCATCCTATGTCAAATTCTTCATATTATTTTCACAAATTTGTCTTCCTATAAACATACTAAAAAGGTTCATTAGTATAAAGTATTAGCAAACAACTACTATATATAATACTTCACATGAGAAACTAAATGAACCTCTTGCATATCAAAAGAAAAAGAAAACGCAACATATTATCAAAAGAAAAGCAAAATGAATTAAGATAATTACTTTGAACTTTACTTCGCTGTTTTTGAAAGACATCAATCTTGATTATCAAATTGAGATGAGAGTCTAAAAATTATCAACTGTTTAATGATATTCTTAGTCAGATTTTAAATAACAAGAAGTTTTCAATGTAGAAATGCTTATATAGAGGGGTGCCGAGCAATTAGCTTATGGCCTTTTACATTTGGCCTACGAGGAATTGGGCCCGGGGTTTATAGAAACTTTTAGTTGGCTTATTGGGCTGTTTCATGCTATCAAAAGCGTAAAAGGCCTTTTTTTTTTTTAAGAAATAATAAGTTAAAAAGCTTTTTGAATTCTTAAAAATAACTTCTTTCTTTTAGATTTGACACCAAATACCATCCCTGATACAACTTCCCACCGTTTGAGATCTTTTCTACATTTACTAAAGTATTTTCTATATACGTATTTTATGAATAGAATTATATATATTTCTGATAAATGAACTTCAACAAAATATAATTTTTAAAATAAATTTTATAAAAAAGTTAATATTTCATTAATAAAAATTTTCTCAAACCTTTTATCAAATAATGTTGTAAAATGGTTTATAACAACCATAATATATGGTAATTACGAATAAAATTTTTACAATAAATTTGGAGGGTAGGATAACTGAAAAAAAAACTTACATCCTTAAAACGCATCGTTTTGAACTAAAAACCGAATAAACTATCCTTCTCTCAACCTTATCTCACTCATTGGAGTGTCTCTCAAGTGATACGTCCTGCGATGGCTACAAATCCTCTCTCCGCTCTCAGAACCTTAAACCCTAAACCCCTCCACCACCTGAACCCTCCCCCACTCCACTGCTCTTCACACTCACCTCCAGCTCCACCTCCAGCTTCACCTCCACTCTCCGTTTCACCACCGAATCACGGCCGTTGATCATAACCAATGCTGTCGACTCTGGCAAACGCAGCAGTGAGCCCAGAGAGACTATCCTGCTACCCGGTTGCGACTACAACCACTGGCTCATCGTCATGGAGTTCCCCAAAGACCCGGCTCCCACCGGAGAACAGATGATCGACACCTACCTCAACACTCTCGCTACTGTCTTGGGCAGGTTTGTTTGTGTTATCTGGATATGTTTAGAGGGTTAGATTTGATGAAAGTTGTTGTTTTGATTTTTTTTTTTTTTTTAGTGTGGAAGAGGCGAAGAAGAATATGTATGCTTTTAGTACCACTACTTACACTGGATTTCAATGCACTGTTGATGAGGCCACGTCTGAGAAATTTAAAGGTTTGTGATTTCTTGTTGAAAACCTCCTTTGCGAATTTTGCGAATGGGATTTGGTGTTGTAATTGGTTTGTTGGTAAATTTTGAACTTTATAAATGGGGGCGGTGAAAGCTTCAACGTTGCAAATGTGATTGGTTAAAAACTTGGAACTTTGCAGATGGGGTTGGTAAAAACTTGAACTTTGCAAATGGGATTGGTGTAAAGCCTTGAACTATGCAAATGGGAGTGGTTAAAATTTGAACTTTGCAAATGGGATTGGTGAAAACATTAACTTTACCAACGGGCTTGATAAAAGTTTGAACTTTGCAGTTGGGATTGTTAAAAGCTTGAACTTTGCTAATGGGCTTGTTAAAAACTTGAACTTTGCAAATGGGATTGTTAAAAACCTGAACTTTGCAAATAAGATTGTTAAAAACCTGAACTTTACAAACGGGGTTGGTAAAACTTAGAACTTTGCAAATGGGATTAATGCAATTTATTATGTTGTAAGTTTAATGTAATAGAACTCTTTATCATTGAAGTTTTGGTTTTGGTTTTGTCAATGTAGGTTTGCCTGGGGTTCTTTGGGTGCTGCCAGATTCGTATATAGATGTGAAAAACAAGGACTATGGAGGTGGGTTATATTTTGTGTTGGCTTACATATTTATATGTCTAGGAGGATGTTGTAGACTCGTAGTGAGTACTTTTCTATGTCAGTGATGGCTTGTTTTGTTTTAGGTGATAAGTACGTAAATGGGGAAATAATTCCTTGCACGTACCCTACTTATCAACCAAAGCAGCAGCGTAACAATTCAAAATATCAGAGTAAAAGGTATGAGAGACGGAGAGATGGGCCTCCTCCTGAGCATAGAAGACCAACAAAAGGGCCAGAGTCAGCCTCTGGATGAGGTACAGCACAGTAAATTTTCTTGAAAGTTCTTGTAAGATGTATCAATTTGGAATGGGACCATTCCGATTACTTTAATGATGCAGCTATGTGTGGTAACATATATTTGTTTATTTTCTTTCAGGCAGTTTATGTTCTGGTTGGGAGTCATCAATTTTAATGGAGTTAATACTTATACGTGTTACTCATTGCCTATGTGTTGGAGAAAAATGACAAATAGGTATTTGAATTTTGAGTAGTGGTTAGGGATTCTTGCGGATGTGGTAAGTCCTATGTGGTGTATAGTTTATGTAACTCTTGTAAGACTGGCAGAGTAGTCACAGTTTGATAAACATCTGACATTGCTTTGCAAGTATGTTATGAAAAGGGGGCTGTGACATTTGGTCTAATTTATGGTGTACTCTTTTGTTACTTTTGAAAGAATTTAGTCTACTTTACACAATCGGTTCCCTATGTCTGATGTGGAAGCTTTGTTATTAATAGCTGGCTATTTAGACGTGATAAGCTGAAAGGTTACATTGAATTTAACTGTTGTTAAATATGACAAATTCGGTGTAAACTATCTATGATTTATGAAAATGTTAAAAGTAATTTGCTTGTCTGCAGAAAGAATATGCATGTCATGCAAGTTTATGGAACCAGAGTAGTTAGAATTAACTGAGGTGAAGAACCTATGCTGCCAGCATTGGCCATTACCTTCCGAATTGAAGCTGGTGCCATATTATGACTTTGGACTTATGATGCAGTCAAGTTGATTGTTAGATTGAAATGGATACTAAGCTTGGTTTATGTTTTATTTCTAGCAGCCTCTACTTTGAGGACTATAACCAGAAGTCTAGCCCATAGTTGTGCTACTCAGCTTAAATAAATTCCAGAGGAGATAAGAGGCAACTTCAGGTTTTGCCCCAGGTGTAGGTAGAATCCCAGATGCTTGCTATTTCAACCTCACAAATCCAGCTCACTCTATCTATTTGACAGAAGCGATGCGATATACAAGTCATCAATAGAAATTAGGGTGAGCCAGGATCAATATCGACCTCTTCAAGAGAAACTTGAGTGACTAATACACTAGCCAAGTGATGGCCATTTTATGCATCAAAACTACTTGGGAACATAGTAATACTGTTAGTTGCAGAAACTTTTTAGCTTTCGGAAAAGGGTGCTCATTTCAGTTCCAAATCAGTGGTGAACCAATGTAAAGGAGGTCTACTTGTGATTGGCAAGATTGTAATACTAAAGTTCCTCACATGAAACTTTAAAATTGGAATGGTCCAATTCTGAGTCACCATTATCCAAACCATAGGTCATTCTAGCTAACGCTGTAGCCATCTCTTCAATTTGCAAATTTTTTCCTTCTCTTGTAGGGTCGTTGATGTCGACTTCCCAACCAAGAGACAAGCTTACAACTAACAGTTCCATTTCATTTCAGTTCCAAATCACTGGTGAACCAATGTAAAGGAGGTCTACTTGTGATTGGCAAGATTGTAATACTAAAGTTCCTTACATGAAACTTTAAAATTGGAATGGTCCAATTCTGAGTCACCATTATACAAACCATAGGTCATTCTAGCTAACGCCATAGCCATCTCTTCAATTTGCAAATTTTTTCCTTCTCTTGTAGGGTCGTTGATGTCGACTTCCCAACCGAGAGACAAGCTTACAACTAACAGTTCCATTTCAATAAAGTTTGTTCAAGCTAAATATATATATATATATATATATATGAAAAGGAAACTTCTAAGATTCTTTTTCAGTCACCTTCATTTCAATCCACTTTGGATCGAAGTGCATCACGATGATGTGGCTTTAGAAATTGTTGTCCTCACTAGGGCCAAAAGCAACGTGCACCAACCCATTAGCTTGTAAATTGCAAATATTTCCTACTTTTTCTTTATGGCTAATTGTGTATTTTTCTATTAGGATAAGAACTGTGCGGTAGAGATAAAGATACCCTTTGATGCGTGTATATGGGAACTGTGTAAAATGCATTGGCCTTAGTCAATTTATGGAGGACTAATACAGGTAGTGTGCTATGTTCAGGAATTTGCTTGCTGCTATGCAGTTTGTTGCTAGAGAGACCAGCAGAGGTTGAAGATTCTAGAATGGCTTATTACGGCTCCAGCTATTACAATACTTATGTGGGTGAGAGTTATCAGACACCTTATGGTGGAAATTATGATATTGTTCCTTCACAAGCCTTTTTGGTTCATTCTGGTCATGAATTTAGCAACCAGAACTTTTTCGAGTATAATTCAAGTCCTTATTATGGTGTTTATGATCCTGCTGTGAATCACTCAGTGGCTGCATACTCTGCATCGACTTACACTGAGCCAAAGTCCATTGTGTATGATCTTTATGATGGGGGTTACAGTACTGAGGTTGTGACTCAGTTTAGAATCTCTTATTCTGTTTCAGAGTCCGATGTTGATGAATTCGAAGAGTATGATCCAACACCTTATGGTGGTGGTTACGATCAAGCTCAAACCTATGGCAAACCCCTACCACACTCAGAAGCAATATGCTATCCTCGTACTACTTTGGACTCTAGTACACCATCTTTGAATGGTTTCACTGATAAATCCGCGGAATTGCCTTATGAGAAAGCGAATGTCAATGAATCTGCCCCAAAACCTCACATTGAAAACGAAAAAGCTCCAGCTAAAGAAGAGCAGCAGCAGCAGCAGCAGGTCCAGGACCAAGATGATTATCCTCCAGAATCTAATCATGGAAGTGGATATGCAGAAGGCAACAACTATGAATATGATAGGATAGTGCCACAAGCACCATCAGGGTATGGCTTGGAAGCCATGGATCTCTGTGAGGGCATATTTGGTTACTGGCCTTGTTTGGCTAAATATGACAAAAGATGCCAGGATTGTCAACAAGTTGCTGATTGTGGTGGAAACAGCAGCAACCAGTGGAAGGAAACTGCGGACTATCTATTTGGAAGTTCATTTCCATACGAAGAAAGAAGCACTGGGGATGTTATCTATAGCTATCAAAGACATCATCAAACACAACCTCTCTATAGGCAGGTTGAGTATGAGGAAAATTCTTGGATGTCTGATATTTTCTGATAACTGTAACTATCTTGGTCTGCGATTTCTTTTTGTGTCACTCCTGAAATTGAATGGTCTTGTATCTATATTAAAGCATCCTATCAATTTATGAGATTGTACATTATAAAATGTTATCCCATCATATCTATAATTGTAAATCACGTATATCCCTTAAAGAAAATTTAACTAAATAAATACATTCAATAATTCATTTATTTTATTATAATTAAAAGGAGACTGAAATCCTCCATGTATTTTCAACACTTGATAACTTCTGCCTTTTAACATGTTGCAACAGTGAGGACAGTATATTTATAGCTGTAACAGTGAAATAGTTGTCAACTGCCTCACGTCTCATTTTCACAGAAAAAAACACTCGGTGCACATCTTATCCTAATATAAACTTCTAACCGGCAGTTATTGTTCGGTGCTCTAGTGGTAACCAAGTTGTGGTAGTCTCTGCACCTCCCTCTACAACTGCTTTTGGCAATCAGGTATGCATGCAACACATTTTTCAGTGCCTACAATTTGTAGATTCTTCCATTTTCATGCAGTTGAACGATTTGGAGGTCCCAAGCCATTTATTTGAAAAGATTTTATAGTGTTAGAGTGCAATTTATGATTCCATGGTGTCCAGCCTTGCTAGTGGTGACCATTAAAAAGTATTGAAACTAATTTGCATTCATGTTTTGATTGTTTGATTGAGATTGATGCTAAGGATTCATAATTTGGTTGTTTGAAATGCATACTAAGCTTGGTTTAGGTTCTATTTCTGGATGTGTCTCTGATTTTGAGGAGTTCAATAACAAGTCTAGTCCTTGAATCAGCTTATTAGACCGTTACGGAATTGACAGGTTTGATGGGGAAAATATATTGAAAGAATTGAGAGTCGGACAGAAACAGTGACTAAAAATTTATTGAGCTGGTAGTTGTGGAAATTATTGGGGGAAGCATGAAAGAGATGGCCATTTCAGTAACTTTAACTGCTGAATTGGCTTGACTGTTCAGTATTATTTCCAATGCTTATCTTTAAACTGTCTTACACAAAGCGAACATAGAATTTTCCTTCAAGTGTTGGAATTTTTCAAATGAAACATGAAAATAGAATATGGTCTGATTGGCTGAGTAACATATTCCAAAGGTCGTTATACCTAACAGCCATAACCATCTCTTTGCTTTGTACACACTTAACTCTTTTTGTAGGGTCGTGATTCTGACTTTCCAACCGGAGGCTGGCTTACAATTGCACTCAACCTAGCTTGTACTGTCACAAATATCTATGATTTTTATTCTGTCATGGTCATTTCAATGCTTTTTGGATCAAGTGTATTTGCAATCATGTTCATTGCAAATATTTGTACTTATCGCTAATTGGTTTTTATAGTGACACCAAGCTTATATGTAAACAGGATTTTGTTTCTGTTAGGATAAAAAGTGATAGAGATAAATGATGTGCATTGATTTAGCTAGATGGAACTAAATGAAATACATTGGCTTAAGTTCAATTCTTTGATATTATAATGGAGGATAGATATTGGTAGTGTGGTCTGTCCGGAAATTTGCTTGCAGCTAGAAAATCTGAATCTATGCATGCAAATTCTAGGTAGAGTGACCAGCAGAGATTGAAGATTGTACAATGGTTTATTACAGCTCCAACCATTACGATTATTCTTATGTGCGTGAGAGTTATCAGACTCCTTACTGTGGAAGTTGTGAAGTTGTTCTTTCACAAGCCTTCTTGGCTCATTCTAGCCATGAATTCAGAAATGAGAACTTTTTCGGGTATAATTTAGCTCCTTATTATGGTGATTATGATCCTGCTATGAATTGCTCTGTAGTTGCATACTCTGTGTCCACTTATAGTGAGCCAAAATCCATTGTGTATGATGTCGATAATGGCGGTTATAGTCCTGAAATTGTGATTCAGTTTAGAGTCTCTCATTCTGCTTCAGTGTTGAATGATCTTGATTTCGAAGAGTATGATCCAATGCCTTGTGATGGTGGTTATGATCAAGCTCAAGCCTATGACGAACCCCTTCCACCCTCGGAAGCAATATGCTATCCTTGTTCTACTAGGCTGGACTTGAGTACCCCACCTTCGAATGGTTTCACTAATAGGAACGAGAATCCTAATGCGTCTGCCCGAATCCTTACATTGAAAGCATAGAAACTCTAGCTAACAAAGATAAGCAGCAGCAAGTTCGTGCTAGCACTGAAGACCAGCTCATAGAGTATAAGAATAATCATGGCCAAGAAAATAACCCTCCAGGGTCTAATCATGGAAGTGGATATGATGAAGACAATAGCTATGAATATGAGAAGATAGTACCACAAATTCCAGCCGGGTATGGCGTGGAAGCCATGGATCTTTATGATAGCATATTTGGTTACTGGCCTTGTTTGGATAAATATGACGTGAGAGGCCACGACTGTCAACAAGTTGCTGATTATGGAGAAAACAACAGCAACGAATAGAAAGAAAGTGCAGACTATCTCTTTGGAAGTTCACATCCATATTAAGAAAGAAGTGGTGAAGATGTTGTCTATAGCTATCAAAGGCATCACCAGCACAACCTCCTTATACAAATGTTGAATGAGGAAAATTCTTGGATGTATAATATTTTCCGATGCTTATAGTAAATTCTTACTAGCATTTCTTCATGTATCCTAATAACATATATAGCTCTCTTTCTATGCCCTTATACATATCTTGAAGGATGGCTGATTGATTAGTACTACAAAATTTCATAGAACTATAGGACGGATGGTTGTACACCTCTCCATTTACTAAGGTGTTAGGATTCAATTTTCATTAAATGTATTTTATAAATTTGTGTGGATAGTTTTTTCCTTTATTGTGGGAGTAGTTGTTTTCTGATGATAAAAGCCTATGTTTGAACCGCGTACGTAATAGTTGATCTCATTAAGTTTTGGCACATTCAGATTCATTTAGTGTTAGCTTTCAAAACAATATATATTTTTTCTTAAAATAAAGAGCATTGGCAAAACTGTAATGTGAAGTAAAAACTTGCAATTAGAAACAGAAAAGGTCCCAAACTTTCCTGTTGCTTCAGTTAATCAATAATTAGAGATGTTCCTAACTTTAACTTTTGCCTTAAGAAGTGATTCTAGGTTTTGATTGAAGAAAGCAATAGAGGGAGCAAATGGAGCAAAAAATGTTAAAGGAGGGTCAAGTCAAAAAAAAGCATCAGACATGCCAATCGATTCATGCAAGAAGATATCATTAATAAGCAAGGAGAAAAGGTCATAAAGATAAGGGAAGTGGTTGTTTCTAAAATGATTATGTATTGTTATTATCATGTTGTTTATTCAATAGGAAACCAATAAAATAAAATCACTAAAATCAATTAAAAAACAATGTTTAACTTTCAATCCCTTTTGATTTTGTTTTGTAAAGCTCTTACACGTCACAATGCCCGTGCTTTCGCTTAATCTAACCTCCATTAAAACTTACATAATCTATATGTAAATCAAATAGGGGACCATCACAACAGATTTGAATGAGATTTGAGAGGTAACTACAGTTCAAAAATGTGTCTATCATTACTAATCTTTTATGCTAAGTAAAACGTCTCTTTTCAAAATAGAAGACATTTCAAATGTTGTGTGGTATCAAAAGCTTTAAGGATGTGCATAAATTTCCATACAATAAGACAGAGAACAGTGTCAAAGTTGTGTTTGTCAAAACAATTTGAAAGAAATTGAATGAATAAACAATTTTTAAATTATGGTGCTAATTAGACTGGTTTTTAACTTTTTGTTGCTTACTAAATAGTACATTGGCTGTGAAGCATATGGGGAATATTTTTTTCTTAAAAAAATAAGTTGTTTTAGAATTTGAAGCCTTGTAGTTGTCAACAAAGAATAACTTAACAGCTAGAGCTTCTTCTTCTTCTGTTATTACAAATCAAGTTTGCTGGCCGTCTCTGTAGAGTACCAGTAACTGTTGTTTTTTTCCTGACGTTAGATTCCTTACCATTCACATCTTTTTATGTTTTTGCCCAAGAAAACCCTTTCGAGATATGCACAAAGTGGTGGTAATTTGCAAGTCCAAATGTGATTCCAAGGGTATTTTGGTCAATAAAATGAAGCCAACTCATAGTTTGGACAGACTTGGCCCCCACGTTGCAATCATAACTCATAACTCACTGCCAACAAAGTTTCCATACTAAAAAAAAAAAAAAACCTTAAAACCCTTGAAAAAACCTGAAACAATAAACCACCTCTCTCTGTCTGTCCTTCACATTCCTTTTTCTCCACCAAAACAAATGTCTCTGACACCCAAATCTACTCTCACTCTCTTTCTCTCTCTTCTTCTTGTTCTTGTTCTTCCAATCACCACCTCCTCTTCCATTGAAAGCCTTCTGAAAAGCCAGGGTCTCCCAGGTGGCGTCTTTCCAAGAAATGTCAAGTCCTATGAGTATGATCAACTTACAGGTCGGTTGGAGGTGCACTTGGAGAGGCCGTGTATGGCAAAGTTTGACAGCAGAGTGTATTTTGACAGTGTAGTGAGAGCCAACCTCAGTTATGGTGGGCTTGTTGGGCTTGAAGGGCTCACTCAGGAAGAGCTCTTCATTTGGTTTCCTGTCAAAGGTATCATTGTCAATGATCCGTCCTCTGGACTCATCCTGATTGATATTGGTCTTGCTCATAAACAACTCTCTCTTTCTCTCTTTGAAGATCCTCCTGTTTGCAAGCAACAAGGTACACCTTTTTTTTTTTTTTTTTAAAAAAAAAAAAAACTTTTTCAATGATGATTGTCCTGATCTTTTGTTTTTTCGTTTTTGTTTAAATTTTGGATTAAGGGTTGTCATATGATTGGAATATAAATGTGAAAATGCAGGAGTTTTGATGAAGAAGATTGGGAGGAAGATAGGAATTCAAGTCCAATGATGAAAGGTTACTTGGTCCCATTTTTTGAGAGATATATGCATTTGTGTTTCTTCTATTTTCTGTGTGGAAATAATTGAAAGACATGGAGTTTGATTGATAGATGGTATCTGTAAAAATGGGAAATTGGAGACACAAGTTTTGGAATGAAAATGGAAAAAAGTTTTTAGAATTTCTTTTGAGTTCTTAATTGATTGAAGATTGTTATTGAGAACATCTTGAATGATTTTTGTTTGTCATTTATCTCATCTTTAACGAATGTGCTTCTTGTTTTCAAAGGAAAGTCTATCACAATCCACTCAGTTGGATTTCATTTGATCTTAATTTTGATTTTGAGTTCAAATCTGAAATTCCTGCCCACCAAAACTGAATTATGAGGAATCTGTAGATTTTGCTTGGGAGATGAATGCATTAGTACTTTCAGTTTGTGGGATTAATTGATTTACATTAATAATTTATATTGAATGTTGAAGTATGAAATAGTTGAATTTCATGTCAGAGCTAAGTTATAAACCCAATGAAATTTGTGGTTAGCTTATTTTATTCCAAGTTATTTATTTATTTATTTTGAACATTGACATCTTAATCGATTATTCCATTATTGATAGTACAATCCAGATAATTATTCTTTCACTCTGAAGATGGTAACTCTTATCAAGTGAAAACTCACACCCACACTTTTTGTTTCAATAGAACAAGGGTGAGACTCGAATCCTTGATCTCTTGGAGTCAGGGTAGGTACTCAACCACTCTTATTAAAGGATAGTGTGTAATTCCAAGTTCATTTAATACACAATGTGTGACCGACCTTAGATAACTTTTGACCATATAGTTACTGAGTTCATTGGTTTGCATTTTCTAATTTTAAACAGACTGCATTGGTTCCATCAACTTTTGGTTCGATTAACTATGACAATTACACCAATCATGCTTTGATCATTGAGCAATCTACATCAACATCCATGGAATTCTTGAAAATTGAACCATTCAAATGGTATTTTTTTTTCTGGAGGGTCTTGGTTAGAGAACTAATATATGGCTAATCTATCAGATTTACTACGGATAGAAAGATGCAGAGCTACAATGTGATGACCTAATTGTACATAGAAACCACAACTACATATTTTTTTTTCTGGAGGGTCTTGGTTAGAGAACTAATATATGGCTAATCTATCAGATTTACTACGGATAGAAAGATGCAGAGCTACAATGTGATGACCTAATTGTACATAGAAACCACAACTACATGTGTTGCACAAACTTGGTTTCAACATTTCTCTTGTTAGTCAAAGTAATGAAACAACTAATGCATTTTCAGTCTTGTGTAGCTGAACTAGTAATCAAATTGAATCCAACAAGCCTTGTTCAGAGATTCATAAATGACAAATCAGATTACATGTGAAGAGTAGTGTTCAAAATTCTTAATTATTTTCCTCTTATTTATTCCTTACCTTTATCTAAGAAATTATACTCTTCCCTTCATATGCCTTTGATTATCTGTAGAATCAACTCCCTTGTTTCCTCAACTTCAAGCGTATCACCGTAGGTTCGCTGCAGCCACATAAAAAACAGAATTAACGCAGAGACAGAGTACAAGGCTGCTAAATTTATTGGAAACATAGACCACCAATGTACCAACTTTGATTACTGTTAGTTCTTAGTTTTGTAATGTGATACACATGTTGAATTTCATGTCTAGTATAACAAGAAAGTTGTACTAATTTACCTCTATACAGGCTGAAACAAGAAGTGCTCCCTTATAGGCAGTAACATTGGTGTCAGTCATCTCCAAGCCTAGGTAAGTCATGGCCTCCAACAATTTAGTGAACCGGCCTTGTTTTTTCTCGAAGACAATCTTCATCCACAGCTTTTTTGCATCAATTTTGGTCACCTCAACGTCTTCCTGTAGACAAAACAGCAAACGTTAATACTAGTTATGCTCAACACACATTATAGTGTGACCAAGGACTTTTATGTGTTAGGAAATTAATTCGGACGATAGAATAACCTCAATCCCATTATTCTTCATCTCCTCAGCAGCAGTGATTTCATCTACTCTAGGCTTCTCTCGTTCTTCTGAGGATGATTCCATTTCTAGCAGCTGGTCACTAAGAACCTTGACATCCCTTTGCAGCACCTCTATGTAAGTGATAGCATCTTCAATGATGGTTGCTTTGTTCATCTGATACAAACAAGAGATCAGAATCAAAATGACATTTGTATCGAAATGAGAAAAATTGAAGAAGTTCTATGAGTTTTTTGGGTAGTTGCATTTGTGATTATGGGGACTAATGACCGAAGAGTCAAGAGCCTGCTACTGAGTTTCTCCCTCCTACGTCTCTCAGCATTGAGGTTCTTGGACTTGAATTCCTTGCTTTCATCATAGGCCTTCCTGCTTCGGGCCCTAGTAATGCATGATGCATTCGAGGCAGTGCCTAGAAACTCCATTGGAAGAGATAATCACCGTTGTTGGAAGCACTTTGTGAGAATTTGGAGGCTCTTAACTTAAAAAGACTACAATAGAACTTAAGAGAGTTATATACCTGTTTCTCACAAGAGTAGGCAAGGTTTGTTAGACAACAATAAATACTTTTTGCACCAACATTTGACAGTGTGAGAGAGAGATATCTAATGGTCCCAAAATCCAAAATAGTCATTTCCTTTTTAGTTGTTTGTTGGAATCATTTTAACTGAAAATCTGTCAGGCTAGTTTCAATATCAGTTTTATGAGAAACTTACTTAAAAAGGACTTAAAAGGTGTGTGCTTCTGATTTTTCTCTGACATTTCATGATTACTACAAATTATCCAATGCCAATATAAGTGGTGAAAATGAACCAAAAAATATGTCTGAATTAAATAATTTTGAACAAAGTAAATCTAATTTCTCTAGTTATCTTATATTTCACATAGGGTAGAGTTTGTTTTTCTGTTTTTTGTGTTGGTCAAGTGTTGCTCATTATTTTTGTTGACTGGAAAGTACAAAATGTGTGACTAAAACACCATATTCTCTTGCAGTGTAGTTTCAGTACTTTTATATTTTCCAAAGTGTGCCTAGCCAAGCCATGCTAAAGACGTGTTGATGTGTGAAGTGGTGTACCAAAACAGAAACAGAACCAGATTTCTGTCATGTTGAAAACAGATATTAGTTACTAAAATAGCTGCAAATTATTATATTTTCTTTACAATTTTTATTTATAATGTTTATCAAAGATGGCTTGAGTACTGTTACAGTACCATTCATTACCATATCAGTACATGAAATAGCAAGTCCTTTCAATTGGGATAGCATATCACACCATCACTTCTTCCTACAATTATGAGAAATGTTGTGGCTATGTTTATTTTTGTTTTTGTAAAACTATTTTAGACATATTGGTTTGTTGAAGTACATTAGAGCCATGGCAAAATGCGGAGAGTGTGTTGTCACAAAGCCAAAAAAAATATATATATATAAATAAAAAAATAAAAAAGACATATTCAATCTACAGTTTTTATTGGAGTTTAATTGAATATTTTTTTAATAATAAATTCCGATGGAATTCATTGATTTTATAGACAATTTTGTTAAAATTTTTAAAAATATACAGAGAGTCCATTAAGTAATTAAATAAAGATGGAAAACTCAATTCACGTTGGTTTTACAAAGAAACAGCCAAAATCAACTAAAAAACAAAAAAATATCACATCTCTTGATTGCTTATGAGTAGTACCGGTTAGTAGTAGTTAACATCGATTGTGTGTCCGTTGAGAGTTAAAGTAAAGCCGGAAAAGTTCAAAACTTGTACGAAGATTAGAGTCAAGATTGCAAAAAGAGAACATTAGTTGGTTTTTGTTTTTAAAAAAATAAAAATCTGGTCCATGGGATAATCGGGCTTTGTAATTTGAAGTATGGACTAAAAACATCTGGTCCATCATGTATCATATCCATTTACATAATTTTAAGTATGGGTTTTGTAATTTTAATTAAGCTTGCATCATGTCCATTGATGTGCATGGGTATGATATGTGGACTAACTAAACTAACTAGTAATAGCTCCAATGAGTAGAGTCTGGTCAAATTCAAAACTCCAAAGTCTCACTCCAACGTACTCTATTCTGCAAAACGATGTCGTTCCTAGCTCGCCTCCTCCGCCGCCGCTCCTTCTCGACCACGACCACAGCCACAACCTTCACCCCAAAAGCCGGCTCCTTCAGCGCCAACATCTACAGAGAGAAGGACCTGAAACTCCTCGTCGAGAAGTTCAAACTAGCCTCCGACGACGACCGCTTCCGCGCAAAAGCCGGCATCTACAAGAACTCAGTCCGACGTCTCGCCAACGCCAAGCGGTTCCAATGGGTCGAGGAGATCCTCGAGCATCAAAAGCAGTACAAAGACATCTCCAAAGAAGGCTTCGCTGCTCGTATCATCACGCTGTACGGGATCTCCGGCATGTTCGACAATGCCCAGAAGATGTTCGATGAAATGCCTCAACGGAACTGCAACCGCACTGTCTTGTCCTTCAATGCCCTTCTCGGGGCCTCTGTTAACTCCAAGAAGTACGACATGGTTGATGGGATTTTCAAGAATTTGTCTACCGAGTTGGGGGTGGAGCCTGACTTGGTTTCTTATAACATCCTTCTTAAGGCCTATTGTGAAATGGGGTCGTTTGATTCGGCGAGTTTGTTGGTTGATGAGATGGAGAAGAAAGGTTTGAACCCGGATAGGATTACGTTTAATACTCTCTTAAATGGGTTTTACTCGAATGGGTGGTTTGTGGAGGGTGAGAGGATTTGGGATAGAATGTTGAGCAAGAATGTGGTGCCTGACGTTAGGAGTTATAACGCGAGATTGCAAGGGTTGGCAATGGAGAAGAAGACAAAGGAGGCGGTTGAGCTGGTTGAGGAAATGAGGAAGAGTGTTGGACCTGATGCTTTTAGTTTTAGTTTTGTGATCAAAGGGTTTGTTGATGAAGGGAACTTGGAGGAAGCTAAGCGGTGGTATGATGATATGAAGAGTAGTGGTTGTGGCTTGAATAGAGGCATTTTTGGGGTACTTGTGCCTTTACTTTGTGAGAGGGGTGAGTTGGAGTTTGCTTTCAAGCTTTGCAAGGAGGCTTTTGGGAAGCGGTATTTGGTTGAGGAGGGATTGTTGCAGCGCGTAGTGGATGGATTGGTTAAGGAGTCGAGGATTGAGGAAGCGAAAGAGTTAGTGCAGCTTGGCAAAACGAATAAATACTGTCTTTACAAACTGAAACTACCTTCAGAAGAATAGTACAAGGTGTTTTGTTGTTTTGTTCTTGCTTAGATTCTTGTAAGTTTTTTGTTTCCGGTGTCTGCATTGATGAGTGTTCAATTTCACTAAACTGAGTTGCTAAGCATGAATTTATTCATAAAGCTGAAATTTTGAAAGATTGTTTCGTTATGCGGTTATTCCTTTCATATAGTAAGTTTGTCTTGTAATGTAATCTATAGCATGGTATGATTTTGATTGTATGTCCTTTCCTTTTTAAGTTTTTAATTGCTTTTGGCATCTGTGAGCTTTAGTTCAAGAAGTTACAGATGTTTAGTAGCCCTGTATCCACAGTTGTAAAAACCCAAATCCAAAGAGGGACCCTTGAAAGTTTTTCTCTTCAAGTTCACAAAATGTGCAAGATAAGTTAGGCTCTGCTCTTGCTTGTGGAACTTGTACACATAATGAAGTTCCTTTTTGAGCTGAAATAAATGATTTAGTTTATAGGTTGCACTAGGACATAGCGTGGAATTTAAGATTATCATGATGTTACTCTACAAGTGATATGCAGCATCAGTTGTATTGTATTTGTTCTTTTGTGTTTCTTGAGTCTGAAGTGACTTTGTTTGGCGGGTGCTCAGGCCTTAGCTGGTTGATGTTTATATATTGGGAACCTTGTACTGTAAGACACAAAGCCTCTGAAAGAGTTACCCTAGAATGTGACAAGCATCTGCGGGGGGTAGGTCAAATATGATTATATCTCATATACTCCTTGAGGCCCAGATGGTGATGAAATTGTCAATAACTGCACAGCACAGGATGCATCCTTGCCGCATTCTGACATGCTGGTAAAATGACTCTGAAAGAGGATTCAATTTGAAGAGAGGGTTGAGGCATTGAACATTAGTGATACTAATGAATCTGCCATTGATCACCTGTTGTGTTGATGATGCATAACGAATGAGCAAATGATTAATAAAGAGTTCTGAATAGACATAAATGTGATACTTAGACGAAATCCTTGGGCTATTCAAACCTAGGGATAACAATTCTATTTACGGATATGGATAAGGATATCTATGGATATCCATAATGGCAGTGAATGGATATTGATATTGCAAAATGGGTTCTAAGCAGCTGTCAAAATTAGGAAGAGATTAAGGGAATTATCCATTGTGGTGATCGACGGATATTGATATTGCAAAATGGTTACTAGGCGGCAAGTGTGACAAAATGGGTTGGCGTGTTGAGTCGAGCCGAATTCAATTTCATTCACTTATGAATTTGATCAATTCGACACGAATTTGTTTAAAAAAATGGGTCAACATTTTTGGATTCGATATAAATTCATTTAAAAACGAATTGACATAACACGACATGACTAATTCGTTTATTACTTAGATCATAAAGGATCTAAACCTATTAACCCGTCAACTTATTAATTCGTTTAATCTGTTTAACTCATTTGATTCATTTAACTTGTTTAATTCGTTTAACCGGTTTAATTCGTTCCATTCGTTACCCATTTAACTCATTTCAATTAATCTCAAATCATTTCAACAAAGTTAATTTCTTCATCCTGATTGGCTCACATCAATAAACTTTGATATCTAAATTCGAGCACCACCACGACAATTAAGCTAATTCATATTTAAATTTCAAGTGGATTAGAATCCATAAAATGAATCTCAGATCAATTTGTAACTAACTCTCCATCACAATGGACTAAATAGTTAACGATAAAAACATCCCACAAACCAAAAAAAGAAAAAAAAACTTTCACAATAATTGTCATACATATCAATAAAAACTTCATCAAAATCAATAATTTATTTCTCAAACACAACAAACAAACAAATTAGACACAATTCAAACAAAAGTACAATTATATAATTCTCAAAAAGAGAAAAATCAAAACTTTCAAATGAAGTTGCAACGATCGTGAGGGAGAAAAGGAGAAGGGACGGCAACCGTGAGGGAGAAGGGGTGGATTCGATGGTATGCTGTGGGTGTGGGAGAAGGGGAGAAGGGCTACCGAGGTGTGCGTGTGGGAGAAGGGAAGAAGGGTTGTCGAAAAATGAAAATGAAAATGAATTTGAACTATGTTAGGTTTAAGGTTTGGTTAAATGTTTATATATATACACAATTATATATATATATATATATATAATGCATATATATAATTATATACACAAATATATATCGATATATATATATATATATAACTACATAATTACACACTAACCTCTATAATATGTCAATATTACAATTTGATCACTAATTTAATCATGTTAACCTGCAATTCATTTAAACAAATCCAATTCAATTTGTTTAATAAACGGGTTAAGTAGATTGACACGATTATGACACAAATTCATTTAATCAAACCCACACCCATTTATTTTTAGCGAATTCATATCGATCTGTCATGTCGTGACCCATATTGTCATCCCTACTAAGTAGCTATTAGATTTAGGATGAGATTAAAGTGATACTAAAATATGATGATTCCATAATTTTGGTGTAAAAAAGATGTTCAATTTTACTTACAAAAGTGATTATTTGACAATTTAAGTGGACTTAATAGTAATTTAAATGAATATTTTTCTCTAATTACTTCCATCAATTCGTGGTTTAGGAAGGGGGTAACTCGAACTCACAGTCACTTAGATGGACACCCCTTTTGCAAGTACACCCCATTCTGTTCTTCAACTCCATGTTTGCATTTCTATCATCATAAAGCCCTTCAAACACCTTCAACCTTCCACTGAACGTTTCAAATGCAACATTTATAACCAGATCTTCTTCCCATGATAGTTTCACTACATTGCCTAAATGTTTCTCGTTTGGTGAATGACTCAACAAAGTTTCCAATAGCCATGACTTTTGTGGCTTGAATTTGTGAAGGTAAGCTATTTAAAAGCACATATTTTTGCTTTTCTATGAAAAGTTTCCAGGTTTTTGTAGTTGGGTACTCATTAGGCATGTTGGTTCTAATAATGGTGGGCCTGTTAAGGAAATTGCTTCCATATGTGTATTGGCCAAAGTTCACAACTACATGGTGTCCAGGGATCAACCAAACTATGTATGTTATGATCATAGACAAGTTTTCATTAGTTCTCAAAACAAGTCATTATGGTTCATATATTTATAAATAAATTTAACTAAAATTATTATTTAAATAAGTAATACTTTCTAGGGCAAATTGCACAAACATCCTTTGAGGTTTGGCATAATCGCATAAAAACGACGATGTTTGGAAAACTTGCATTACCCTCCACTAAGGTTTTTAAAACTTAATACAAATCTCCCTTGTCAGCATCTTGCTGTTATTGAGCATTCACAAAAAATGTCATTTTTTGTACAAGGACAAAAATGCCCCTAGAGAGTGACAAAAGTGGCAGGACCAGCTGACCAATGTAAGTTGTTGCTTTTTAAGTTGATTTTGACCACATTGAAAAGACTATTATAGCATTTGCAGTTGGAAAAAATTACACAAGACTGATAAGGCATTTTTGTCTATTGTGGCAATATGACCGTTACATTGCAACGATCATATTGGGTGCCTATTTAAAGGCACTTGAGGCAGTGCATGACTTCAAAATTGGTAAGTTATAAGTTAGCCAATTTTTTTTCCCTTTAATTCACTCAAGCAGTGTATTGCCTCTATTACAACCATTGTAATTTTTTATTTTTTTTGGTACTCTCATTCATTGAAGTTCTACATTTCATTGGGTAATTTTTTTAGTTTATATTTTTTCATGAACTCAATTTGTTGAGTTAAATTCTTAACATGGATGCATTAGATAGTTGTAGCAATAGTGAAGTTAATAGAGGAGTCATAAAGTTCAAAAATTGAAGGTGTAAATATGGTCAAAAAACTACAATATGGATATCAAATTCAAGAGCAAATCCTTCAAAATTGTATTTAATTTATTTATTTATTTTGCGAAACATGAAATTGCAACTACCACTCATTTTTTAATCCAGATAGAGATGAATTTAACTTTCCATCAAGTGAAGATGTGCAAAACAAAGCTGAGTGTATGGGTAATCAACAATTGAACGGATAACAAAAGATATGAAGCATGTTATATGTATATTTGCAAGAATGGATGAAAGATATGTGAAGCAAGAAGAAATTATGAACTATGTCAGATAGTTTCTAACCATTCACATATTTTTGTTTGGGGTTGTGATGTTAGTTGTTGTAATGGTGCTTAAAAAAAGTAAACATTTATCATGTATGTGATAAATGAAATTGTTTTGTTCGCTTGATCATCAAAATAGTGGTTCAATAGAAAATAATAAACAAAATAGAAAATAAATAAGAAGAAATAATAAAATGGAAATATCATATACAACTTTCCAAAGGTTTGATAAAGTTGTTGAGCAGCATAATGTTGCATATGTACAAGGCGAACATGAACCCTACTTATATCTGTACAATTTACAACATCAATGACAAAACCCAAAAACAACAAAAAGACATGTATCACATCTAAACCTAGTCATCTATCAACAGATATTACAAGCTATTACCACAAAATCATCAACAGCCACACCAAATGCTATACATGTTAATAGTTGTATTTTCAAAACCATATAAACATGAACAAAAGAGAAAAATAAAGCTGATATCAGGTGGTTTATGCACAAGCAATTACAAAGCTATGTGCCAAGTGCAGATATGAACACAAAATATCCAAAAAAGAAGACTGGGCTATAATACATGTGAATGGAGTCATTGATTAATTGTCCAATCCACATCTAAACCCGCAATAGTCCTTATTGTGAAATCATTCATTTACTTGCAAATGTCATAAAACTAGTTTAAAAAAAAAATAAAAATTGTCATTAATAATGTTACATATATCTCGGTTGGATGATCTCTAGATTGGCTAAGATGATGTACAAAGGCTGCTGAATAGTGGTGCAATTCGTGTCACAGGCTGAGAGGATGAGCATGGCCTAAATGCTATTGATTCAAAAGGAAGTCTGGTGAAAATTGGCGTATTTACTATCATAGGTTGAGATGATGATAGTGGTCTAGTTGATGGTGGCATATTTGGAGGTGCTTGACTTGGAATCTGCAAAATAATGACGTTAAACAACTAGAAGAAAGTTAAAACAATAGAAATTATTGCAAAGGTGACAACTTACTTGAATAGGAGTTTGATTTATGGTCATATTTCATGTAGGATTAGTAGAATTGCTCCCAATCTGTCAAAATGAAATCATAAATTAGTTACGTAAAATACTATGTTAATATGGCTTTTGATACAGTGAGTTAAACCTTAAATCTTCTCTTGCTCATTGCACCATTCCTTAAGTTGTTTCCCTGCAAAATAGTGAAGCAAGAGTAAATATAAAGCACACTTTCATAACATGTAAGCAAACAAAATAACCCAACAGTTTAAAAATATCTTACTATTGCAGAGGGGCAACCAATAGCAAATGGATCCTTTTTACAGCTCCTAGCATTATGTTCACTTTTTCTGTAATGACTACATTTACCTATACTATTGCATTTGTGTTTGGTAGGTTCATTTGCACCTCTTTTTCTTGCAAAGATGACAACTTACCTGAATAAGAGCTCCATTTGGTGTCATATTTCTTGTAAGATTCGTAAAACTACTCCCAACTTGCCCAAATGAAATTATAAATTAGTTAAGTAGAATACTATGTTAATATGGCTTTTTCATACAATAAGTTAAACTTTAAATCTTCTCTTGCTCATTGCATCATTCCTTAAGTTATTTCCTTGCAAAATAGTGAAGCAAGAGTAAATATAAAGCTCACTTTTGTGACATGTAAGCAAACAAAATAACCTAACAGTTTAAAAATATCTTATTGCTGCAGAGGGTGATTGGTAGCAGGTGGATCTTTTTCACAGCTCTTAGCATTATGCTCACTTTCTTTGCAATGACCGCATCTACCTATACTATTGTGTTTGCGTTTGGCAAGTTCATCTGGAACCCTTTTTTTTTTTTTTGCCTTTTTTGCCTTTTTAGGTTTGTTAGGAATTTTTTTTTCTTTCACAGGTGATAACACTATTAAATCCCAACTCAGACAAGCAGGATAGATATGGTATATGATAGATAACATAAGAATAGGGTCAAAAGGTATGTCTCTATAGTTAGATATGGATAGACATAATTAGGTGAATATCTCCTTGTGACTGTGAATACGACCATTGCATGTTTATAGGGCATTCTTGAAATGGTCCACTCATGACAGTTACAACTATTCTTCTTGAATTCACGATCCTATAAACATCCCTATCTTTAACTTCCTATTCAACTTCATTAGAACACAAGACATCAACAAATCTTCCCTAATCAGCTAGCTTCTTCATAACCAATGGTGGGAGAGGAGAGTCCTATTTCCTTGCCACATCCAATCTTTTGGACATTCGCTTTATGGTTTTCATATGCATGGTCTTAAGCATGGTCAAAGCTAGTTCCCTTCTGACTTTATCAACTCAATTGATGTAACTCTTGGTGATATTATTGGTCACATGATCAGATTGAATATGATCATCAAATACATGATGAGATCATTGTTGGATGCTGATAGCTTGCATGAACTCGTATGCCTTGATGTTTGCCTTGCGAATATCCTTCATCACTTCCTTAAAGTCTTTAATGTTTGTGCTCTTCGCAATCTTCCAAACCATATCACCAGCCAAACACCCTTTATGTCATGCTCGTAAATTGGAAATAATATGCCTAACACAAAACGGCTTCATCGATCTAGGCCATTAAGTTTCAATTGCATCCAATACGCCCTTTTGGCGATCTGTCATAAAGGTCGATCTTCAGTTGTCCTCCATACCAATATGCTCATACAAGTGAGCAATAAACCAACCCTAACTATCTTCACACTCTTACTCACAGATAGTAATGGCTACTGGAAAAACACCGTAATCTACATTAATTATAACTGCTGACATTAACACACCAAGGAACTTTCCTTTAAGGTGACATCCATTAAGGCCAATAAAAGGTTTGCACCACAATATGAAGCCTTTCTTTTACACAGTGAAACTAAGGAAAAACTTTAAAAGGTAAATGAGGCATGCATAGCTAGTTTGAGGCACTTTAAGATAGCAACAGAACCTGGATTTCTATCCCTCACCATGAACCCATATGTGTACATCTTCTTATAACATTCTGCATGCTCTATCACAGTATCTCCTAAGGCCTTTGACCTTGCTCTATATAGAGTTCAATTGCTTACTATTAACCTATAATGCCTTTTCACCTCAACTCCTGGTATAGCTATATCTATATTAGGGTTTGCTTGGATAAAATGCTTAAACTTCTTTACAGTCTATACTAATGGAGCCTCAACATTTCTATGCACCTTCTGACAATGATGTGTATCATTTAGAGTCTTGATTTGATATCCATTCTTGTTAATAGTAGGGCTTGCATGTACCCACCATGGACACCCCTCAAAAGCACACATTACTGTGAATCTCCTGTACCACATACTACTTAAACGCTTCTCTAAAATGGAGTAATCCCCTAAATATTTGATTTTCTCTCAACCTAACCTTTCCATCATTATCCACTAAAAATGACACTCCATTCAACCCCATAACTTCTTCATTCTTAGAGTCACTACTACCCAATTCAACATTCAGGTCACCATGATATGATGCTACATTAGACATCACTTCATCTTCTGATAGGATAGGACTACGTGGTGGCGTAGGGGTTCTTCCACTTGCAAGTTCCCCTCTATAGTTAACATCATCTTTATTACTCACTGTTTGATTGTTTTCCTCTTGTTTGTTAACTTCATCACATGGTGGTGAAACATACTCACTTTCACTTTCCCCTTCCCCATTCTCTTCCTCATCAGTTGAGGAGATGTGTGTAACACCCCAGTTTGCCATAAAAATTATTATAATGCAATATTCAATCAATCATTTAAATCTCCAAAACTAAAACTCAATTAATGAAAAATTTCATAAAATATTTAACTTAACAACATAATTTATCTCGACATCTCAATAAAAACCTTAAACAACTCAAATCCTGAACATTCAAAATTCATTCTTACATTTGAATTCTAACCATGAAACAAACTTAAATGGTTTTTTAATAATAGAAAGAGATATAATCATAATAACAAAATTGAAATTCTTCTCCAAAAAACATCAATTACTCGAAGTCGTCCCTCAAAACAAATATTGTCTACTAATCTGTAGAGACGAGGGTGAGCTATTAACTCAATAGGTAAATATTATATATTACGATATAGTATACAATCAAAATTGACGAACCCCCTGTTTCCCTACTGTCAGTGGTCCGCCGGCAACCCCACAATGGCTTTTCAATAGATATCTAGTTCGGCTGAAAGGTTACCGTAAAGCTAAGTCATTGTATATCTTACCAAAATCTTTTTAAGAATCTCTTTGGTAAACAAGAACGGTAGAAACTTCTTCTTTTAATTATATATTCATAAAATAGACTTAATAAAAATTTGAGCAGCATAACAACTGTTTTTCTGAAAATGCCACCTTATAAAGATTTCATAGAAAATTTGTATACTTCTATGGCAAACAAAGTGTCAACTATGAGGCCTCTGCCCTCTTTTCTTTCCCTTTTCTTTCCACAACGAACCACAATAGAATTTCAATTTGAACAAAGTCAAACTCATAAATTTGGCAATCCATCGATATGAAAATAATAATTAAAATATAACATATCATTTAAAATATTTCTATATCATGCATCAATATATTCACGTATTTATAAAAGTATACATTCATTTACATATGAAAATTATTATGCAAATTTTCAAAAGATTTTATACAAATATACATAGATCACAAAGGCACACGACAAAATCTATCTACTCTTGGATCGGAATCCCCGCTATTGATGTCTCTGCACCTGTACTTGTCCTTAGGAAGGTTTTATTTATAAAACATAAAACTAAAATGAGCTATACAAGCTTAGTGAGTGTCGTATTTTCTTTAATTAAACTATGTTTTCTAAAATAACCTCCCTAAGACTTAAAATCAATTTGTTTGTGATTCTGTAAAACCAACATAGGCTTTCTAAAATTCTCATTTGAAGTAAAATGCATGAATGACATTTAATATCAATATGAGTCATGCTGCATAAAATTAAAATACAGTAACATATTGAAAAGTAATTTTCTAATTTTAGAAAACTATTTTGAATTGTTTTTCGAATTTGAAATCATCAATAATTACATAATTCTATCTTATATTGTAAATCGTAAACATGTGGTGGCAATATATATATTTTTTGAAAAATCTATCCATAAAAGGAGCCAACCACTGGTGCCTGAATACCATATAATATCCTAGGTATGGATCAGCCCGGATTTGGCCAGTTAGGCCTTGTGCCCCGGTCCCGGCGCTATCCTAACCAATAAGAGCGGAATTTACCCTCGCTCATATAAAAGCTAAATGTTTTATATATTCAGTTCGTGTATGGACAACACATTAAATAGGATTAGCTAACACAATCCCTCTTATTATTAGTTACTGACACCCTTGACACTGCCCATGCACGGTTTGGGTACGCTAACTGATAACATGTGATGGACGGGACGAACCACCATCCCCAGTGGGTAACAACTAGTATGACAAGCTTATAAAATATTTTCATACGTATTTCTTTTCATCATGTATTTTCATATATCAAATGATAAAATTTCATACTTCGGATAACTTTTCATAAACTCATGCGATAGACTTAAAATTAATTTAAAACATTCTAAAACATGTAATTGAATATAATTTAAACTTTCATAGTGAATAAAAACACATTCGTGTTAAATATGTTAAGGGACACTCATCTATTATTAGCTCACGATAAATTCGATTTCGGTTTCCCTCATTGTGATACACCACCCAAAATTCACTTGATCTTGCTCAATACTCTTCCTAGGCTTGTAGATAACCCTTGGATGACTTGAAATTCACTTAAAATTGCTTGAAAATGGATGAAGAAAAGTTGCTGCCCTATTTTCTGGTGTTGGCTGAATTGCACCCTTAGTCTCTCCAATTTTCTCTTTTTTTTTTTTTTTTTTTCAATCTCTTCACTAATTATATATATATAGCCTTTACATGCCCCTAACAATTGCCCTTAATTGCCTTTAAATTTACAAGTTTGCCATAGTAATTTGCCCCTAGACTAAATTAGAATTTACTAACTTGCCCCTAGTTAGCATTTAAGGAATTTAATTGGTTGAAATCTAAAGACTTGTCCAGTTCTAACTAACTCCATTCCAATGCAACCAAATGCTAACCAATTAGTCCAAATGTCTTCAAAATCACTATTATTTCATCCTTATCTCTACATTCTTTTATATTTTTTAATTTTCCAAATTCCCCTTAGTCATGCATTTTAATAATTTATCCAACCATGCCTCTTTTTGATAGTTTCTTTGTTACCGTTTTCATATTAAATTCTAATCAATCACCATATTACTTCTCCTATTTGGATTTATCTTTGGTATATCTGGAGGTCCCACTAGCATCTGGTTACACATCTTAGAATCTTAAATTACTTTATTATTTCATAAATAAAAGTAATTTTACACTATACATGTACAGTACTACAATCGAGAGGGTATATTACAAAAATGATATATTGTAATTTTATAAAATAGTATTACAGTAAGAATAAAATTGTAATTTCATAATAATTAAAAAACAATGAATATAGTCATACTAATAAAACATTTAATGATACAATATAGAAAATATTCAATATTCAAAAGCGAAGTCAATAAAACAATAAAACATTTAACAATACGATACATAAGCATTCACTATTTAAATCAAAGTCAAAATAAAGAAAAACATTTCATATACGAATTTAAACAAATATAAAAATGACTCCTATCACGTAACATCATTCATACTTGTAATCCCGATGTGAGGCCAATACAATTTGCACCTATAGTCCTGGTACGGGGCCAATATAATTTATATCTATAATTCCAATGTAAAGCCAATACAATTTACATTTATAATCCCAGTGCGGAGTCAATACAATTAATGTCGCACAACAATAAATATTTTAATTGGACCAATACGATACAATTATGACACCTATAATTCCGATATCTAGGTCATTATAATTAAATGAATTACAGACAGATTAGCCAAAACATTTTCGTTATAATCATGATTACAATACATATCATTCTTTTCAAACACGGAGGAATACTTCTAATAAAACATATCACATTTTTCAAATAGGAAGACAATACTTTTGATACAATCGAATAATGTATATAAAACATATATTTGAGAATGTAAAATCATTAAACAAAATATAAATAATAACGTTGAAAAATTAAGGTTTCATTCGATTATTTAAAAGAACCAATTAAAGTATTTTTGAAATTAAACATATAATATATTAAAGCAATGTGTAAGGTTTACTTATCTCTTCCGCTTATCCCAATACTAAAAGTAACTTTACGAATTTAATCTCTCTTATCAACCTAAAATCACATCACGAAACTCATAAATTTATAGAAAATTATAACTTACTAAATTAATCTAAGTCCAAATATCATTAAAATCCATTGCTATCAATACTACCTTACTGATGCAGTCAATTTTCTCTATTTTTAATAAATTATGTATATGACCAATCATCTCAAAAATGTATATATATGTTCTAAAAACTCTATTCAAATACCATAAAAATTTTCAACCTTAAATACCTCTGTTAACCTATCAATATAAACCTCCTAATCCAAATAAAGACTGTATCGATATCAGTTTCGTAACAGAACAGTCCATAATCTCCGAATTTTTAAAAATAAACCGCTTCATAAACATGCTTCATTTTAATGCCTTATAGAGGATTCATATTGGTTCATATAAAAATTTAATGACACCAAAATAACATTAATCACATGTCCAAAATATTCAAAATTCAACCTAGTTTAGAGTTGTCTAGGTTTGTTATTTCACTGAGTCAAAGGTAAAAAAAAAATTTCTAATTAATTACATACTTATCTATGACCACGAAATTTTCCATGCTATAACCCAACATCCTAAGAATCATTCATATCAAATTTCATAATTTTATACCTTCATTTGTCTATTCAAATAATTAAACAAATCCAACAGGGCAGCAAATTTCCAGCAGCCTTTATTTCCTCCATAAGAAATCCATAAAATTTTTTATTTTATTTTGAAATAGCTCTAAACATAACAATATGATATTATAAGTCTATTATACCATAAAATCCTAATATTAAGAAATAAAAATATGAAAGAAAGAGAATGAACCTACTTGATTTGTAATTAACCTTATAATTAATCTTGAACTCCAAACTTACTATAGTTGAAGGTTTAACTTTGTTAATATAAAAGAGAAAATTTGAAGGATACATGAGAGTTTTCAGGGGAGAGAAGTGGCCATTGAGAATGGAGAAGAAAAATATATATAAGGCTTCAAACCCTAATAGCAATTAGGGAAAATATATAAACATATATTTTTGCCTTTTTTTTTTTTTAATTCTTTATATTCTTTGTATAGCCACTAAATTCACTTGATTGGGTTTTTGTCCAAATGCTTTTACATTATTATACGACTTGAGCTTACACTCAATTTGGGCCTATTTATAATTCTTATTTGGGTTCGATTAATCTTTTGGGTATCTAGATTTGGGTCTTACAATGTGCACATAATCGGTGTGTATCCATAAATGGTGTAGCACCATTATTAAATGAATATGATTGTGAAGGTCTCTATGGTTGCTAGGGTTAGGATTAGTTGAAGGAATTGCCTCAAGTGGGATTGAGTCAAAATCTATCCTAACGGTGTCCAAACCTTTGATCCTACATGGCCTAAACAGTTTATGTAAACCCCGATCATCCACTATGGCCCCAAAACCTCTACTCTAATCTAATTTAGCCTTAGCTCTAAAGTGCTCCTCTTGCTTAGGCAATTCTACACATGCTAGCATATAAATTGTGGTCCACAAAATTTCTAAAGTATAGGTTCCAGGATCAGTTACAATCACTTCAAACTAGCCAACTGAAAACATTACTGAAATTTTGAATGACTCTATCATCCTATTTGTCTACAATATCATGCAAACTTAGAGTACATATCAGGTCTCAAAACTAGCAGGCAAATTTAACATATATATCATACACATGTAAAACAATCTACAAATAAAAATCAATTCTAACAAAATATATATACATATCAGTTTTATAATGCAATTAATCAAACATTTAGCTAACAAAACAATGGTTCAAAACCCAAAAACAAATCATACTTAGACATCAAATTATGATACACGTCCTCATACTTGATAAATGTCAACACGTGAAGATGTTAGAACATTCTACCTTGAAAAGACAGCGTGTTTTGAGCCACCAAACAACAAAACTAAGGAATAAACACATACACATACTATCAAATGTTTAATACCATGAATCAAACAACAAAACCACTCATCAAAAATGATTTTTTAAGCACATAGCTTCAAGACAAAAGCAATTTATGCCACAAACCCTAAAACCCAACCATATAAATAAATTATAAACATTAATCAATCAACACAACATATAAATACATCAATTCGCACATGCAATTTGTTAAACAAATAGCTAACAAATAAATGATTCAAACCAATAAACATATCATACTAAAACAAGCTATTATGTTATCATTTTTTATAAGTATCAAAACCTAAGATATTAAAAAAAAAAAAAATGTCTTGAAACGATAGTGTTTTTTGAGGCACCAAACAACAAAACCTTGAAATAAACACATAAACATATTACATCCATTTAATTTCATGCATCAAAGAACAAAACCAATCATGAAAAACGATCTTTTAAAGACAATTCTTGAAGAAAAAATAAGTTTTTGTCAAAAACCCTTAACTTGGACCAATAAAAACCCAAAATTTTTTATTTACAAACAAAAACCCTATTTGTTTTTTAAAAAATCAAACATCCAGTTGTTAACAAACCAAAAATATTATTTTTCCTCAACTTTACTTCACAGTTTTTCATCAAAACCCACCCACAGCCCTTCAAACTCATATGTTACGACTTAACTTACTTGATTTGCAACAAATATCAAAGCCTCTCCATTGTCCTCTTACCCAAATGCTTTTAATTGATGCGCTCAAATGGAGGAAAAAAAATACATCATTTTTCTTTTTTCTATAAGAAAATGGCATATGGACTATCTCTCAATAGTATAAGACATGCCTCTTTAGTTTTTTGGCACGAGCGTATGGTCTCTGATAGTCCACCATAAATGCCATTTGATGTGTCTAATCAAAGGTGACTATACATACCATCCAATAGCTTTTAATTAATTTAATAATCAAAACATTTTTTTTTTTAATTTCACTATAATCATTACATATGGATATTTTATATAGCATGAATGTCATTTGATCATTTTACCCTTACCCCATGCCACTTAACGCTTGCTCAGTAATGGCAAGATGCTAATGAGGAAGGTTTGTGCTGAATTTCAAAAACCTCAGGAGAGGACAATGCAAGTTTCTCAAAAATCATCATTTTTATACAATTATGCCAAACCTTAAGGTAGGTTTGTGCAATTTTCCCTATTTTCTAAAGAATATATTTGATGGTGTGTCCTTATTAAAGGTGTGTTCATACAATTTTAAACGGGTGGAAATATCATTACTCATTGCTTTTTTTCTTTTTTTCCGATTTATTATATATATCATGAGTATATTATATATCACGTAACTTATCAGACATTTTTTATCAGGGTCTCTAAGACGTGATTTGGAACTAAAGCTTCCAGAAGTAAGAGAAAAAGCTCACATCACGCGAGAAAATTACTCTTAATTCAAGGACTTCGGATGCAAATCGAACCATAAATATCTAGCCCAAATAGGCCAAACACTCATGGGTTGGGTGCCATTGGTACCAACAACTCTATGCCATTACTCATTGCTTATTTCTATTTTAACTCCCTAATAGGTGGGTTGGAATCGTCCTCCTACGTGCAGACATTTTTGACCAAAGGATGGATGTTTATACCTTTCTCAAATGTGTATACACCTCCTAAATTGTGTATGCATTCCCTTTAGTAAGCTTACCCAATTAAATAATTTTAAGAAAATCATAACTTAGATAAAATAATAGTTTTGATGATGTTTATTTATAAATATATATAGTAAAATAAAATTTTAAAAAATGATTTTTTATATTAAATGAATCATAATTATATATTATAACAGTTTAAAACAATATTTTTTGAAACTATCCAAAACAATATTTAATGGGTGAATTTACAAAAGGGTGAACATACAATTTTAGTGGGATGCAAATACGACCGCTCTTTGAGTAACTATAGTTACACCCCCAAAAAACTGTATGTACATCCCAATATGGTTTATTTCTAAATATTCAATATTGTTCTTAAAGAAAATTACTAAAAAAAATAAATAATTTATAACTACACCCACAAATATTAATCACTTCCTTATATATATGATAAAACATTTTTATTTTCTTAAACCCTTAACTTCTCTTTTAAATACTAGTTTTCAATATTAAATAATTTTTAAAGAAACAAATTATTTACAGAATTTTAATAATAATTTTGAAATACTAATTTCAAATATTAAAGAATTTCTAAGAAAACAAATTAATTGTAGAATCTTAAAAATGAATAAAAATCATGATGAAATTATTGTATTTAATTTAAAAAATAAAAAGAAAAACATGTTTGGAATAAAAAAAGAATATATATCAAAAAGTTTATTTTATTCAAAATACTATATATATATAATCATCGATCAATTTAAATTTTTTTTCTTCATAATACAATACGTCCATGGAATCAAGATAAAAAATTACACATTGATCAAATAACAAGAAACTTGTATAAATATTATCATGTAACTCTAAAAATTAAACTCAATCAAAAATTAAACCGAGATAAAACTCTCCATACATTTTCAAATTCTAACTTCTCTAAATTATTTTTTTTTTCCTTCAAATATCAAATTTTTTTAAAAGAATGCAAATTAACTGTAAAATGTGAAGAATAATTTAAAATTTTCTTAAGAAATTGATTGTAAAATGATAAGTTTTGAATTAATTATTAATAGAAGAAAATCATAATTTATTTGCCTTGTGTGTTGGGGAAAAAAAATCTCAAATTAAAAATAATAATAATAATAATAATTAGATAACAGAATAAGTATTGTGAGTTGTATTTACAAAATTATAGTACAAAAACAATAAAAGAATGACAATAATGATATTAATTGAGGTTTGTTTACAAACTAAAGACTTTTCATAGTTTTGATGAGGAATACTTACTTTTGATAAGGTGTACACATAATTTATCAGGGGTGCAAACATCCTCACTCCCACTCTTTTGACAATTTGGGCCCATCAATAATTTGTCAAGTAACAATAATTGGTGCTATACTTTTGACAATTTGGGCCCATCAATAATTTCTCAATTAATAGTAATTGGTACTAAACTTTGGCACCACATCTATTAATTGAGGTTTGTTTCCAAACTAAAGGTTTTTCATAGTTTTAATGAGGTATTCTTATAAAAGATGTGTACACACAATTTATAAGGGGTGGAAACATTGCCACTCCTGCTCTTTTGACAGTTTGGGCCCATCAATAATATGTCAATTAATAATAATTGATACTATACTTTTGACAATTTGGGCCCATTTATAATTGTCATTAACTTTGATCTTAAACTTTGGCATTGATGTGGTGTTGTAGAAGAATTACAAGTCTTAGAAGAACGAAACTAACTCCAAGCTGGCACAATACACATACGCCCCATGTGAGTGCTCAAGTTGGATGACTATCCACAATAATACGGATAATTTTTATTAAACCCTTCCTACGTGAGTGGATAAAATTTCGAAGAAACCCCTTCAAGGTGATAAAGGTAATTTTCCCCTTGAATAGGGGTCTGTGATCCAGACCACACCATAGTATTCATCATAGTGGTTCTAATCCTGGTAGATGTAATTAGCTCAAAGAAAAAAAAAGAAAAAAAAGAAAGAAACTAAATTCATCTACCATTTATTAATAATTGATGCTATAATGTGGTTAAATTCATTCCTCCTATTTATAATTTGAACAACACATTTAAGAGTCGCTGTGTTTACACTCCACTAATATAATCTATTTACCCTTTTAATAAATACATCATATTAAAAATTATTTAAAAATTATAATATATAATTAGAGTTCAATAATATGAAAGATATTATTTTTTATTTTAAAATAATTTATAAGAAATACTTACCAAAGATTATATATACTAGTTTAAAGGGGTGTGACTATACTCCATATTTTACTTGTTTTGATGTATGTTTAAATGACGTTAATGGCAAACTATCATCCAAATATATTTTAACATTAATAAAGACATCTGAAAAATACATGATTACCAAGAAATAATATTTCACGTACTCTGAATTGAAGTTAACCACAATTATCTTTTCATACTACATATTTTTTAATATTTGCAATGTTCATGATCTATAATAATATGATGGGCGCCGGGGCAGAGCCAAGATCTATATTGTGGGAGCCAAATCAATAATAAATATTAGAGTTGAGGTGTAACAAATATGGTATTGTAAAACTAAGTTATTAAAAAATAAAATGTCATATTACCATGTACTTTTTAAGCAAAACAAATGAATAATTAAAGTAGACTCTAACTTTATGAATCAAAATAAAACTTGTCAATTTCTTTAAAATATTTAAAAATACCATTAACAATTAGTTTATCTAAATCTCAAGTACTTACATATTTTCTAATAATTTAATTTATCGTATTCATATTAAACCAAAATAACTTATAGTAACTAGGAACAAATTTTTTTGTTATTATTGTTTTATGATGGAGAAGGAGAGATTAAATTTAGATAAAACTATTCATATTTTATGTTTTAGAATAAGAGTGTGACTTAAACGCTTGACCTCTTAGGATCAAAGAAAGTGTTCAACTACTTTTATTAAGAGGTGATGTGTAAAAATGAAAACAATATGGTGTTAGGAACAAATTTAAATCAATAAACATTCAAATTACAAACTAAAATAAATTTATCAAATCATATTAATAATCCAATATTATTAAAAACATAAATAACACAAATTTTTTTTTAAATATATCTAATTTATAAACCCAAATTCAATTTAGCCAATCAAGTCAGAATACCGTAACTTGCAAAACAAAGGAAAATAGTAAAAACAAAAATTCCCTTAACATTGAGTAGCAAAAAAATGTATGAAATTATTAAAAAAAACGATAGATTTTATCTAATACTTACACAAAGAAAGGATAAACTATTAAAATAGTTTATACTATTAAAATAAATGAAAAGAGTTATTAAATAAAAAATAAAAAATATATATTAGAGAAGATAGATGTCTAACTTTTTTTTTTTATTTTAATTGTTTTTTAAATTAAAATAAATAAAAATTAATGAGAGGTGGACATAATTAATTAATTTCGTAAGTTGTCCTGCCACTTTTAGATGTACAGGCTCCCAAGAAATAAAGAAATGTAATATAAATGTGAAATTATAGCAAAAGGATAGCTTAGGAGATAATTTGAGAGAAGAGGTGGAGGATTCATTGGGCCCAACGAAGAGGTTGTAAGGGCAGATATGGGACCAAGTAACAAAGTGTGGACCAAATGTGGCCTCTGTGATTTGCAACGTATCGTATCAATATGGACACCTTGATAAAACTTTATATATATGCCCTTTTGTATGCATCCTCCATTAATTTTTTTCTGAATTATTTATTTAGAAACCAATTTTAATGATATATATTTATTCACAAAACATGTCCATGCTATTTGTTATATTATGCAAGTAGTTTGCCATTGTATATTTGCAAGGAACTACCCTTGAAAGATTAAGAGAAGCTTTAGTAAAAGATGTAGAAAACGGGTTTGGGGATTTTTTATTACACCTTTGAATTGAAAGAAAGAAATAAATGTATGAACGTCATAAATTTTACACACATAATTTTTGTTGATTGTCATTAGTACAACTAGCACACATAAAGTTAAAATTACTGTATGTTTATTAATCAAGAATAAAAAGAAATAAGAATATGCATTAGAAAGAGAATTTTTTTTTAAAAAAAAAAATTGATTTTTTGGATGTACCAAAAACTAATTAAGTTACTTATTTAATAGAATCTTAATTATTGATTTTGGAGTGTGATCCATATTATTTAAAAATTAATAATGTTTAGTAATTATAAATAAAAATTAAGTTTTTTTTTAAAAAAAAAAAAAATCGATTGGTAAACACCTTCTAATTGAAGTTTATAGATTCATCAAGTGTCTAATTTAGTAAGACCAAATTGTAATTACGTAATAAATTTGAATCACGCATCACTTACACCAAACTTTTGGGTGGACAGGATTCCTAGCTATGAATCTTTGAAAATTCTTTTAGCTTGATTTAAAAAACAACAAAAATTTTGCAATAGGTGCGGTTCATAGCTATCAGTTTTGGTCAAGGATTATAATAAGGATTAATGATGACGGAAGCGAAAGTGGAACTCAAAAGAAATGCCAAACACATTTTTTTTTCAATACAAATTCTCAATTTCTCGAGATATTTACTATGAGGTCAAAATTTTTAGATAATTCCATATTGGTTAAGAAGTGAATTTATATTGATTTATAATGTGATGATAAATCTCCATTCATAAGTTAATTGTTGTGGTGGAGTTAGGCTCAATACCATTTTTTGACAAAAATCAACTTCTAAAACATAAACATGCCTTTAAAATTAAAGATGCTCACACACACTATCCTTTAGTGTTTATTTGTATTGTAGAAGTATTCATTCGGATCGTATTATGTGTATCAGTGATCTATCTCAACATTAAGATTAAGGCTTCAAGTTCTATATTTATCATTTAAAACATAAGATATAAATTATGAGTTTCCTCTTAATAAGAGTTGCTCTATTTTCAATTATGAGAGTAGTCATTTGAGTTGCGTTATGTATTTTTAGTGATTTATTTCAATAGGTTCTGATATGATCATTTGATCTTTAATGTGTCAACGTTAAAAATAATAATAATAATAATAATAAAGATGCATACCTAACAAGGGTTACTAGCCAAAAATCCAATTTTGTCGATATTGCTAACCCTCCATATGGCTAAGGTTATCCCGAGAGAAAACTAATTGTCTCGTGTAATACTAATCATGTATTTGTTCAAATCCCTTTGTTGAAAAAAGAAGTATGATGTAAGACTAGGTAGGTAAAACATGCAATGCATCACGATTTTTTCATTTGAAATGTAACAGCCAGCCTCCACTTAGGTTTCCATTTTCCAAGGCCAATCAAGCACAGTAAGAATGTCCCACCTTGCAATTTGCACAGCGTTGACTTTTCACATGCTCCGTTAAAAATGAAAAACTCGTTCTGGCAATGTTTTTCAACTATTTTGAATTGACTTTCTACGAAAGACATTATAATCGATTCACTTCTTATCTTGATAGTCATTTTATTTTATTTCTTTAATGTGTGATTAGTTAACGAGGTTTAATAATAGAATCATATTCTAATTATTCATTCGTTATAATATTTATGAGATTAGATAAAAAGAAGGGTGCTTTTTAAATTAAGTCAAAAAAAAAAAATTCATTTTTATACCTAATTTTATAAAAATTCTTTTTTGACCTCTCAAACAAACTAATTACTATTTATATCCAAATGACTCAAATGACCCCCAAGTATTTTTCAATTTAAAATTTTCATTAAAACCTTACTGAAATTACGAAATTACCTTTTTCCTTATTCTTTTTCTTCCCTTTTCTCTTCCAAAAGGTTCTCATATCTCTCATCTTTACGTTTTTTTTTTCTCATCCATAATAGCTGCATTTTGTGCACTCATTAAGTTCTTTGACACTCATTAAAGCTGTATTTTGAAGTTTCTTTGCCTCTAACAAACTCCACATTCAAGCTTTTCTTCAAGTTAAGGTATATGATTGTTGTTGTTGGTTGATTTTCAAATTATTTTAGTCACATTGCTTAGTTTTATGGCATAAGAGTGAATTTTGGTTGTGATTTAACCTGATGTGAGTGAGATCTACACAAAACGAAGAGAAAAAAGAACTGTGTTTTTCTGCGACTCGTCGGGTTTTGCGAATATACGAAACCCGAATCGGGTTATCTTTATAAATAAAACCCGAATCGAGTTATATAAAATAACATAACCCGAATCGGGTTATATGATCTTATAAACCCCGAATCAGTTTATGTTTATACATAAAACCCGATTCGGGATTTATGATTTCATATAACCCGAATCGGGTTACGTGAATGGCTTTTATTGTTTTTTTTATTATTATTATTATTTTTTATATTACTTCGGTTGTGTATGCTTGGTATTAATTAGATAATATTTGGTTGAATTTTGATGAATTTGGTAATAGGAAATTAGATATTAAATTTTAATATGACGAGAGTATGTGTTACACTAATTTATTTATTTTATACTTTAAATTTTATAGGAATGGGTGAAGTGTCGATAATAGTCAAATGTAACGGAGAGTGGAATGGGAATAACTATGTTGGAGGTGAGACATTCATGATGGGGCTCTCTAAGAACGTCAATTTTTCTCGATTGGTGGAATTTGTTTATACAGTGACTGGCATTGATAAAAGAATATAAGATATTCGTTTGCATTATTTACTTCGAGCTAGGGGAATGCCCACAATGAAAATTTCTATCACTATTGATCTCAGTGTCCGAGGTGTGATTTCAGACAAAAAAGCTGATTATAGAGAAATTTATGTTGATAAGATTATGAGAGATTCTAGAGGTATTAGCTCTATTGTCCCTCAGTTTGCCATTAATGCAATATCAGATCCAAGGCATGTGAAGGTACCTACAGATAGAATTGCAAGTCCGATTATAGGTGAAGGTCAAAATTGTTTTATTTCTTTTAGTGGTAGCAATCAAGTTTCAGCTTCTATTGCGCATTTACATCTGTAAAAAGTCCAATTTATGACTTTGATTTTAATGGAAATGATTATAATGATAAAGATCAGGATGCAGTTAGCGATGGTGATGAGATATCGAACAGTGGAGATGATAATGAGGAAATTGAAGGTGATGATATTGAAACTGGAGTTGATACAGAGACCGTGGAGTATCCAGAAGTACAATTTTCGGGTTCATAATTTGAAACCAACCCTTTACAACCATACTGGATTGTTCCTGGTATAAATCAATGTGAGATTGATGCTACATCAGTTGCTATGTCAACCTTCATCCGACGTGATACATTGTACAAATGTGCATTTTTTTATAGTAAATATGAACTAAATGTAGCCGTTGGAAAAAGTGTGCTTAATTCTAGGTATCAACATAAGGTTAGACGCTCATGCACGGTTAGATATGAGGCTAGTTGTAAGGATTTAAACTGTAGTTTTGAGATTCGTGCAAGATGTAGAAAGGTGGTTCTATGTGGTATGTGTATAAGTATGTACCGGAGCACACATGTTGTCAAGATACTTACGAGTCACATAGACGCAGTGTGAAGACTGTTGTCATAGCAACATTGTATCAGAAAAAAGTGGGTCTTGATAGTATAACACCTCAGCTTTTGATTGCAGAAATGTTGGAGCAATATGATGTGCAGATTATGTACAATAAAACTTGGAGGTCTTTACAATATGCAAAGAAACTAGCATATGGAAAAGCAGATAAGTCATTTCAGCAGTTTCCTTCATATTTTCACATGTTAAAAGAAACAAACCCTGGTACAGTGACTGCAATTGAAACAGATGAAAACAATGGATGAAAGCATTGCGAATGCGATGAGTGATGTTTTTCCCGAAGTCCCACACGTGTTCTGTTTCTTTCATTTGAAGCAAAACCTGAAAAAACACTTTAGAAAGCAAAAAGATGTACAAGATATGTTTTATCTTGCAGTATATTGTTATACAAGGTCGGATTGTGATAGATATTTGGAACAAATTCAACTGGTATGTCTGCAAATGTATAAAAAACTTATTGATGTTGGAGTGACAAAATGGTCACGTGCATATTCTCCTAAAAGAAAATATGACATGATAATCACTAACATTGTAGAGTCACTGAACAAATGCATGATGAAAGCACGTCGACTTCCAATAACAACTGCACATGAATATCTAAGACATATGCTACAAAAGTGGTATAATGATAGACGTGTTCATGCTTAGAAACTCAGAATTTCGGTTACCAAAACTGTAAAAGATCATGTGAACTCGATAGCTAATGAATCAACAAGTGCTATGGTATCTGCCATTCAACAACCGATCCAGTTCGGAGTCACACATGAACTAGGTTATGGATTTGTTCGGCCTTTTGAGCGGACATGCAGTTGTTGGCATTGGGATCTAGATCAGTTGTCATGTCATCATGCAATTGCTGTTACCAGGTATCGTAATTATACTTTATTATTGTGTTTTTGTTATTTAATGTCAGTTGGTAACCTTCTACCTTTGTCATATATCAGGGTGAACGATGTTCATTATTATACATTTTGTCATGATTATTATAGCAAAGAATGACTAGAAGCTGCATATGCACGTCTGATCAATCCTGTTCCTGGCCCAAAAGATTGGCATGTTTCTTCAGAAGTCAAAAGTATAATTGTGCTACCATTCGAAGGAAGACAATAAGCAGATAGACCCAAAGATATACGAATTCCTTCAGCTGGAGAAAGTCGTTGAAAAAAAAATGTGAAAAATGTGGTGAAAGGGGATAGAACCGTCTTCGTTGTCCTTACCCTACTATTGGAGGGACGAGCGTAGGTCAAGCTGGACGTGCTGGGACAAGTGCAGAAGCTGTTGAAGATGCTAGGACTAGCATAGAAATTGCTGGAGAGGCTGGAACTAGCTCTATTGGCACTGCTAGATCTACTGGGAGCATGGTAGAAGATGGTACAGAGGCTCGAGCGAATGCCGCCCCTATTGGACAGGTTAGAACCTCCCAAAAATACAGCCTTTGTGGTGTGACTAGACACACACGACGTCGATGTGATCTACAGTTCCTTATTCCACCCTCAGAAGATGATGGAAATCATGAAAATTTGTAATGAATAGACATGATGTTATAAGGTTTATCGCATTTGTTGCTCAAAATTTGATATATAAACGAAGTCTGTTTTTGTTTTTACGGTAGTCGTACTGGTATATTCGTAATCATTAATATGATATTACAAGTTCGATTATATCGTCTCTAATATGAAAACAAAATAAAAGATGTTCTGTTAAAATTTGAAAATTTTGTGTGGTTAAGGGTGAAAATTATTGGAAACATAAAAAAAATGAGAAAACAAATGACGGAAACAACCTACAAAATAATAATAATAATAAAATAAATAATTAAAAAAATAAAAAATTCTTTTTGTATCTGAACTGACGTCGGTTTTTGATATACATCGTAAACCGACGTCGGGCTATGCTTGGATTACGTCGACGTCAGTTGTAGTGGTGATATTCAATCGATGTTGGGTCTAGTTGTAAGACTTAAACCGGCGTCGGTTTTTATAATACCATAATACTCGATATTGGTTTTAGTAGTGCCTGGAAAACCGATATAAATATATATATTTTTTATTTTTACCACTTTCTGATGTTTTAGTGGGACAAAAATGATCCCCATTGGCTTTAAATTATGTTAGTTTAATTGAATTAAGAAAATATATTGCAATATTCACTATATTGATCACATTGGATTGTTAGATGTCATTAGGTCAAAGTACATATTATAACTCAAGATACAATGACTCATGTTTGTCTACATTGTTGGGTTGTAGTTATACATAATAGGAAATTTATAGTTTGGGGGCCTTTTTGATCAATGGAAACAAAGAAAATGGACAAAAATTATGAATTTGAAGTTGAGAAATTTGAAAATTGGTATGCTACAGCCTACAAACATAGGAATCGGGTTTTGTTGTTACGCTACAATCGAATCGGCTTAGATTGTATGGTCAACCCGATGTATGCAATCGGTGTACATCCTCTTATTGAACCCGGCGTCGGGTTTTGTGGCTCCATTAAAACTGATATCGGCCTAAATTGCAGATCAACCCGATGTATGCAATCGGTATACATCTTCTTATGGAACCCAGAGTCGGTATATGTGGTCATACGTATTCCGACACCAGTTTTCTCGTCTTCACTTAAACCGATTTTTTTTTTTTTTTTTTTTGGAAGTAATTTAGCAAAAATTGGACAGAGTTTCCTTTGTTTTTTTTTTTCACAAATTGCCCAATAAACCTGCATAAAGAATAACACTTTTACTATTTCTTTTAGAGACTCGGTCTCTTAATCCACCATCATACTACCACATAATATTTGAGCAAATATTTACTAAATAATGAATGAATGAATCAAATATAAATAAATATTCACATTAATCAATCATATACAATATTGTCATCCTCATTTAATATTCATCGCCCCCAATCATCTGTCTTGTACATTAGGGTGGAATACATATATAAATCCGATGCTATCTGCGCCTTTATTTGACGGGAGTTTTTCTTGGTTTGGACAGATTTCCATTCACCCTCTAGAGAGCATAAGATGTCATGAATGTACATTGCACAATATACCCCGCAACTGCTCCTGTATTACACATAGATTTAGGTCAAATAATTCATTACATACATTATTAAATATATGATTAAAGAAAATATATTTTACCCATCAGGTTGCTGAGGCACTTTCTGTTTTTCCACACGCTCCACATCCCATATTTTTTCTATGGGTGGCATTTTTGTGTTGGTCTTCCCGTAGTAATCAATCGACCATAAGATCAACGGTATATAGCAGACCAACGGCTTAATAACATTTCTCCTGTGGACAAACTCTGTATCTACATATGGATCATATATGACAATCTTCTGCTCTCTTAGGCACACCTTGCAGACTATCCAATGGGTTTGATGTAGACTACATAGGAACAACAGCTACATGTTGAGAACGTTAGTGATATAGTTCGAATTCGAACAATCAAATAATAATCTTTATTCGCACGACACTTACATTATGAATAGACCACCAAGGGATTTTAGCGTCTTCCAAATCGCTAGCAAACCTTATCCAGTGGGGGGGAGGGGGGATCACAGCTGTAGCAAGATCAAATATCTTTCCTTTACTGACATATTCCTTATTCATAACTATTGTCAAGTGCGCCTGCAAGTGATAAAATTATTTATTACTTAACAGATATGAAAAGATGAAAAAATATTTGAGCAATTATAAAATGTAGACACTCACAAAAAAGGTCGATCCATGCACTGCATATCTCTCATCATGAGCCTCATCCCACCACTCGCTTTCTTTGATCCGTAGGCACTGTAAATAACCGTCGATATGCTCTGATGTCAACCAACTATCATCATTCTCAATAGTAGGAAAGTCTTCAGGGGTGAATGTCAATGGATAACTGTTGACGTAACGCCTAAAATAAAAACAAGAATTAAAAGTAAGTTATATTAGATTAGTATACGAATTAAACAAAGATAATAAATATCTTTATTAATACCTGAGATCTAAAGAAGAGGAAGCTTTGTATTGTTTGTAAACTTTTTCAACCATATCATCCCTCAGCAATACAGCTTCCGCCACCTGCTCCTTTGACACTTTTTTCTTCTTTTTCACGCGTTCAGGATCTGTATATGGTGACAATAAAGATACCAACGGTTTAATTTTTCGTTTAGGCCATGACGGTTTCCCTTCAAATAGTGGGTCATGATGGAGTGGCAAGTCCTCATGCGGTAGTGGGACCTCGACCTCCCCCAGCGACCGCAATCCTAACTCCTGAATCTCTACAGTCTGCAGAAAATCAAAAGTTGTAATTATAAATTTATAATGATTAACAAAACCAAACTAAATTATAAAACAAACACAAAATTTACCTGATCACACTCATGTTGTTGCGGTAGATCCTGATCGGCTGGAAGGTCCTCACGGGGAGGTATCTGATCGACCTCCCCCAACAGCTGCGATCCTACCCCCTGGACCTCTATAATCTGCAGAAAATCAAAAGTTGTAATTACAAGTTTACCATTATTTAAAAAACTGAACTAAAACACAAAATAAATTATAAATTTACTTACTCACTTGCATCTTGCTGTGGTAGATCCTGATGGGCTAGTAGGTCCTCATGGGGAGGTATCCAATCGACCTCCCCCAACAGCTGCGATCCTACCCCTTGGACCTCTATAATCTGCAGAAAATCAAAAATTGTAATTACAAATTTACCATAATTTGAAAAACTGAACTAAAACACAAAATAATTTATAAATTTACTTGGTCACTCACATCCTGCTGTGGTGGATCATAATGGGCCGATAGAACCTCACGAGGAAGCATCCGATCGACTTCCCCCAGGAGCTGCGATCCTACATCCTGAACCTCTTCAATTTGCTCAAGTTTATCATGATTAGCAAAACTAAATTAAATTACTAAACAAACACAAAATTTACCTGATCAAATTCATGCTGCTGCGGTGGATCCTGATCGGCCAGTAGGTCCTCACAGGGAAGTATCTGATCGACCTCCCTCAGCATCTGCGATCCTACTCCCTGGACCTCTACAATCTGTAGAAAATTAAAAGTTGTAATTGTAAGTTTGTGATGATTTGACAAACCAAACTAAAACACAAAATAAAATACAAATTTACCCAATCACTCTCATCCTGCTGCGGGGGGTCCTGATGGGGTACTGAAACATCTACTGAATATTGTCTTTTTGGTGATGGTGTTGTTTTTAATGGTGACGCTCTTTTTAGTGGTAAAGAGCGATGAATGTACTCATTTCGGATAGAGCTCTCAATATCATAATCATCCTCATCATCATTATCATCATTCGGGTCATTCCCACCATCCGGAGGCACACGGATTTTCAGCATCCTCTCAATCCTACTCAACCTCTCATTTTGCTCCTATTGTGTCTTCAAAATAGACTCCAACAAGGCCATAATCTTGCCCACCTTCGTCTGAGGCTCCTGCAAAATTAATTAAACAATAATATAATAATTAAATAGATAATCATGTAAGAATAAAATACAGTAATATAATCATACAAAGTTCACACCTGAAGCTGAGAGGGTCTAGGGGCCACGCTACGACCTCGTGGGACTGGGGTGTCATCGTGCTGATCCTCACCTCGTCTAAACTCGTGTGCTCTTTTTGTCCTTACCTCTGAATATGTACTTTTTGAGTCAACTCGTGAGTCTGGGATGTGATAATGATACTGCTCCTCTTCCTCCTTTTCCTTAGTCGACTCCGTCTCACTCTCCTCCTCCCTATTCGACTCCCTTACACCCTCCTCCTCTCTATTTGACTCTCTCTCCCTCTCCTCATTATTTGAATCATCATCTCTAGCTTCATCAACAACCCCTCCACCACCTACTTTATAGGTATTTTTCCTAACCAAATGCTAAGGGTTGAAAGACTTCCAATAATCTTTTTCTTTCTCTGCATCAGTGGGCTCAAGGGTCTTACTCCCTTCTATTAACTGCATAATATATATATATAATATTTAATATTATAATTACAAATGATAATAGTCAATAAATGGAAATAAATGTAGGTTAGTTTAGATACTTACACGATTAAGCTCATTAAACCACCTTATTTTCTTTCTGCTATTACACATCCAATTCACACATCTTGGCAGCACCACATCGCCGCCTATGACTCTCTTTCCTACCCTATTTTTCAACCACGGAAACATTTCCACCAACCACCATTGTAATTTTCATTAAATTACACAAAAATTTGATAAACAATTAGTTAGTATATATAAACACTAAACAATTTTTATTATTTATAAAGACAATATATTAAATATCGTACCTGAAATGCCCAAATAAAACCATACAAATTAATGTTATGTCTAGTCATAAGCCGATCCTCATCAAGCGCCCGATGAAGGCCCTCTATCAGTTTATTATAGGCGACTATGCCAAAGGGAAACTTATTCCACATATCAAAATCCTCTATCAAGACCCACAGATAATCGTCCACCCTAGACCGATCATCAAAGCTGTAGAATAAATCGTAAACGATGACTATATTAGTAAATTTCAAGATGTCCTTATCGCTTATATCCTCCCCCTGGACCTTTAACATTTGCATAATTTCAGTCAATCTTGGCGATATTCCTTTAAAAAGTCGCCACAAGAGACTATCCTCATTAGTTTGTTTCCACTTAAGGACATGTAAGTCAAGATACCCGAACCGGAGTCCTGTCACTAGTAAGAACTCCTGCTTTCCAAACCTATATGGCCTTCCCCCAATCTCAAGCCACATCTCATTAGGGCGTGATTCAGGATAATCTACTAACTCTCTAGCAAGAATGGTCAGCATAAGGGGAGTAGTCAGCAACTGTTGACCGTATTGTTTTATAAAATACGCGATCGAACTCTCTGCTTTAAACCTGTCCAGAAGCTGTCTCTATGAAAGAAATCCATTTAGATAACCAATAGGCTTCATACTATTATGTGTACTCCCATCTGTTCCTTCTGGCACATGTTGTACCGGGTACCTATAATTGAATTGCATCTGTAGGAAGAAAAGCAACAAAATTAAACAAATTAAAAAAACTGACAAAATAAACTTATCGGTTTATGTAAATATACATAAACCGACATCGGTCTGTGATGGCAAACGTAAACTGACGCCGGGCTAAGTTGGGCAACGTAAGCCGAATCGGATGATGTTGAAGAATTTGAACCGATGTCGGCTTACGTTACCAATCTAACCCGAATCAGCATTTGTTTGTCAACTTAAACCGACGTCGGTCTTCATTTCCAAACATCAGCCGAATCAGCATTCGTTTTTCAACTTGAACCGACGTCGGCCTATGTTTCCAAACACAAGCCGATCACTCAACCAAACCTGTATTTTCCATTGAATTCTGACCACATCCTAAGCAAAATACAACATAACCTGACCCTAACCATCAAATAAAGCTGATCGATTTTTGTTCCGTCAACCTAAGTCGACGTCGGTATAAGATATCCAACATAAGCCGATTCGACTTTTGTTGGTATACGTAAACCGACGTTGGATTATGGTGCCGCACATAACCCGATCGGCTTCTCACAGTATTAACTCTTCTAAACCTGCAATTTCAGTACAAATCCAACCACATCCTAACCAAATGCAACACAATCTCACCATAATCATCCTAACCTAACGTTTAAAAACACAAACCAACTCTACAAAATGACAAGAAATTCAAAAAGTCATAAAATTATACACGAATCGGCTTACCTTCACCAATGGAGTAGGAGGATATGCTCGGCGGCGGTTTGCAGTGGTTACAGAGCGACGGCGACGACAACGGCGTGAGATGGTCGACCACTGTGCAAAGTCGGCGTCGGGGTGCATGGCTTGACAGACACCGGGTTTGGTAGATCGTCGGGTTGCATTTGTCACCCATTCTCACCGATCGAGATATCTTATATAGTAAGGGTATTTTCGTAATTTTGGTTTTCCTTTTTTTTTTTTAATTTTGAAATCGAGTGGCAATTTCGTAATTTTAGGCTAGGGGCAATTTGGGTATCTTGGGTATAGAATGCAATTCATTTGTTTGGGAGGTTAAAATAGAATTTTTTATAACTGTTGGGTATAAATGTATTTTATGTTATTTAGATGGTTATTGTTGGTATTTTTCACTAAAAAGAAAGAATTGAAAGGAGGAGATAATAAGATCATTTTTTTTCACATCAGGTCTTAGTCAAGTTTCACTTTCAATTAAAATAATATTGTCCAAACTTGAAATAAAACTATTTTGATATTTGAATTAAAAATTAATGGACAATTATTTTTTTGAAAGTTAAGGCTAAACGAGTCATAGAGCTACTGAGAGTTGTTAAGATCAAATATTATCTATACACCCCTAATTTCTACTCCATAAATGGGAGTCAAAAACTATATACAAGTTTGGCGGGAATTGAATCTCCAACACTTTAGTGATTGGAGAGAAGCATAACCATCTTTGCTAAAAAGTGATGGACCATAAATAATTAATTAAACATTAAAACATTGGTATGCATACTATACAACTTCACAAAACTTTATGTAGACTTTTTATATTACTCCATTAACATTTTTAAAATTATTTATTTAAAAACCAATTTTAGTGCTGTTATTGGCAAAACCCTTTTATTGAGAGATTTTTTGGCAGCAAAAATTTCTTTTATTTAGTGAAACTTTTGAAAATTTTTAAATGAGGTATACTTATGAAAATGTCAAATGTATGGTTTTAGTGAGGTGCAAACATATATTGTTACCCCAAAGCCTTCCAACATGTTTGATAAAATGTCGAGGATTCTTTTGAATGAAAACTCGAAATAATAATAATAATAATAATGGGCAACAAATAAAACATATATTTGGCTAGACATTACAATAGTCTTTTTCCTTGTTAAACAAAAGAAAGATTGTGCTTTTGCGTTTTCGAAAAGTACTCACTTCATAGCTTAATGGAGAATGAACTTCATCTGCTTCTATATAGTGTATAGTAGGTGTGTTTTCAAAGAGAAGGGACTTAATATATGGCTCAAGAATCAAAAGCCGTTCATAGTTATCATATTTATATGTCCAAGGAACCAATCTTGCAAGATTAAAAGAAGCCTTAGTTAAAGATATAGAAAACAAGTTCAAAGATGTTTTATTTCACCATATTGAATTAAAAGAGAATGAATGTATGAACATTAAAAAGTTTAACTATGATTTTCATCTATAACATTAGTGTTGGCAGTCATTAAAACAACTTGCATATGAAGTTAAAATTACTTGAAGGGTGTGTTTACCAATAAAAAATAAAATTGAAAAAGAATCTACATTAGAAAGAGAATCAAGAAAGGAAATTAACTTGATTTCTTGGGTGAAAAGAAAAATGAATTAAATTCTCTACCTAACGAGGAACTTTAATTATTGATTTGTGGTCAAGAATTGTAACAAGGATAATGGCCACATGAAAAGTGTAACTCAAAGGGAAAGTCAAAAATCAACTTCTAAAACACAAGCATGTTTTTAAAATGATGCATACCTAACAAGAATTATCAACCAGGAATCCATCTTTGTTTGTTTGTATTGCGCTATTGCTAACCTTACATGGTCCGACTAACATCATCCTGAGAGAAATTTAGTTGTCTTATGCAATCATATACATTTATCCAAATCACTTTGTTAGATATATGTGGGGGATATTATCATAAGGTATGAATGTCTAAACAGAAGATGTCGACATTCGGAAACGGTCAACTCAGAGATTCAAAGGTCCAGACTACGATCGAGATAATTAAATGATGATAACTGTAATAAATGTGTAGTAAATGAGGTTTAAGGTTGGTATGTTGTAATAAAAACGGAGGAATGTTGGTTATGGTAGATGAATGACAGTAATGGAGCAATTTATAAAGAAAGGAGAGAGAATAATGAATGCAAACACAAGAATTTTACGTGGTTTGGCGAGTGTGTCTACGTCCACGGATCACTCTGAATTAATTCCGACAGAGTGACAGTATCTTAGTATTGTTAAACCTGTGTTACAATAAAAATCTCCACTATATATAGAGAGGAAGGGAAGATACAATTGGAGTATTACACACGTTTTTTATTATGATTATTCTCACCTAATCTGACATTAGTCATACTACATTTAACGCTATAACAATGATTATTCTTTTCATGCACACGCTTACATTAAATGCATCAGGCAATAAAGTCTTCCCTTCATTAAATGAGCATCTGCTGCACTGATTGCTTCTTGGGAATTGTTAAAGTTGTACCGACGTGAAATTTGGGGAGTAGGTTGACCTGATGGCTGGCTTTACAAGGCACCTTCTGGTGCGAGCTCTTCGACCTAGCGGGCTGCACGAGCTGAAGAGATGTTAGGGCGGACTGATGAACATGGGCTGGAGAGTTGTTGAGTCGGATCCAGACAAGTATAGGCTGGAAATAAGCTGAGACAGGCTTTGGGTGCTGCGAGCTTCGGGAGTCCGCTGAGCTCGCTATGGCGAGCTCGGGATGGGCTCATTGGGCTTTAGTACTGTTCATATTCTTTGGGCCTTTAGCGGCCTTTTGTTCAAGTCGAGAAAACGGGCATAATAGAAGAAATCTTAAAAACTTAATATACCTCTCCGATAGCTGTGTTTTCAAAGAGAAAAGTCTTGAGATATATATATATATATATATATGTATACATATATAAAACTTTTAAAATAAGGTATGCCTGATTTTAAAAGTAAGGTGTTATGGGTATATTTCGGATTGAATAAATAGGTTGTTAAAAGCCTAGTAGAAGCTAAATAAGTTGACCCAATAAAATGGCTCAGCAAACGAAGGCCCGGTTCACCAACACCCAACCTAAGCGAGCTTTTCAGCTCGCACGGACAAGCTCGCATTACCACTCTCAAGTCGCTAGCCAGTATTACTCAGCTCGCCCTATGCACAACTCATTATTCAGAGCGAGGTCTAGCTCGAGATCGTTCAAGACAGTCTCCAGCTCACAAATTGAACAACTCGCTAAGAAAATCTTCCAAAAAGACAATAACCTAAATTGACCATGATTCTACCACCAGAATTAGAAATAAATTCAAATTCAAATGTTGATAGATCTGATATCTGATTTAGTGGAACCGACTTCTGATTTGGTGCTAATTTATTTTGGAATGTAATTAATGCATGATTCTTTCTTATTTTATTTCTACTCAAATTATAATGTTCCTTCTTATAAATAGGGGCTAAAAATTCATTGCAACATATACTGAAGCACTAATATATTGTTATTCTGCAGAAATTATTAAAGGAACAATCGTGGACGTATATACCATTCTAGTCGAACCACGTAAAAATCACTGCGTATACACTAATCTTCTTCTTCCTTTCTCTTTTCTTTGCATTGAATCTCTTTGATTGCAGGTATTGGACTTTAAACTTTTGGTCAATAAGATTTCACCGTCGACATAAGGATAAATTAATCAAGTTTGTTTATTGCATTCTTACTTTTAAAACAAATTATTTCTCCTATTTAATTCAAATGCAATGGATACATCAATGGAACCATTCTTGCAAGACATAAGGATAAATCAATCAAGTTTATCTTTTGTATTCTTTCTTTTAAAATAAATTATTTATTCTATTTAATTCAAATGCAATGGATGAATCTGATTGATTGATTCTTACCCTTTAAAATCAGATATATCTAATTATAAAAGTATTATATATATATATAAAAAGTCCTCAAGGATTGGAAACCGTTGGTTGTCATCATAAACGTATATCAATGGAACCATTCTTGCAAGATTAAAGACAAGCCTTATTGAAAGATGTTGAAAACAGGTTCGAGGAGAGGCATTCCTTGTCAAGGTGCTTCCAAGCATCTAAAATCTTATCCATAGCATGTTTTCGTCCATCTTCAGCTGTCATGTCTTGATTTTCTTTCATAAAATACGTATGATCCATCTTGGGTATCCTGATTCTCATCCGGTGTATATTATTGCAATATATACAAAGAGTGACGCGCCCAAAAATTCCCGTAATACAAACAGTGACGTGCCCCAAAATTCTTACAAGAAGAGATATTAATACAAAATAATAACAATAATAGTGAAAAATTAAAAACATTGTCAATATGACTTTTTAGAAAAATAAAAATTTGATAACATGATGAAATTCAAATAAAATAAAACAAATAATGCATTTAATTTAGATGAATCAAGTAGTCTAACGCTCAAAAAGTTCTAACTGAAGTATTAAGAAAATAAAAACAATGTAAATTTTATATTATTATAATTTTCTTCGACTAAACTTCTTATGCTAAATTATTATAATCTTGTTAGTAATTTTATTGAAAATATATATCTCTATATAAGTAAGCAAACTATCATTCGACTATGTATTCCCTATTCAATTAAGTAAAACTAAAACTACTAAATATATGAAAAAAAATTTGAAATTTTAGGGTTTATTGATTAAATGTAGTAAATTAAAATTTGACATTTTAAAATTTATTGATTGAATGTATGTTAAATTAAAATTACTAAATATAAAAAAAAAAATTATATACAAGGAAATAAAATAAACAGTAGATAGTCAAAAAAAAAAAAAAAAAAAAAAAAAAAAAAATATAAAAAATTGAAAAATATAAAATTTGAATTAAATATATATATTTTTAAAGAATCTGAGGGGCGGCACTTATTGGGTCCGCCACTGCATACAAATGTTACTAATTTTGTGTTATATCATCTCGCTAGACATCACATGTTCGCATAGCCGCATTATTGTGGTTTGTGTCAAATTAAATCGGTGATAATGGAGTACTTTCTTGATGGCCTCAAATTAAGTTGGTACGTTTGTCAAATAAAGTTAATCGGTGAGACGCGTGTACTTCTTGTCGTGCAATAATTCTTCGGGGTCTGATAACGCAAATGTGAGTATGACTTATCAGGTGTCGCATTTGGTGAACCAGGTTAGAGATTTTTGTTGTCTAATTAATACTGAGAAAAAAAACAAAAAACAAAAAACAAATTTGTGGAGGATATTACGCCTGGGTTGTTATCAGTGAGCTCCACAATTTCCTTGGTTAAATTTTAATCTAGAAGAAAGCAAGTGTGGACCAGTCCCACATGGACTCCTGAACTTACAATTCCATTTTCCAAGTACTTACAGCCTTTGCTTCCAAGTGCCCGGAATCAAACCATTTTCCTTCAAGTAAAAATGCATTGCATAAAGCTGCCCACCCACTGAAAAAATAAAAACCATATATAATAATTATTTACAGTGAAACTATATATTAGGTAAAATTTTGCTTTAAATTTGTGACTATAATATTTGTTTATTTATTTATGTTAAATCATAAATAGACGAGAGTGAATCAATTAATTAATTGATGACGTGATTGAAAAGTAACATTGATATTAGTATAGATGTTGATATGAGATTATCTCCCACCTTAAATATATCGTTAATATCATATAATTTTATTTTATTATTGTTTTTAAAGGACTGACTCTTCCAATTGAGCACCTTTAAACAAAATTTTAAATCACTATCACTAATTATAATTCCAGATATATCCAGCAATCACAATTCAAACTACCGAAGCCATTGTATCCGAACTAATCACACCACAAAATGGGTCTCCACTCTAATACATCAGCTGTACTACTCTGGCTTTCAATATAATATTAGTCGAAATTACAAAAAAGGACTATTTTAGAAAAAAAAATCGTTTTTATCTTTTTTTTAAAAAAAAATATTTATTTTTAATCCTTCAAACAAATTAATTACATCTTATACCTAAATTGTCATAGCAATCTTGTTTCCTCTTCCATTGCTCATAGTATGAGATTTTTTGCTTCTTTAGTTGATTGATTGGGTTTTGTTAGGATTTTTTGAGTTTTTTTTTTTTTTTTTTGGATGTTGGGTATTGATTTTTAGAGTTAGATTTGACTTAAAAATGAAGATTTTTAATGTGATACACGTTAAGATGATGATTGGGTTGCACCAGTTTTTAAGTCCACTTAATGATCGGTATCGATTTTTAAGTCCACATAATACCGGTACCGATTTTTAAATCCACTTAAAAATCGGTATTGTTTTTAAATTCACTTGATAATCGGTATGTTTTTAAGTTATCGGTTTTTAAGTAGACTTAAAAACTATGTTTTTTTTTTTTGAATTTAGGATATTTTAATAAACTTGAGTATAAATAAAAATAGTTTGTTTAAGAGATTAAAAACAAATTTTGTAGAAAAGTAAATAAAAACGAATTTTTCCTTTTAGTTTTGGGTAAAAGTGAAGAGCTCCCATATATAATGACAACCAAACTAGACACAAACTCTTTATCTAACACATAGTATGAGAATAAGCAATGACTATGGAACACGAAAATCGAATTAGTTGTAAGTTTATTTATAAGGTTGTAGACATTCAATCAAACAATGAGGGTTAGGAATTCCGAAAATATTAGGAATTCCAAACAGGTAAGAATTCCAAACCCTATTAGGCATTCCAAATAGGGTAAACTCTGGTAGGAATTCCAAATACCACAAGGAATTCCTAACGTTCCTATCAAGGTTAGGAACTTCTAACTCTGATTTTATATAAAAATGAGTAAATTACATTAACTCTCTAATTTTATATAAAATTGCAGTCCACCCTACGGTATTGGCTTAATTACACTAACTCCTCATTAATTCGTTGATAAATAATTGACCACCATTAAATTTAACAGTTAAAAATCAATTACATTTCCACCCCATAGATAAAATTATCTTTAATATTTATTTTCTTATTTATTAAATATTTAATTAATTAATTTTAAAAAATATTTATTCTTAAATATTAATTAATTAATTTTAACAAATTATTTAATGATTAAAAAAAAATTTTTTTTTCAAAAAAAAAAAAAGAAAAAAAGAAATTTTCTTCATCTAGATATTTTTCAGATCTCATATTCAACCAATATTATCTTGAATCAAATTGAATAACAACTAATTGAAAATTAATTAATTAATGAAAAATCAAATAAACCTAGACTTTTGAAAACCACATTCTTTTAAAATTAATTAATTAAATATTGATGAATAAATATTTTTTAAAAATTAATCAATTAAATATTTAAGAAATAAGAAAATAAATATTAGGGTAAATTTATCTCTAGGGCAGAAAAGTAATTATATTTTAACTGTTAAATTTAACCGTGGTCAACCGTTAGTCAACAATTTAATGAGAAATTAGTATAATTAAACCAATATCTTAAGGACAAAATGCAATTTCATATAAAGTTAGAGAAGGTTAGTACAATTTACTCCTTAAAAACGCACGTTTTAAAAACAATGAAATTCTTGGTCAAAAGAAAAAATGAATTTCATTATTCCCACCAGAAGCTTCACGGATACAAACAAACAGACCAAAAAATGTGGTTATATCATGAAACACATGATGATAAGATAAACACAGTAAATGCAAAGGAATGAACCCTATAAATTGGTTCACTTTTTCTTGATACTTTGAAACCTATCTAAGTTGCTCTCTAGTTAGTCTTTAACTTTTGACCTCTATGGCTTTCTCTTGCAGAGCTTCTCTTCCCTCTCATTATCCAGTTATGACACGAAACGTTTCCCATATTGGGAAGCCAAACCTCATTGATCTAAGTTCTTCACCTACTAATCAAAAATTGAGCATTACTCATGACAATAACTTGGTTTCCAACTCCTTGAAATCCTTGACGTTTCCAAGTGGACAACCCAGCAGCTTAATTGTAAGTGTGTGTATATATATACATATATATAGGGTTTTTATAATCAGGACGTCCTAATTTTAAAAAGTAAATATCAACATTCAAATTCATCCATTACATTTTCTCTTCTAAAATAAATTTTCTCTTCTATTTAATTCAAATGGAATTGATGAATTTGATTGGTCGGTTTTTATTTTTAAGGTTAGGACATCTTGATTAGAAAAATCTCTTATATACATATAGTATTTTTATAATTAAGATGTCCTAACTTTAAAAAATAAAGACTAACAATCAAATTTATCTATTGTATTTTCTCTCCTAAAACAAATTTTCTCTTCTATTTAATTCAAATAGAATAGATGAATTTAATTGGTCGGAATTTATTTTTAACAGTTAGAACGTCCTGATTAGAAAAGCCTCCTATATACATATATATATATATATAAATATATGTTTCTTGTCTGTTCTATATACAATGCCAAATATCTTGTGACCACATATCTCAAAGCAGGGGATAAGATTTAGAGTTGTTTCTCTTCTTTCTAACAGGAAAGCGATATGTGCCATGAACATGCACGAAAACTGAAGGTATTCAAGCATATACTGAGTAAAGTAGGAGAAGATCCATTTGAAGGATTGGCCATGATAGATGCTGTTCAACGTTTGGGCATGGACTGCCATTTCCAAGATGAGATTGAAGAAATTCTAACAAAGCAATATATGATAGCTAACAGTTACGGTGCTGATCATGATCTTCAAGAGGTGGCTCTTCGCTTTCGATTGCTGAGACAAGAAGGCTATAATGTACCTGCAGGTAAATATCTTTGGAAAAATTACATTAACTTTACCTGACTTTCAGTAAAATTACATTTATATAAAAAAGATCCCTTACACAAATCTCTCTTGAATTCCGTTGACTAAACGTTGATCATTCAGTGACCAACCTTTTTCTATGAAAAGGCACCCCTATTTTAATCATGAAAAGTCATTTTGACCCTATCGTAAGTAATACTAAAATACTTTCATGACAAAACATAAAAGTTTATGAAAAAAATAAGAATGATAAATAACAAATTTAAAAAATTAAAATAGGTCCAAGCATTTTTTTTCTTTCCTTTAAATACCAGAAAAACTAATCTTGAAGAGATCACCATGGAGGAGATCGATATGATCTTATCCATGTATTTAGAGAGATCAAATTGATCTCTAAGTCAACTTAATCTAGGGAAGGTTTATGCAATTAAGAGAACTTTTGAATACAGGTGTAATTTGACCTAAAGTCAGGTGAAGTTAGTACAATTTTCCCATTTCTTTTTGTCCAAATCTTTGTTAGAGTTGATTAATACAATAATTTATTCTCTAATGAGTGTGAGCACTGATGGACAGATGTATTCAACAACTTTGTAAGCAACAAAGGGAAGTTTAAATCGAATTTAAGTGAAGACATCAAGGGATTGATGGGTTTATTTGAAGCTTCACAGCTACGTATAAGTGGAGAAGATGTGTTTGATGAAGCTGAAGACTTCACTGGCAAGCTCCTCAATAAGTGGTTGATGCATCTTGATAAATATCAAGCTAGATTTGTTTGGAATACATTGAGGTATCCACATCACAAAAGCTTGCCAAGGTTTGTGGCCAAAAACTTATTTTTGAGTGATTACCAAGGCGATAATGGATGGATACATGTTTTACAAAGGCTAGCAAAAGTAGATTTCCATTCGGTCCAGTCCTTACACCAAAAGGAAATTGTTCGAGTCTCCAAGTAAGTTTTTATAATAAAATAAGGACTCGTCATTTTCGAAAGTTTTCAAATTTTCTCACTCTAACATCAGTAACATGATTTTTGTAATTTATTAGATGGTGGAAAAATCTTGGTTTAGCAGAGAAGTTGGTATTTGCAAGAGACCAACCGGTTAAATGGTACATTTGGTCCATGGCATGCCTCACAGATCCAAGATGGTCTGAGCAAAGAATTGAACTCACAAAACCCGTATCACTCATCTACATTATTGATGACATTTTTGATGTTTATGGGACACTTGATGAACTCACTCTCTTAACAGAAACTATTACTAGGTATGCATCATCAACAACAATAATATATGATGAACCTATAGCTAATTCCTTTTTCTTCCCAAATTGAAGTATATTGAAATCCAATTCTTGTAGGTGGGATCTTGCTGCTGTGGACGAACTGCCTGAATACATGAAAATATGTTTCAAAGCTCTTGATGATATCACTAATGAGATCAGCTACAAAGTGTTCAAGGAGCATGGATACAACCCTGTACACTCCCTGCGAAAAGCGGTACATATCAACCATAATCTATTAATTGCTTCTTTGATAAAGTTTAGTAACAATTAAATTTTAGTCATACTAACTAATTCATTAATAGAATATTCAAAGTAATGCTTTGTTTTTGCTTTGCCACAGTGGGCAAGTTTGTGCAATGCATTTTTAGTTGAAGCAAAATGGTTTGCTTCCGGGCACTTGCCAAAAGCTGAAGAGTACTTGAAAAATGGGATTGTTAGTTCAGGGATACCCGTTGTCTTAGTTCACGTTTTCTTTCTACTGGGTCAGAATATAACAAGCAAAAATGTGGAGCTTGTTGACAACAATCCAGGCTTGATATCTTCCACTGCAGCTATTCTTCGGCTCTGGGATGACTTGGGCAGCGCCAAGGTAACATTGAAAGCACACTTATGTGTTGATATTTGTGGTCTAGGGTAAAAAGATCTTGAAAAGATAGCAAGAATACTCCATGACATCCCATGTGATTAAAGAGACTCCAATAATAGAAATATTTTCTCTCTATCTACATATGTTGAATCATCTCCGTTATTTTCACAAGAAGTTAAATTTCTCCTACGTCAAAATTAAAAATTAAGTTCCATTTATATTTCGAAGAATTGAACCATGAACTCTATTTCTTTTTCCTATAATTTCAAAGGTGGGTCTATTCCTTGCATATTGTAATAGAATTTTGTAATTTGATTAGAATTTCTCTTTTCCGTCCTTTCGTTCAAACTGCTCTTCTATTTCATTTTCATTCTACGTTAATAAACATATCCTAAACAATGCTAAGTTCATTGCAGGATGAGAATCAAGAAGGTAAAGATGGATCATACATATACTACTACATGAAGGAACACCAAGACTCCACAGCTGAAGATGCAAGACAAAATGCTATCGATAAAATTTCAGATGCCTGGAAGCAACTTAACAAGGAAAGCCTCTCGCCGAACCCGTTTTCAGCAACTTTCACAAAAGCTTCTCTTAATCTTGCAAGAATGGTGCCTTTGATGTACAGTTATGATGACAACCAACGGCTGCCCATGCTCGAGCATTATATGAAGTCCCTGCTCGATGAAAAAACAGTTCTTCCAGGAGTGTATTAATTAAGTGTCTATTCTATATAATTATAAATTAAATCAGTGAAGAACTGTGGGAATGAAAACAAGGATTTTATACTAGTAAAGAAAAATAGGATTGGGTACTTCTGTTTTCTTTAGTTAAAAAAAAAATAGAATTACCAAAGTGTAATCTCTTCAGATCTGAGTGAATAAACCTATACTTTTAAAGTGTTTTAAATACCAGTGAATTCCATTTTAGGATGACTCAAGGGATAGGCAACTTAGGCAGTTGTTTAAGGCCCCCAAATTTTCAGTTTTATTTTTAGTTGCCCTAAATTAATAATTAAGCCCAATTTAAATAATAATAATAATTAAAGCCCAAAAAGTTTCATTTCTCTACTGTAACAGGATACAGATTTAATTTTATACGGAGACCTATAATTATATTCGTAACCTTTTTTTAATGATTTTTCCTTTCTGACTAATGTGCTAATAATATAAAACTAGAAATGCAATAAAATATTTTACGTAATCTTTCATCAACAATGCATTGGATATTTATTTTAATAATGCAAACAAAAATTTAATAATTAAAAAAATACATAGTCAGAAAGAATGATATCATTTTCCCATAAGATAAAATTTGTCGACATTTTTCAATGATAGACTATATTAATAAAGTATTTAATGGGGAAAAATATGGAGAAGTAATAGAAGATAGCTATTCTATCTCAATGATATTATATTAATCAATATTTTTGCATATCAACAAGTAAAAGTACATTTTAATTGTTTTATATTTATTGTGGGTATATTTAGAACCACATAAATGAGCTAGTAAAAGTCCAAAAAACTGATCCAATAGATTGATCTAACAGACGAAAGCTTAGACCGCCAACACCCAGCTCGCAAAAATGAGCTCTTAGTTTCCCATTACTATTCTCAGGCCACTGGTCAGTCTCGGTCTAGCTCGTCTTATACTCAACTCTAAATCATCCAAGATAAGCTCCAGCTCACAACTCTATTATTGGAACCCCACTTCATTCAATAACACATTGGCCAAAACCCATTTGTTCTCATATAAATAAATGCTTTAAGCTATCAATGCTCTAAAAGGCATTAGGCACTGGTCAAACGGTGGCCTAGCACCTAGCACCCATGCAAGGCCTATAAAATTCCTTGACAGTCAACCGTTGATGTGTGTAAATTAAGTTAAAAAAAAAAAGTGACCAAAAATTAATTAAACAACACGAATCCAACTCATGCAACCCATCGGAGTCACATAGTCATTGTTGAAATTCAAGGACGATCATCGAAAGAGGCAGTTGGTGATGGTGAACTTAAGGTTTTGTAGAGGAGAGAATTTGATAGGGGTTCGTTAGTAGAGTAGCCAAATGGAAGCACCCGCTAATTTAGGTATATTCAAGTTATTGACTTCATAAATTTTACTTAGATGATGAAATTTGATAGATTTTAAGGTAAATTATGAATAAAAAAGTCTATAACAAACTTGCCCTACTCCCGCAAATTTTATTTAATCTCATTAAAAACATATATATTCTAATAAAGTCCATATGGAATTTTTAAAATGTGTAAATTCCAACAAAATTAATTATTTAGAAATTATATATCAAACTCCAACAACATAAATGAGTTTATTTAATTAAAGCTACTATTTTATACACACACACACAAAAATATATATAACTTTTACAATCAGTATGTCATAATTTTTAAATTATTAGAACCACCAATCAAAATTAGTCATTATATTTTCTCATAAAATAATTTCTCTCTTATTCAATACAGATGTAATGCATTATTTTTATTGGTGATCCTAATAATGCAAAAGTTAAAACGTATTAACCATATGATTATTATTATTATTATTATTATAATATATGTGTTTAGTTATACATGTGTTTGTGAGTGTGCACGACAAATTACAGTAAGATAATCTAGATTTTAAAGTTGAGTTAAATATTTTAGAATATTTTAACTCAAGAAGACAAAACACCCCTCGTTCACCTTGGTAATGATCGAGATTTGAGTGATTATACCATAAATAATATTATAAAAAAAAAAAAAAAATCTATTTTGCTCACATTACAAATTAGCTTACCACTTCGAGGAGATGAGCACAGTCTTTAATCACAGGAAACTAGTATTTCCATTGCTTTTTGTACCCAATCACTGTAGTTGTAGTCTATATACAAACTTGGACTGGCCTAGAAGGGTCTGAAATTTCAGACTGATGACAGCCCAATTGGCAGCCGATGAGGCCCAAACTAATGCATTGGATCATACCATTGTGTGAAAGTTCTTTCAATGCATAGTGCGGTGCTAATATATTCATATACAAAACTGTAATATAGTACTTTCGAGCGAACCAAAATCAGTCTGATTTCTAATTTTTGATTATTATATTACATATTAATATTTTTTTAAAAAATATATATAAATTTGTGTTATAGGCTTGTAGCTTTATGTATTTCCAAATTTCATACAATTGGGCTATTTTCAATTTACTGTTTAATAACACCAAGATGATGCGTTAAAGAAAATGTGCTAGTAAACAAGGTATATGTACTTTAAGAGTGCTTTTTACAATTTCTTCACTTTTTTTAATCGTTCTACAATTTGCACCAAGCAAGACTTTCTCAATCCTCTTGTTTGCGTTATGCTTAGCATTAAGGTTTCTCCACATAATCTCACTATGTCACATGCTTTCCCCATTTCACATAAGCCAACGTATAGCAACAGACTTAAATTCACAAAATAGGGCACAATACAGGCGGGTACGTCTTCAAGTTAGGAAGATCCAGCTCAAACAATGAATTCCATGTCCTTTTTTATTTAATCAAAATCAATGTACATCAGGAACGATAACTCTTCTTCAAGTCATAATACAGAGGGACATCTAGACACCCGAAGAAAAAAAAAATAACAACAAACATTCAAAAATCACATTTTCGTTCTTTGTTACAAGCAAGAAAAAAAAAAAAAAAGCGTGCAATCCATAGGGTATGATACAATTTCGGCCAAAGATTCTATATCCTTGCAATTCTGCTTCAACCTTTCCAGTTTCTGTTAAAATGTCTTTGGAATTGGACTTTTGAGCTTGGATTGTTAATTAATGAAAAATTGGACTGCCAACCTTGATGAATTCAAAGCATCAGTTGATAGCGTCTCATAATTTTCCCTGCACACTCTCATCTTGTCTTCAGATGATCCCGCATGGACCTACATGTAAGACCAAATCAGCACACACATTTCAACTTTCAATTTCATGGAAAATCCTGTCCCCAATTTGTTATTTCAATACCAATATAGATTTTCATACCCTTTTAGTCTACATGTTCAAATGAACTCAACTAGAAGTTAGGAACTTGAACTATTCGGATACCAACAAATAGCCATATATGGATGTAGTTTCAATACAAAACTTTGACACACCTCAAGATACATGTCAATGGCTTGATAAAGGCCACAGTGGGATTGGGGATCTGGGGATACTTCTGCAAGATATGAATCCATTAAGTTTGCAATTTTACAGGCAACCTGCTGCTACTTTTGAAGAGAAATGCTTTGACAAGCCTCAAAACCGAACTTACATCATAACACTATAATCCTCCCCAGGTGGAGATCGAACAAGCAAATAATCCACTGTTGCTTGATCTAGTTGTGAACAAGGAAGAGATTCTATTGCTAAAGAAAGGATGTCCTTGATTCTTTAACTTAAGGCCAAAGAATTCAGTTTCTTTTCATACATTTTTGCCCGGCGAAGAGCATCCAAAGCCTCTGCTTGTTTTCCTGATCGTTTCAACTTCACTGCCTTTACCTTTTCTGCCTTGATCCGTTCTTCCAATTGAATTCTCTCTTGATTGGAGTTCTCACTCTTTCCAGGATTGAGTTTCACAGGCTCTGCCTTTTCTGGGCGTTGTGATACCATACTAGCATCGTCTATTCCAATGGCGTTCAAGGCAGATAAAAGCTGAGGATCGAGAAGATCTTCAACACATACATCATCTCCTGGTTCTGTCTCATTAACAGATGACTTGGAATCATGCTCCTCTAACTGAGCTTCGAGGTTCTTGGCTAATTCAAACTCGGCTTCTGCTTCATCCATTCGACCTTCTCTTCGTAGCTTTAAGGCCTGACGTTTGTGACTGAGGGATTCCTGCTGCAACTTAAAACGATCACGAGAAGACAATGGTTTTGGTGCCAAGTTTGGTGCATCATGTTGTTTTTCTCCAGCAGAAGGAATTTGGGCTGCAGTTATCGACACATCAGGTGGGCTGGTTTTGGTCTGGATGTTGTCTTCTTCCAGATTCTTTTCCAATAACTTTGCTTGTCGAAGTTCTTCTCGTGCTTCTATTAATTTCCCTTCTCTCTTTAAAGCAACCGCCTTCCTCTTGTGGGCCAAAACTTCTTGACGTAGGGAGGTCTGGTTCTCAGAGGTAGAAGACTGAACTGACTTTACTTCATGAATATGTGGATTCTCGTGCGTATGAACCCTTTCGTCTCTATTTCCAGTCTTGACTTCACTTCTGCTTCCCAAGTCTTCACGCAGACTTGATAAAGGATCCAACTGAACAGCAGGTCTAGCAAGAGAGGAAGTGTCAGAACCAATTATCCCTTTATCTTCCATTTTTCCAGGAGGTATTTGAGAACTTGTCCAGTCATTGCCAGTCAGCAAATCCATTAAGTTCTCAGTCTGGCTAGGTGGAGGGATAAAACTGGTTCCCTTGACTGCTCCCACATTACCTCGAAGACCGGTTTCACTAGAGGGATCCACTTCTCCTAACAATAGATGGTCGACTTTATTGACCGGGGAGGACTCAACAGCTTTGTCATTTGAAACTAACCCAACTGGGGCTGATTCTGTATGGACTCCCACCTCACCATCCAGATTCCTATGTGTGTTGTAATTTACCAACGATTCAAAACTACCAGATCTCTTGTCCTTAGAAGCATCAAGCAGATGCTCCTTTGGTGCTTCCAGCTCTTCCATTTGAGCCTCAAGTACCTTTGCCTTATTCAGCAGTTCCTCAGCCTCTTCAGTTTCCCCTTTTCGTCTAAGGGCAAGGGCCTTCCGTTTCAAACCCAAAAGTTCTCTTTGGATTTCTCCTTTGCTTCCCAGAGTGGTGACTGAGACGCCTAAGGATGATTGTGTTACAGATGGGTCAATGGAATGCAAAGAATTACCAGCAACTCCTTTAGAAGGCTTTTCTGGAATAGTTACAGGTTCAGTCTCTTCACTCTTCCACCCAGTATTCTTTAGTTGTGAAAGAAGTGCCAGGTCATTCATATCTTTTTCTGTAACATCCTCTTCATCTCCCTCAACTGCACTTTCAAGAGGACGTTCTATGAACTTGTCCCTCGGCTGATTAGATTCAACCTGAACCTTTTTTGGTACTTCCACATCTTCCATCTCGGCCTCAAGTACTTTTGCCGTATTCAGAACTTCCTCTGCCTCCTCTGACTTTCCTTGGCGTCTCAAAGAAAGAGCCTTCCTTTTCTGGCCTAACAGTTCCCTCTGAATTTCTGCTTTACTTCTTCTTGGTGCCCTGACTGTAACGACAGAAATCGCTGGAGTTGAAGAGGATTCTATGGGAAGATTATTCTTTATCTTAGAAGGTTTTGATGATTGACTCCCAAGCTCATTATCTTCATCATTCCAACCTAAGCTCCTTAGACTTTCCAGGTATGTTGGGTTGTGCATATCTTGGTCTGTTACGTCATCTTCACCTTCCCCAATTGGTAGATTTCTAGATACAACAGGAGTCTCATACGCTAAAATTGGGTCCTTACTATCAGTAGCCTTCTCCTTTGAAGCATTGTCCATCTGTTCAAGCTGACGCTCAAGAGCTTTGCCTTTATTCAATTCTTCCTCTGCCTCATCTAACCTTCCTTCCCTTCTCAAAGAAAGAGCCTTCTTCTTTAGAGCCAGAAGCTCTCTCTGAATCTTCAATTTAGTCTTTGGTGCGACTTTGGAATCCATGTCTTTTGTAAGATCCACATTTCCATCTTCCATCTTCCTTGCCTCCAATGACTTCACAGAATGATTAATATTTGGATTTGGAACAAATGAGTCATCCATTTGAGACTGAGAACTATCCAGGTCCTTCTCAAATAACTTTGCCTTCTTCAGCAGACTCATTGCCTCAGCAACTTTGCCTGCCCGTTTTTGATTAAGGGCCTCTCTTTTCAGTGTGAGAATTTCCTTGGATAGTGCATCTCTATCAAGAGGAGCAGGTTGGGAGACAATGTCTTCAGCATGATTAGAATCCTCAGTCCACCCTAATGCTTTGAGAGCAGCAGCCATTTGTGGGTCCTCCATGTCCTCATCTGTCACTTCAAAATTACTGCCAAGACCAAGGTCGTCAGCAGTTCCAACAAGATGACCAAAATCAACATCAGATTTCTGCTCATACTGACTCAAAGAGTCATCTTGCTCATCATTGTCCATACTTTGAATTATTGCAGATAATTCATCATCAGAATCTCCAGCCTCAGCCAAGAGTTCTTTTTCCTCAAGTTGCTTCTCCAAAACTTTAGCTCTTTTTAGTTCTTCCTTGGCTTCTGCAAGCTTTCCTTCACGCTTCAACATAAGAGCCTTTCTTTTAAGAGCAAGAACTGGGGTCTTGTCTACAGCATGTGTACTGATATCTTTATTAGTCTTCTGAGATACGTCTCTAAGAAGAGAAACGAGTTCACCCTCCAAACTCATGCTTGCCGCATTTTTATCTTCACCCTGAAGATCCCTATCAGACCAACCCAATTCCCTAAGTTCAGCAGTAAGATTGTCCTTCTCGTTACTTACTTTTTGAGAGGGCCTATTTCCTCTTCCAGATTCTTTAGAACCATCATTGATGTGGATCTCAGCTTTGCTTCCAGAAGATACAACTTTTTTACGGTTTTTTCTTATTAAAATCTCTAACGCTTCAGCCTGCCTCTCAAGTTCCTTCCCTCTCTTATAAGCTCTTAAAGCTTCCTCCGGTTTCCCTTCTCCTTTTAAAACTTTATACTTCTTTTTTTCTTCCAAAGCTTGCTGGCGCAATTCCTCAGGACTTGCAGATCCCATCTCATTCTGCACAAAATTATGATCATCAACAGATTGACTTTCACGTACATCTCCCGGCCCACCTCGATCAGAAGCATCTTGAGTATGAGATGATGAACCACTGCCAGTAGCCCTTTGAATACCAGAGTCACTCCTCGATGACAGTCCAGATCTAAAAGATTCCTTTCCATCAGTGCCTAAAATCTGGCTCAGAATTTCATCCTCATTATTTCCCACTAGTTTCGAACTACCTGTCACAAATTGCTAGAAACGTTTACTAAAACAAAACTAATTGTCCAACATTAACAAGTGCATATACCACAAAACAGAAGAGCTTCCAAACCAAAACAAAACAATTTGTATAAATATTTCACTCGGAGGTGTACCAAATTCACCAACACCCGTGCTATATAAAGGTTTTTAATATCAGTACTGGTGTAAACGTCAAAGAAATTTCAAGAATATTTTCAAAATAACGGGAACATTCAGGGATATTTTTATATCAGTCACCCCAAAATATCAGCGATTTGTATATCAGGCATCATTTCAATATATAATTTCTTCAAACTATAATCATCAAAAGACCTGAAGAGCTCGTTCTGCAGTATTACATCACCATAATAAGCAGAAGCTACAAACGTAGAATGAACCAACAACCTCATTCATACCACCAAAAATGTACCTTTGCCAGCTCTACTCTTGTAACCATGACGCAACTCAAAACGCGCAGCCTCCTCCAGTTTCTTACAAGGCTCACAAATTCGAACAGGCGAATCACCCTGACCACGCAGAACCATTCTTTGCTGAGTGCAACCATTGCAAAACAAACCACCACACCTCCGGCAGTGATGCTGAAACACACACACACACACACACATAAATAAATCAATAATCAAAATTCCACATTTAAAAATCCAAAATTCCTCTACAATACCTATATATATATTTTTTAATCAGAAAAATTAAAGTTTGCGATCAAATTCCATGTCAAGTTCATTTGAATCGAACACAATCACGATCCAATAGACAGCTTGTGATAAAATTGCATTGGAATTGAAGATAATGAAAGTAGAGTACCTTGCGATTGATCAAGGTGAATTGAGAGGAACATCCTTGGCAATGTGAGGCATCAACCACCCAAGTGTTTCCACGAAGCGAAGGCTTTGCTGGCAATCCGATCTTCTCCAACATCTCGATCCGATTCGATTTTGATTGATTTGTGTAGAGAGAAAGCACCAAGTCAAGAGAAAAAAGGAAACTGTGACTGACTTCCAATGCTTCTTGTTGAAGCGAGTCGATCAAACGATCATACAGTAGCAGGCATCGGAAGAAATCGGGGAGCCTATACGACGTCGGAGGGCCTGGTGTGAAATGGGCCGGCCCAAATTGAGTCAACAAAACTTGAAAACTGAATCTGGGCCCTGCAAAAAGACATGTGAATGGACCAGTTAATTGTTGTCTAAAAGACATTAACCATCATTAATTGTTTGTGTTAAACAACTTGCCTATCGTCTTTTGATCAATTACTATGAAGTAAAAACAATTATTTAACTATTCTTCAAAAAAAAAAAAAAAAAACTAGTTTTTTATTTTCTTGCATGTGTCTGTCTACCAATTTCAGGGTTTAATTTTCTTAATTTTTTAATTTTTAATTTTTTTTTAAAACAACAATGGAGTGGGTAAGATCAAAGGTGTAACAGTATCCTTTGATAATATTAATTTTAGATTCTTTATTCACAATTCACAAACTAATTTAATTTTATCATATGAAACCTTTTTTGTGAAGGCACTCTTTAAAGGATAAGTATATTAATCTAAAATTTTTGAAACACTCAATTTTATTTCAAACTTGCCCTTCTGTTAAAATGGGAAAGAAAAAAAAAATTATGCTCAGAACAAAGTGATGCACAGAATTGAGTCCAAGCTCAACCATTTGCAATCTCAGACATCTATTGCTGCAGAACGAACGGCTCAGCTTATTTAACAACTCCAACAAAGGATGAATCAGCTTCACAATGATCTGATCCACTTGATTCAGACAAATCAGAGCTTTACCATTGCTTTCTCTCGCATACACACATTTGGATATGGCATAAACAATTAAAACTAAACAAAATTTTGTAAAGCACAAAAATGAAGGGCTCTAGACCAACATGAACAGTAATAAAAACTGTTTTGGAATAAATTTGAAACACCTCGACCGAAAGGTGGTTGTTCTTGAAATAATGACTCGTTAATGGTCCTTGGTTCCAACAATTTTGTGTCACCATTAACAACAATGTCTGCGTTTCTATCAAAGAAATATGTGGTTTCCATGTCAAGGATGTTGGTCCATTGCAAAAATCTAGCTCTTGAAGCTCATACCCCCCACATAGCACTTAAATGCCCACACTTTTAAGTTTTAATGGAACATATCTCACTTCTTAATTGTTTTATAGCTTTGACTCCCTTACACACTGTTAAATCATTTGATTAATGTTCTCACCCCAAATCCCAAATCTCAAGATTATGTTTTTTAGAGAGTTGATGATTACTTTCAACCACAACCCACGAGGAAGAAATTGGTGCCAAAGTTGAAGAAATTTATTATTCAAAAAACAGATTTAAAAATGAATATAAGCCCCAAAAATATAAAAATTTCAAATAAAAAAAATTCAGCAATTAAAAGCTCTATCCCGTATGTTCACCTAAAATAAAATTCTTACATCTTTAATAATTAGTAAAAATCTACTCATACAATAAAAAGAAGTCTACATATATATACAGTACTTTAACTTTTAAATCCTATTTAATAATTTTATTCGATGATAAAATTGTTAGTAACATTTAATAAAAATCTTGTGGTTTATCAACATTATTCCTCATCAATTTAACTAAAATCCAATATGGTTCAAACACAACAAAAAATTTTAAAATGAATGAAAATGATGCCTCTTTATTAACAATCAAACAAAATTTTCTCAATAGAAAATTCGTCTAGCTATAGTATATAAGCAGTAAAAATTTTTGAATGGGAATCCAATTTAAATCAATGACTCATTAATGGTCCCCGGTTCCAACAATTTGATATCACTATTAACAAAAGTGTGTCTGCATTTGTATCAAAGAAATATGTAGTTTACATGCCAAGGATGTTGGTCCACTGCCAAAAACTTGCTCTTGAAGCTCATCAGTGAAACCCCCTGCGTAGCAATTAAATGCCCGCATTTTTCAATGGAACATGTCTCACTTTTTAAGTGTATTCTAGTTTTGAGTAAGATGTGATTACATAGACGAGGAAATTTTCTATGAGACAGATTCACTTTTACTTTTCCTATTAGTCTTTTTTTTTTCTATCATATTTTCTATTGATCTATCTTACCACATCAACTGTAAGACAGTCTTATAAAAGATTTTTTTTTTATATAAAGAGGGTGTTAGAAGGGTCAGCTACGGCCTTGTGCAGGAGAGGGACGACTATTCGGACCCATTATTTTGAAGTGTTGAATTTATTATTTAAATGTCTAAATTTTTTATATGCTTAATAGTTAAGGGGCATAAAGCTGAATTTATAAATCCTTACATCTAAAATTTATTTTACTTTGCAGCTAATATGCCCAAATATGAAAATACATTATTACATTATCTAAACCCTAAAATCTTTGTCAAGTTTATAGAATGCTTGAGTTATAAGGAATTTATTCATCCATACATGAATGTATTATGACATCATTTTTTTTCTTGACAAAATTATAAATTATAAAACATGTTGGTTTTTATATATAGTTTTAGTGATATAACAAAAGAATCAACTTTAGATTTTTGCACTGAGTTTTTGAAAATTAAGTGTCAACATTTGGCTGTTAGTGTAGAATAAACCATTAATTGCATATGAATGTCATTTCAGATTAACGATATGTCAATTATTTAATCATAAATCAAATTCTTCTGTTTTGATCTTTCAAGTTTAGATTGTTTACCTTTTTTTTTTTTAATTATCCATTATTATAATATAAAAAAGGATGTCACATTCAATATTTGTGAAACATGACAGTGATCAATAACCATTGACATGAATAACTGGATTTTTCTGCTGGTACAGAGAAGTTTTAGAAAAAGACAATAAATTTTTCTTTGACAGCATATTAACTTGTAATGGTTTTAACAAATAGGATAAAAATGAATTTGTTATTGATTATAAAGATGAAAATTTTGGAAAACTTGATGAAGTACTGTGTATCAATAATTACCCTATACGGATGCATTTCTCATAGAATAGCAAAACATGTTCTCAAACCAGAGACGAAGCCAGCTTCATCAAATTTGGGGGCCTGGGGGCATAGCAAAAAACAGTAAAAGGAAAATATTGTAAATAACAAAAAAACGATTGAGGTAAAATTCATATAAAGCCAGCTTTCCTATGCCAAAAGTCATATTTCATCTCCCATAATCTAATCCACTACAGTAGACAAACAACGATACTAAAAATTTCATACACCAGTATTCATCATTTAGAAAAGAGAGCTGCTAGTACATTACCTTCGACACAAATTAATAGATCAGTGTCTTTGCAATACTGGTTGTTAATTCAATTATCTTATTAAATGCTTCAAACACTCTATTGGTACCAAAATACATATATATGGTGTCTAAAGGATCTTCCACTAAATAATTTCTAATATCAATCAATCGCAATATACAAATATACATACAAGTTTGCTTGGTTTTTCCATTTTTGATTACATTGCAAATAAGAAAGAGAGTAGTATTGTGTCTATTAATTAAACAGGGCAGCCGGACTAAACCAAGGTACAGTAGGATTAAAGCATTTTTTAGCGTTCTACTTAATTGAGTTTAAGTCACTAATTTTTTTTTGAAACTAATTTAAGTAATTGATTATATACGAAAGGTACAAAGAATTAGCTTTTTTAAAGTTGGGACTAATTGTTGTTATTGATGCCACTGGGTTATTTTCTTCTCTTTTCTTTTCTTTTTTTCTTTTTATTTTTTTTTATTTGATATTACAAAAACCTATTATAACTATGATTCCAAAAATCATTATTTGATAATTGACCAGCGAGATAACGGTTAGCGATTGGTCGATTATTAATTAACGGTTATTCGGTTTGTAATTGAAGATTGATTGGCAAGTACTATTTTGGCAAAAAAATATTATTTTTTGAAATACAAGGGCGTAAATTGATTCTTTCAGAGTTAGAACTCGAATAACAATGTAATTTTATTAGACCCTAGGGGCTGTTTGTGTAATTTGACATGACCATATATGTAAACTCACCAAACCCTACTGTTTTAGCTGCATCCACCCCCCTCTCTTTCCCTTTCTCTAAAACATTGGCTTCTTCTTCTTCTTCTTTTTCTTCTTCTTGCATTCTTGTTGACAGGGATGGCGATGAATGGCGGAGATGACAATGAATGGCCTCGACCTCATCCATCCACACAGAGACGCCGCACTGCCCTTCTCGCACTCTCCTCCACTGCTATCTCATGTATGTTTCTTTGTGTTTGTTTTGTGGTGGTTGTTAGATTTTTTTTTCCCTTTTGTGGTGTTTAGGTGTTTTTGGGCTTGTTTTGTAGTTGATTTTTGTCGACTTTGACCGATTATTCAGTCAACTCAATCAATTACTCACCTCTGGTGAGCAAAACCCTTTATTTAGGGATTATCGGACCGATAGGATGCTGATCAACAATTCATCAGCATTTTTGAAATAATGATTATAACAACAAGGACCTTTAAGATCAAGATTCTATGGAACGATTTGGAATTTAAAGAATGACCTAGAATGTAACATTAGTTAACTCTAATCCTAATTAGATGGGAGAGAGGAACTCATACTGAATTGGAAAAATTGTCTTAAATGTAATTTGGCTACACATTGAAGGATCAGACTAAAATTGTTTACATTGTAGACATTGCTAACCTTGCTTTGTGAGAAAGGGCAGTGTGTAATCGACCACCGTGTGAAGTGAACTTATGAGTGCCGCTGGGTGATCAATATCCATTGATTTGACAAGTAACTATTTGCCCTATTAAGTGATTAATATACAATTTATTACATACCTAATTGACAAATGAGTTGTTGTATTAAAAAAAAAAAAAATGAGCATTTGTCCTATTAAGTGATTAATATACAATTTATTTACATACCAAATTTAAGTCGATTAATTATCTCTCGAATTTTTAAACAAAGTCATGTAACTCGTCAAACTTTTAAATACATAGTGATTTTACTTTCATTTTTTATTTTTACGAAAAATAATACTTTAAAGAAGTAAAAATGGAAACAAATAGCAAGAAAACGTGAGCTTTTAAATTTGTAATAAGATACTAAGTTAATTTTTTTTTTTTTAATATTATTACTTTGCTAACCAAAAAGTAGTTCGCAAGAGAGCTAATGATGCTAAAAAATTAAGTTTGGTTTTTCATGTTAATTTAAAATTCATACATTTTGTTGGAGTAATGGTACTTGCACCTCTTGAAAATATTATTTACACCCCAAAATTTATTTATTTTTAAAATTCCGATTCTATCCTTAAATTAATTTTAAAAAAACATTACTCTTAAATTAATTATTAGTATTTTAATTAAGAACATATCATACTATTTTTATAACTATCTTCCTTTTTAAATTTTTTATTAACTAAACTAAATTTTCCCAAATGAAAAATTAATTAAGTTAAATAAAAACAATAATTAAAAAAATCTGTACTGAAAAAGCAAAAGCAAAAATCCATATCACAAAGTGAGGCAAAAAATAAAAAAAAAATTTTTTTCTTTTTTTTTAAAAAAAAACGAGGCAATAGCCTCTCTCAACCTGAAAAGATGGGAGGCTGCTGCCACGTCCTTACCACTGGGTAAATATGATTATATGAAGGAGGCAGCAGCCTCCTGGTCCTCTCTATCATTTTCTTAAATGAAATATTAATAAGAATTATAATAACAATCGAATCAATACTTAAATAAAAAATATATATATAAAAAAAAAAAAAAAAAAAAAGGGCCATATCGCAAAGCGAGGCAATAGCCTCTCTCAACTTGAAAAGATGGGAAGCAGATGCCTCGTCCTTACAACTGGGTAAATAGAAGGAGGCAGCATTCTCCTCCTGTCTTCCTCCATCAGAATTAGCTGTTGATATGTAATCTTTTTTTAACTTTTATGTTACAATTTGTTTATTAATTAATTAAAATTAAGAGAAATAATATATGTGGTATTGAGTGGGGTGTTTTTACAAGATATTATATTTTAAAAAAACTTTATTGACAGACATACAAAAAGCCGTGCACATTCAGTTTTCGGGGTGAAAATATCACCACTCTTTTTGTGCCGTTAGGGAAAATTAAAAGCCTTTTTCAAGAACTCAATTAAGATTTAAGATTGGTAGAAGTTGGGGTAACTCAAGGGTAAACTCATCACACTTACATCAGTGAAATTATGGATTTTCAAAAGCCCACTTAAGATCAAGCATTCATTATTGGATTGGCAAACCTTGGTTCTAATTTGGGAATCTAATAAATAGATTGTTGTAAATCAATTGGATGTCACCCTTCAGTATTCTATAACCTCTACATTAATAATGATTTTTAATATGGAGGTTATAGGATATTAAAGGGTGATATCCAATTGATTTACAATACTCCCCCTTTGGATGTCTACCGTACAAAAAATATGTCTCATTAAAAACCTTTTCAGGAAAAAAACCTATGGGAAAAAATCCTGATAAAAGAAAAAAAAATACATAATTCTTGTACGCAGTAACCTCCCCCTCATGCTGATATGTTTTCTTTTGGTGAATTTTAACACAATTCTTTGAACCGACGCATGCCAATCTTATTTATCAATTTATCAAATGTTGTTGTAGGAAGTGTCTTTGTGAACAAATCTGCCATGTTATCAGAAGATCGAATTCGATGAACATCTCATGCAATATTAAGGTATTGCAGAATAAGAATAAAAACTAAAATTAAAACACAAGAAGAATTTTGGAGGGGGAGTAGATATTTTATTCTTTCATTTCTTGTATATGGATATAAAATACAAACTTATGTACCCTTTATTTATAGGCTAAGAATCATTAATATGGGAAGAAGAAAAGACATAAGTTATATATAATATTAACATACTATTATGATAATCATTATTTGAGTAATAATGATATTTAATATGAAGGTTATAGAAAATATTAAGGTATAATTATGATGATCATTATTTGTATGATAATGATCTTTAATGTGAAGATTATAGATTACTAAAGGGTGGCATGATGATCATTATTTGTATTTTGGATTTTTGCTATTCTAGTTTATATGTTATTTAAATATATGCAATATGGATCTTATTTTGAAAACATATGTTAAAAGCTTCAAATTCATATACTATTTTTATGATTTGATTAATTGTATAAAAAGAACATATTTAATATAAAAAAATTGTTTTATTGGTTTGATTGATGCAAAAAGAAAGAAAAGAAAAAAAATATATGTGAAGTTTGTCTTTGTTATATATATAGAGAGAAAAAAAATATTCTTTTATTGTTTATATACTATACGGAAAATATATAAAGTATATATATTTTAGCTTTCTGTGAGATATTACTGTTCTTGGTATTTGTTTAAATAATTTTATAAACATTGCTATATGGGAAATGTTATTTTTGGATATTCTGCATTTGAAAGTAAATTTAATATAATTGAACTTACGTTTTGATGTTTTATTTAATATGATATTTCTTCTAGCTTTTAATTTGCAACTTGAAGTTTGTAAACAAAAGTTAAAACTAAAAGTTTTAGTTTTCAAATAGAACCACGAGTTCTATAATCTCAATATAATTAGAACCAAAAGTTCTAAATTTTCAATTCATCAGAACTAAAAGTTATATATTGTAAATTTGTTTAGAACTAGAAGTTCTACACTTTCAATTTAATTAGAATTATGAATTCTGATATATTTATCTATTAAAACCAGAAGTTCTATAGTGCTAATTCATCTGAAACTAGAAATTATAGTTAAATTCTAATTAAATTTTGTTGGCCTTCATACTCAATGTGGGCGATTGTATATATCAAATAATTTATAGTTGTCTGAAGCAACATAATTAGTCATTGCCTATTATATTTAAAGAGTGTGTCTTAGACCATGTATCTAAACACAAAAGGCAATAAAATGTATAAATTTATGTTTCATATATGAAGCCAATGTTATGTATATACATATAGACAGAAAGCAATGTGACTCTTTCGGGTTATGAAAAAGATCGAACAGATTCGATCTTATGATGTTATGTTCTTGCTTTTTGCATATAACATAATGGTTCCATCAAATTCGTTTTAATTGATTGGATTCTCGATGAACGATTTGAATCCAAATTTTTGTATTTTAAATCTGAACCAGAAGTTTCGGATTATCAATAAATTTATTCTCAGTTTTATTTGGATATTAAAACCTGAAGTTTCAGATCCTTACTTTAATTCTAGATTATAATTTATTTAGATTTTGGAACCTGAAGTTTCAAAATTATAAATGAAAAGACTGAGAAAAATTAAATCAATTCGAATTTGATACGAGATAAAAAACCCATCTCGAACCAAGCATATAAATTTGAAAACATGTCTCCTCATTGAAGGTGAGTAGAGACTTGAAAATTTTTATACTAATTTCTGTTCATGATTTCAGGATATATAGATCGTGAAATTTAAATTCGTAAATATATTAAAGTATTCTATCTTTTTGTTTATGATTTTCAACGCATCGAGATATGTATTTTCATATTTATATATTTAATATTGATTACTTGATCAGATATATATAACGATTTCATACCTCATGTTACATAGTTAAATCTATTTGTATTATGGTTAAATTGTTACTTTTCCAGTGATGACATGAGTCTGATAGTGGTATGAGCTATTAGATATGGAAATTAGGTAGCAACGACTATTAGAGTTTTCTAATAGTGATTTTGTTTGAAATCTTTTAAAATATATCATAATATTAAGGTATTATTGTAATTTACTTAGAACCTAAAGTTCTAATACTAATTATAGTGATTGATGTGATTTGAAAACGAATTTCATTCTCAATTCTATCAAAAACTGAAGTTTTGAGTTACTCTCATATTGAACATATAATTATGATATACAATTACATTATAGCTTGAAGTTTTGGATTTTTGAGAAGAGAAGGTATAATATTTTTATTTTTCTTACATTAAATTATATAATTATTATTATTTCTCATAAAATTTTTGGTTAGCGAAGGTCGTGTTATTTTCGTTCCTCAAAGCAAGATACGAAATAAGGTACATGACATGTATTTTCTTATACCTTATTTGATTATTAAATATTTGTTACAATTCGTTATAATAGTATTTTTGAGAAATTGTTTATTAATTCACTGTGATTATAATTTATATATCTTGAAATGTATATTTGATTACCAAATAAATGAAGTCAGATGATTGAAATAATTTGTACTTCAAAATTGCTCATGAAGTAGCAATGTTAATGATTATGGGTGAAAAATCATTTATCTCGCATGACTAAATTAATTAATATCATTCCCTGAAGTGAATGTTAAATCATCTAATAGTCATGACGATGATTATGGTCAATAAAGTCTCGATAATCATAACAAATTTTAACCACATGAAGTGGAACTCACACCAAAGTAAAGTAAGGCAAATGTTTACTGCTACTGGAATATGAAATTATAATAATTGTGTACCTGAAGTATATATAATTATTTACCGATATACAAAGGCTCCAGAAAAGCAAATTCGCATATTAAATAGTGAAAAATAACAATATTAGACATGCAAAATTTTGTTACTTTAATAGATCCTGAAGGAATATATTTAGATATACATTAATAAAAGTATATCGCATTTGTATTATTCATACTGTCATATGCCAAAAGCATATTTTATTATGATTATCATATGATCATAAGTATAATATGATAAGAAATTATGATGAATCAAAAGTTTGTTTTTCATCCAATAATACAAAGAAAATGATGTATCAAATTATTTAAAATAATATGGATATCTATTATAGAATCTGAAGATTCTTACTTAGTAAATGTCCCTAAAGGACAATAATTTATATTATAATTTGATCTCTGAAAGATACTATGTATTTGGTCCCTTAAGGACACTATGTGACGTTTGAGTCATTGAAAAATAATATGATAGTTTAATATATCCATGAAGGATAGTAAGACAGTATAATTAAGTCTCAGAAGGACATTATGATGATGCAAATAAATTCATGAAGAATAACAACATAATGCTAATGAATAAATTTTCTCGTCGTTAAGGGGAGAATAAAGATAAAATTATAAAACTTAACGACATGAAATTATAGTTGGCATACATCATTCATTATGACGATTACTGTATAAGTCATATGAACCTGAAGTTCAAAGGATTGTTTACTTGAAAATTGTATACACAAATGATTTTATACTCATTGCCAATACATTAACCCGGGTGATTGTTCCTGAAGAACAATTTATATAAATGACAACAAATAAATCATTCATTACACACAGAAGTGTGAAAAGTAAATTTGGTTGCAAAGTTATTATTCCTTGAAGTGAATAATGAAATATTATGATCATTTTAAAGATCACGCTCGAGCTACATATAATCCTCATCATATAAATACAACTCTTGAAGAGTTAAATATTTTTGAAGAGATAGAACTCTTTGAATCTTCCCCTATGAAACTCAAAAGAGATCTTAATTATATATGAAAAAGTGTATGTGCTCAAACTATAAATATTATAGTTTGACCTAAGAATATGTGAAAGTTTACAGTAGCCCCTGAAGAGGCATGTGTGTTGAAAACTTAAAGAAAATTAAGATATTATATTTTATTACTCTGCTTATTACAGAAAAATGATGAGGATATTGAATAACATATTGTGGATAAATGTCGACATAAAAATTATTGATCAAAACAAAAGCAGAGTTATACTTATATAGTTGTATTAAACTTATCATGTGGACGCTTGAAGATGTCACATGTTTTTATCAAAATAATTACTTATATGAAAATTGAGATAGTGAGATATAATCGTATCTCAAAGGTTTACTGTAGAAACTCAGTATTGATAATGTAAAAATAAATTGTCTCATAGTTAATTCCATATGATAAGAATTAATAGCCCTTACACAGACTAGTGCCCCAGAAGCAGTAAAATCTCCTTAAGAGATATAAAATCTTGGAAATACAAAAAATTTCTTGAAGAATTATGGAGTCATGATTGTAAATGATGATCATGAACTATATAGTATCAATGAGTGTTGAAAAATAGCATGATTGACCTAAGTGGAATGAAGCAATTCAAACAGAATTGACTTTATTAGCCAAATATGATATATATGGATCAATAGTCCAAACGTCTGAAGACGTCAAACTCATTAGATATAAATGGGTATTTGCAAATGTAATAAAATGAAATGTATTCACCTGTGATGGATACGATTACATTTTAATTGGTTTGATAGTTTCCAAAAGATTTTAAATGTGTCGTGTGGATGTGGTAATGACATAAATATATAGGTCATTGGATACCAATATATACATAAAAATCCTTGAAGGATTTAAAATGCCTAAAGCATATAATTCAAATTCTTCTAACTTGTATTCAATAAAGTTACAATAGTTTTTATATGACTGAAAGTAATCCAGATGAATGTCATATAATCATCTTAGTGAATACCTCACAAAAGAAGGATATATTAATGATCTATATGTCCTTGTGTATTCATAAAGAAATCAAAATTTAGATTTGCAACTATAGCAATATATGTCGATGATATGAATTAAATTGGAACTCCTGAAGAGCTCATACGAACTATTGAATATTTGAAAAGAGAATTTGAGATGTAAGATTTTGAGAAAATAAGATATTGTTTCAACCTGAAGATCAAGCACAAATCAAAGGGAATACTAATCCATCAGCTCGAAGACACTAGAGTGGAGTCAAACATATTTTTCAATATCTTCAAAGAAACTACAAGAGTAACAGTTGTATACCTTTCAAGGGGAGTATATTAATTCAATATGGACATATGTGCACTGCACTCTTTTTTCCTTCGATCAGGTTTTGTCCCACAGGGTTTTCCTGACAAGGTTTTTAACGAGATAGTATCTTTAAGCACGTCCAAATACTATTGAATTCAGAAGATTATCGCACTTTTGATCTAGAAAATCATGAAATTCACCAAAAGAAAACATATCGGCATGAGGGGAAGGTTACTACATATAAGAATTATGTACTCTTTTTTCCTTTATCAGGATTTTTTTCCCCATAGGTTTTTTCCTGAAAATGTTTTTAATGAGACATATTCTTTATACGGTGGACATCCCAAGGGGGAGTATTGTAAATCAATTGGATGCCACCCTTTAGTATTTTATAACCTCTACATTAAAAATCATTATCATACAAATAATGATCATCATGCCACCCTTTAGTATTCTATAACATCCACATTAAAGATCATTATCATACAAATAATGATAATCATAATTGTACTTTAATGTTTTCTATAACCTCCAAATTAAAGATCATTATTACTCAAATAATGATCATCATAATAGTATGTTAATATTATTTATAACTTATGTCTTTTCTTGTTTCTACATTAATGATTCTTAGCCTATAAATAGAGGGTACATAAGTTTGTATTTTATATCCATATACAAGAAATGAAAGAATAAAATAGCTACTCCTTTTCCAAAATTCTTCTTATGTTTTAATTTTAGTTTTTGTTCTTATTCTGTAATATCTTAATATTGCATTTGTTTTATAATATGGATGAACTTTTGTTGTTATCTGCGCGAAGCAAAAATATCTCTCTGTTTATTATTATTATTATTATTTTTGGCCAACTGTTCAATTACATCACAGCAATATATTTAGGTGAACTAGAACGAAAACATTTACAAATAAAAAATATATATATCTAGTCGCAGGGTATTAAAAAATATATGCATTAAAACTAAATGGATAAAATATTCAAAAAAAAAAAAAAAAAAAACTAAATGGACTAATAGAACAGGATGTAATGATTATAATAAAAGGAAAATAATATCCATATAAGAACAAACCAATTAGTAGAAGTTATAAGAAGAGAGAATGTATACATATGCATGAGGTGGGGAGTTCAACCAATTTTATAACACTTACTTTTTCCGCAAATTAACGTTGTTGTCCAAAGTTGATATACATGCATGTACTTTACTGCTTATATAATTAAACTTTGGAGAGCCTGCAATTTTTACATATTCTCATAAACTAGCTTTGCATCTATTAGTCGTATGCTCGCTCTCTAAACATTCGCATGCTCACTCTCTAAACATTCTCTCATACTCTTTTGAATTACCACAAATATTGTAACTAAACAACAGTTTTGCTGGTACTTCAAGATGAACTCTGAAGTCTGTTATATGCATACGACCAAGGCAACCTACCCAATCTAAGCCTGACGTTTGGAAATATGGTTCCTACTGTCATGTGTCAATTTCAAGTTTTAAATACTATAATTGGGTCATTTTCTAATAACTTAAACTTTTAAATCTAATGGTAGTTAACATGATATCAGAGTTTGAATGTTTCTGGTTCAAACTCTTTCTCCCCTTTTATCTCAAAATCATTTTGTTACACATGTTATACAATAGGGAGCGTGTAGCATGTGTCCGTCATCTATCATCTGTCTACGTTACACGTGAGGGGACGTGTCACGTGTCAATCTCAAGTCTTAAATACTATAGTTGAGTCTTTTCCTATCGGCTTAAAGCTTTTAGGTTTGATAGTAATTAACACCTACAATCCTTTTGTAGCAAATATCAGGTGATTTTTTTTTTTTTTTGGAAGAAAAGATAATATATTAAAGAGAAGACAAACCTCCAACAGAGCAGTAAATACCAATGCAATCCAACTCAACTAGCTTGACAAGCCAACCAAAAAATGATTGCACTCATAAAGTTGAACTGTTAAAATCCAATGCTCAATTAGCAATACTATGGGCAACTCTATTACCTTCCCTATACACAAAATTAACAGAAAGTATGTTATGGGCAACCATTAAAGATTTAACATCTTCCAAGATATTTGCAATATCCAATCTTGAAAAGAGAGATCCATTGCAAAGTTGAGCAACAATAGATGCAATATGAGGTGATTTTTATGCTTAGTAGGCCTAAAGCTGAATTTATAAATCCTTAGACATAAAATTTATTTTATATTGCAGCTGATATGCCCAAATATGGAAATACATTATTATATTATCTCAACCCTAAAATCTTTTGACGAAATTATTATTCACATAAAAAAATAATAAAACAAGTTTTCATGTAAATTTTTTAGTGGCATGAAAAAAAAAGCCTAGTTTTGATTTTTTGCAGTGACCGTTTGAAAAGTTAGTGTGGTTCCTATCGTAAACCATCAGGGCCGACCTTGACTGTTTGTGTGGAATAGACTATTAGTTGCAGCGGCGTACCCGCAACCGGGGAGGGTGGGGTTGCAAGGGACACATGTCCCCTGACGCATGGCCCCAAAATGTGATTGGTCTGATTTATGCAGTGCAACTGTGAGAAAAAATAAAAATAAAAAAGCACGATTTGTGCAGTGTAGCAGCGCATACAAATGTGACTGTTTTTTAATTTTAATTTTAATTTTTTATTTTTTTTTTTTTTTTTTTTTTTTTTTATTTTTATTTTTTATTATTTTATTTTAAAAACTACTTTTATAATTTTTTTAACTCTATTATTTACCCCCTTCAATTTCTAATATAATTAACTTCCTTCTTTTTTATTGCTTCGATTAGACCTAATTTCCTACTAATATTTTTCCTATTCCTAACTAATTAATATTTTCTTTTTCAATTTTTTTTAATTATATTCTATATAAATACTATTTACAACTACGTAATCAAATAAAATATTCAATAGTTAAATAATAGTTTGTTTGCATATGTGGAGAAAAATATGTTTGACAAAATTGATAGAAAAGTTATCATAAAATAATTTTAAGATATGAAGCTTTGTCAAGAAAAATTATAACTTTACGTATTTTTTTTCATTTTTATTGATTTTAATGATTTTATTAGGATTTTTAAGCATAAAACTATTTGTTTTATCTAAATATTATGTATGTTTCATTTTATTTAAATTATATAGTGTTATCAAATATTGTTTTATATAAAAACATTATATATTTAGTATATTTTTAATTTTTAATATTTTTATTACTTTATTCATGTGTCTCTCCTAAATAAATTCTATGGATCCTCCAATGATTAGTTGTATGTGGATGTCATTTTTTGATTAATGATATGTCAAAGTATTTAGTTCTAAATTTAATTCTTTTGTTGTGATCTTTTAAGTTTTGATTATCTACAATTATTCTTTATTGTCCATTTTCAAAGAAAAAAAAAAAAAACGATGTTGCTTCAATATACGAAGGGAAAAAGTGAAACATGACAGCGATCAACGAGACCATACATTGACATGAATAATTGGATTTTTCTACTAGTACAAAGAAATTTTAGAAAACGACACTAAATTTTTCTTCCACAATATATTATCCTGAAATGCTATCAATTAACAAATTAAATAGAATAAAAATGAATTTGTTATTGATGATAAAGATGAAAATTTTGGAAAATTGATGAAGTACTGTGTATCAATAATTACCCTAGACGGATGCACTTATCACATAATACTAAAACATGTTCCCAAACCAGAGACAAAGCCAGCTTCATCAAATTTGGGGGCATAGCAAAAAACAGTAAAAAGAAAATTTCTAGGTTTTAGCCAAATCATAGCTAGCCTGACCACATATTGCCAGGTTGACCAAGTCATGGCCAGGTTCAAGCCAAAGTCTTGGTCCGAACTTGGTGGCCCCAAATTTTTGCTATACTGCAACAAAATATTGTATCTGTTGCCATTTTTGTAAGGAAATAAGTGGATGTGAAAATGTTTCAAAAAAAAAAAGTGGATGTGAATTTGTTTACAAGAATGTCTATATTATTCGCTGGTGTCTATCTTGTGAATGTGAACCTGTTGAATGAAAATGCAATAGTGTTTGATAAAATGCATGTCAAACTCAGATGGGAACAGTACTTACGAAGAAGACAGCCAATTAATGGAGGTCCGAAACGTGTTCTTCATCAAGTAAACAATAATACATAAGCTTCTACTTATACAAAATAATTTATCACATAAATGTGATATCCCTCGAGTCTAGGCGAAAATCCAGGAGATATATACCAGCTGTGCTAGGATCTAATGTAGTAAGGTTTATGGTCAGGTAGAGAATGTTGTTGAACATTTGTTATCGTTCACATATTAATTTAATAAAAAGTCCTCTTCATAATCTTTAACGTGATCTACACATCAAAGAAGTTCATACACAAAATTTGATGGCCAACATTCAAGGACCTCGATAGGATTAAACTTCAAAATGGGCTAAAATACTTTTACAAAAATTTTAGACGATTTCCCTTATTTTTAAAACTTTCGAAAATTTCAATTCACCTACATTAACAATATCTAGATTTACAAATAATATCCATATAGAGATTTTATCTCTTAATAGAACAATTACATAACATTCCTAATATAACAAATACGACACAAAGTGCATAAGGACAAAATAAGCCATACTCCATAAAGAGCATATTAAAATGCATAGAATAATTTAATTTAAAAAAAAAATCCATAGAATAATTTACTCAATTCGTGTATCATTACTTTGTTATTTTGAAATTAGATTAATAATAATTAGGTTATCCCTAAATTCCTAAAACTTAGATTGATAGTAACCCTAAAAACTTTTAGACAAAATAAAATATTTAAATCCATAAATTTCATAAAAACATATATAATTTGTAAACTAATTGTTGATGTTAACGAAGAGATTGAGCCAAACTACAAATGTAAGTACATATATATAAACTAAACTTAGATTACTTTAAGATTTTAAAATAAAATAAAATAATCAAATATATATTAACTTAGGTCCGAAAATAAAAATACATATTAACTCTTAAGAACATACCTAATTTGAAGATAAAAGCTCTTGAAAGTGAAAATGATATATCTATATATATCTATATCTATATATGTATATATTTAATAAGAAAATCATATTGTTTTAAATATTGAGAATGTAAGAGAAATTGACTACTATCAAAAAGTGTCTTTTATGGTTCCAATTCAAGTACATCAAATAGAAAAATATGAATAGAAAACCGTGAAAGAACCAAATGACTTTTTTTTGTTTGTTGAAACTAGAACCAGATGACTTTTGCAAAAGTAAATTAAAATGGGTAAACTTGTAATTTGCTTGAGATGGGCCAGCGTAGGCCCAAGCCCTCCCTAGCCGAAGGTGCGCTTCATCTAATCATGACATTTGTCATCACTTCAATAAAAAATATAAATGTGTGTTTACTTGCTGGATTGAGGAATAAGAATGAGGAATGAAAATGATTGATGACATTTATTTGTCCTAAAATCATTTTATAATGAGAATAAAATGGTGGATTCCACATGAATTTGAGGCTGCGGAATAAGAATCTTATTCCCTCTATTTCACTTGAGAATCTCATTCTCATCTCTCTTTTCAAATTAAAAAGACTTTTATATCCCATATTAAATAGGGTGGTGGAACTTTTTTAGAAGTTATTCTTTTTTTTTTTTTCTTTTTTGTTTTATAGATTACATGGTAGGTATCACTATTAAATAAAATTGTTTATTTATACAATATCGTTGGGTTACATGAGAGTTTAGAAATAATCACACAATTAATAATCATAGCAACTACAATTATATATATTTGAAAAACAAAAATTATTACTATATTCTTATTCGAGAAATAATATAATATTATGAAATTTTTGTTTAAAAATAATAATAAAAAAATTTATAATATGATTTCATATATTATGGATAGTCTAAAATTCTTTAACATTAACTGTTGACGTCCGGAAACGGTCAACCAGAGATTCTGAGGCCCAGACGGCGAGCTTGGTAATTAAAGGTCTTGATTGTACTGATGGAAGGATAGTAAATGGACAATTAATGAAGTTCAAGGTTGGTGGTGATTAATTCAGGTGAAGGAATGTCGGTCCTGGAGGTTGGTCGGATTTAATGAGGTGATCAGTAAGGAATTAAAGAGAGAGAGAGAGAGAGAAGAAACACAAGGATTTTTACGTGGTTCGGTGACTGCACCTACATCCACGGCCACTCTGGAGTAATTCCGGCAGAGTGACAGTTCTCTAGTATGTTCAACTTGTCTATACAGTAAAAAGGTCTCCCATCTTTATAGAGGAGGGAGATCACAATAAAAAATACAAAAAAAAGTTATACACGTTACTGACAATGACTAGTTTCAGCTAATCCTGACATTGTCATGTTGCATTAATTGTAAAGGTAATGATGATTCTCTTCCTGCACAAGTCTGCATTTAATATACCTGAAGAGGTCTTCACTTCATTAAATGCTTCTGGGTAATTGTGTAGGCAGTTTCCGGCGGGAAATCATGAGAGTTGGTAGTTCTGACAACTTGCTATACACGATATCTCCTGAGTAAGCTCTTCAGGTCAGCCGGGTGATGCACACTGGAGTAGAGCCGATGTGACCAGGAGGAGAGGTAAGACGGTCTGGAGGTTCCCGCGAGCTCGCGACCTGTGCGACCTCGCGAGCTCCACGAGCTGAAGGTACGGGCAGGAGGCATTCTGGGAACTGTTGTTGGTTCGCGACCTAGATGGCCTCTCGAGCTGGGCTTGCAAGCGATGGTTCCAACCTTGGGCCTCCTGGGCCCTTGCTTCTGTTCAAGTTAATAAGGCTTGAACTGGTCCATTTGGGCCGAACGAGAAAATGAGTATAACATTAACAAAAATAAAAAATAAACTATAGATATATAATATACTTTCAATAATATGGTTAAAAAAGTTCATTTTTATTATAGAGTATAAAATATTGTTAATTATGGACATTTTTGTTACTTGTAATTAGTTAATTTTTATTTCAAAGTAAAGTAAATAGTTCAATGGAAATACTGTTGATTTTGATTCTAATTTTTACAATTGAAGTAAACAATTTATTCTGATTCCGATACATCATTTTGATTTCAAGCTATTCTGATTTTAGATCGTTACAATTCCAATTTTAATTTATGCAAGTAAACTAAATGCACCATAAATGTATGATGTAACTAGGCACGTAGTGTAATATTTTGCTAAAACTAAAGATTAGTTAGTAATGGAAAAATTTATGATCATAAAATCCTCACGCAAGAGATCAACAATACAGGCCAAAATCGAACAAAACAATTACTTTTAACATTATGACGTAAACTCCATTATAAAACAAAGTATTTGACATCATCATGTAAGGACCACGTAAGCGTGAAACATGCGAGAGAGGAAATTTTGTATATTCTTATAAACAAGCTTTGCATCTAAATTGCATGCAAACCCTCTCAACTTTCTCTCATATACATTTTCTTTTAAATTATCACAAATAGCAATCTCTCTAGTATTCCCATTGAAGTCTGAAATCTGTCATACGATGCTTGCAGAGAGGCAATCTGCCCATTATAAACCTAACATTTGGAAATATGATTTCCTACAGTCCCTCACTAACACATATGAGGTGCGAACTCTTTTTCTTCTATGTTTAGATAATAATTTTCTATGAAAGTGCTTTGTCTTCCGCTTTTTATAATAAGTTAAATATTTTTCTCGTGTTAATTAATTAATTGCTCCTGATTAGGTTTTTACACGTGCATATCATTAGAATGACCAAAATCATCATGTAAATGGTCGAATTCATTCTTGTTTTAGACTAACATAAAGTTGGTATGTGATGATTTAGCAGGAAGATCAGGAATGTAAAAGTCGGGCTGAAAAGCTGAAAGAAGATGTGAAGCACTCGTTTGTTGAAATGGTGGAGGTTGTAAAGAAGCTGGAGCTAATTGACAGTATCAAGAAACTGGGTTTGTCTAACTTCTTTGAAGATGAAATCCGGGGAGCTCTAGACATCATGGCACCTATGAGAAATGAAACCCTTGGTGTAGAAGAAGACCTATATGCTACTGCATTATACTTTAAGCTTCTCCGGCAACACGGCTATGAAATTTCAGAAGGTACAAATGTTCACAATACTCATACAGATTTCAACGAGGAGTCAGATATTACCCTTTCTAGTCAGGACATCTAAATTTTAGTAAATTTGGACGTCAAAATATTATTTATTGTTGCACTGCACTCAAACAATTATATTTTTGCGATTTTGTCTATTTTCCTGTATGATTTTTTTTTTTTTTTTTTTTTTTTAAAATTAAAGTGTCTAACTTTTAGACACACATGTCACTCATGTGTTTCAGATATCTTTTGCGGCTTCTTGGATGAAAAGGGTAGAGTCTCAACAAGCAATTGTACAGATATCAAAGGAGTGATTGCGTTTTATGAGGCGTCACATCTAGGATTAGAAGATGAACAAATCTTGGTTGAGGCTAAGAGTTTCTCAACTAAGACTTTACAGGATATGATCCAATATTCTACTTTGGACAGTGACCTTACCAAAACTGTGTTGCACGCTTTGGAACTTTCTGCACACTGGCAAGTACAGTGGTTTGATGTGAGATGGCAAATAAACATGTATGAGAACGACAGAGAAAAGAACAAAAGGCTACTTGAATTAGCCAAACTTAACTTCAACATGGTTCAAGCCACACTACAAAATGATATAAGGGAGATTTCTAGGTATCAATTGTAGAGATTTTTTTTTCCTGTAACACCAAAAAGGGGAAGTTTTGAAAATGTCACGACAACTAAAATGAGTTTATTTAAGTACCTTCAGTTATTGTGAATTGTACTTTGTGCATAAAGGACATAGTTTGCACAGTTCATAACCTTCATCTACGGCTATTTCCTTTGATTGCGAAATGGTTCATGATGACTGAAATTGTTAAAAGAACTCATTTCAGTTTTTTTGTGACATTTTCAAAACCCATCTATTTTTTTAGTGTTATCACATGATTTTCACATTCACTAAATATCCACATCTACAAGCTTATATGAAAAATATTTTGGAGCAAAATAATAATAATAATAATATTGTTCCAATTTGTGACATAATATAGGTGGTGGAGGAATTTGGGCCTGATTGAAAATTTCAACTTTATGAGGGATCGACTGGTTGAAAGTTTCATGTGTGCAGTGGGACTTGTATTTCAGCCGAAGCACAGCCGCTTTAGAAAACGGCTTACTAAAGTGGTTGTTTTTATATTGGTCATTGATGATATTTATGACAACTATGGTTCATTGGAAGATTTACAACACTTCACCAATGCCGTTGATAGGTTAGCAGTACTTCTTTTGATGTATTCTGTATATATTATCACAAAACAGTTTGATCATCATGCATGAATGCATGAACAACATTTATAATTTCAGGTGGATTGTGTTTACATGATTTAACCTTGTTTGCTTGAATTCAGGTGGGATCCCAGGGAAATTCAACATCTCCCAAAGTGCATGAAGTTAGGTTTTCAAGCCCTTTATGACACCACTAATCAAATGGCTAATGAAATTGAAAAGGAGAAGGGTTGGAAAGGAGTTTTACCTAATCTGACGAAAGTAGTACGTATAATTGTTTTATAACTGGAATATCATTAGTTATTAGATGTCTCAATTCAGGAGAAATTGACTAATTTCTGGCTTCTTTATTACTATTATTATTATTATTTAGTGGGCAGATTTTTGTAACTCATTATTTGTGGAAGCAAAGTGGTACAACAAGGGATATACACCGACGCTACAAGAGTACCTGAGTAATGCATGGATTTCATCATCAGGCACAGTGCTTGCTGTCCATTCATTTTTTTATATAACGAATGAGGCAACAGAGGAGATGGCTGACTTCTTGAACAAAAGTCAGAACCTTGTTTACAATTCATCTTTAATAATTCGTCTATGCAATGATTTAGGAACTTCAACGGTAATAGTTGACTACATTGAATTTCTTTGTTCAAGATGTTTTTAGTGAATTGTGGATTTGTTTTTGTTTGATGAGATGTGCATGTACCCTAACAGGCGGAGCTTGAGAGAGGGGATGTTGCTTCATCAATTTTGTGTCATATGCAAGAAGCGAATGTTTCGGAGGAGATGGCTCGGAACCATATTAAAGCCATGATAAGTGATACTTGGACAAAAATAAACGGACAATGCTTCAACCGATCACCATTGCTGCAATCATTTGTCAACATCACCACAAACTTTGCTCGTGTGGCACATAGCCTTTATCAATATGGAGATGGGATAGGAGTTCAAGACCTCAATACTAAGAAAACAATCTTGTCTTTACTAATTGAACCCGTATCAATATGATCAAGTTTGAGTTTTGTGTATATCACGTCCACATATTATTATTGGACGTACAATTTATGTTGCGTGACTATTTTATTGAAGTTCGTGTCTTTATTTATTTAGATTCGTATGATTAATGTAATTTTCTTCTCATAAATTAGACTAAGATTTCTGTAAATACATAAATACATATATATATATATATATATATTAGATTGAGATTGAGATTGAAGTCATCAAGCAATCTAAATAAGAGTTAGCATATTCCAAATTCTTTCTATATTGCATATGTTCTTTGGATGTTTAAAGATGTAAGAATAATCAATTGTTTATCCTGTGGATCAAGCAAATTCTAAAATAAGAAGTATAAGCAAATACTAAAATAAGTAGGTTCTCTATATTCTCATTCGGTTTATACAACACAATTTTTTTCTCATCATTCATCTTCTAATTATGTTATAGATTATACTAGAGCAAATTATAATTTAGTTATTCAGATGAATCTTAATTCAAGTGAAGCAACATTTTCAGTTTTGTTGTAATTTACCCTTTACCATTAGTAAGATTCCATTAAATTTGATAGTGAATAGTGTCAAAGTAGCAAAAAAATGAAAATGCCCTTAGTAATTGTATTGACTCAATTGACTGAATAAAAAAATAATAATGATAAAATAAAAAGTTTTTATTTAATAGAAAATTTTAAAAAATAATATTCAGATCTTCATCATTCATCTGAAGATGGAGATTTCTTTGAGAAAAAATGAAAAATTAAATTAAAAAAAAAAAAAAAAACCTTCATCCCTATCAGACTCTTGTTTCTTTTCCTCTCCTCTCTCTACTGCTCTCACCTCATCTCCACTCCACTCTCCACCACCAACCTTCATCCCTATCAGATCTCTCATCTCCTTTTTCCACCGCTTTCATCTCCTCTCCCCTCAACTCTTTATCGCTGCTCTTATCTTCTCCTCTCCTCTCTTTTCTTCTCATTGCTTCTTTCTTCTTCTTCATCATCTAGGTTCTAATTGATGAATCTAACTAAACTTTCATCTGTGTTCATCGATGATTTTGAGGTTGATTTATCTTTTTTTTTTTTTTTTCAATTCAGTTTATTATTTTGATTTCAGTGATGATGTTGGGTTTGATGATCTTATGGGAGATTGATTATTATGGGTTTGATTAATGATGCTTGGTTTTGGATTGATTATGTTGGGAGGTTGATTGATGATGGTATGAGGTTTAGGGCCATTTTTCAGTTTCCAAGCGTGGATTAACGATGTTAGGAGGTTGATTGATGTTGGTTGATGATGTTTGAGGCCATTTTTTTGGGTTTCTAGGTGTGGATTGATGATGGTTGATGATGTTTAAGGCCATTGTTTGGGTTTCTACATTCCTAAAAACCATCAAGGTTTCCAGGCGTTAGAAATCTAGTTTGGAAACCAGTGAGAATAAAGATGGAAGAGAGAGAAGGGGGAGAAGAGAAAAAAAGAGGGAGAAGATTGATGATTGAATATTTACTTTTTATTTATTTATTTTTTAAATTGATCTCCACCTTCCATCTTAAGATGAACAATGGAGATGTGACTAAAAAAATTATTTAATTTATTTAAAAGTTTTTAAAATTTATTTTTAAAAAAATAAAAATAAAGCTAAAATATAATTTTACCTCTCAATGAATTAACTCTAATAGAGATTCACTAACGACAGAAAAGTAACTTGCAATAAAACTGAAGAAAGATTGTTTCACTTGAATTAGAGTTTCAACTGGGTAGTTAAATTATAATTTGTTCAATCATAATTACTAATTGATTATTAGCGTCTAAATGAACATAATCTCGTGGTTTTCAAGTTTATATATATAATGCTTTTAAAATAATGACTCTGTTACTTTAAAAAATAAGGATAAATCGATCAAATTCATCAATTACATTTGAATTAAATAGAAAAGAAAATTTATTTTAGGAGAAAGAACGTAAGGAATGAATTGGAGGGAGTCCTCATTTTAAAAGCACTACATATATATAGTAATTTTACTATTAGTGTTTCTTAACTTTAAAAAGTTATAACGAACCTAATTAAATTTATCAGTTGTATTCTCTTTCCTATTTAATTCAAATGTAATAGATAAATTTAATTAATTCATCTTAACTTTTTAAAGTTGAGAAAAATTGACCATAAAGTTATACATACATACATACACATATATGTATATATATATATATGGCATAAACAAAACGAAACAAAAATTTGTAAAACACAAAAATGAAGGGCTCTAGTCCAATATGAACAGTCAAACTATTTTGGATGGGAACATAAATTTGAAACACCTCGAGCGAAAGGTGGTTGTTCTTGAAACAATGACTCATTAATGGTGTCCTTGGTTCCAACAATTTTGTGTCACCATTAACAAATATGTCTGCATTTCTATCGAAGAAATATGTGGTTTCCATGTCAAGGATGTTGGTCCATTGCAAAAATCTTGCTCTTGAAGCTCATACCCCACAAGCAATTAAATGCCCACATTTTTCAATGGAACATGTCTCACTTTTTGATTGTTTCATTGCTTTGACTACCTTACACACTGTTAATCATTTGATTAATGTTGTTGCCCCAAATCCCAAATCTCAAGATTGTGTCTTTTAGAGAGTTGATGATTACTTACAACCACAACCCACGAGGAAGAAATTGGTGCCAAATTTGAAAATTAATTTGTGCACTATTTAGGTTCCATTAGTGTCATTGTGCTTCAGTTTTGGGAGGTTTGTCAACTGCTTGGTTATATATATATGTGTGTGTATAAATATATATTAATTTTTTATTTTATGTTTTAAAAGAATAATAATTGTAGATTGATACCAAAAATTTAAAAATTTATTATTCAAAAAAAAGTTTCAAAATTTAAATATGAATATAAGCCCCAAAATCAAAAATTTCAAACCAAAAAATTTAATAGTTAAAATTTTCATCCCGTACGTTCACCTGAAATAAAATTCTTACACCTCTGATAACTAGTAAAAATCTATTATCCTAATAAAAAGGAGTCTACATACTTGTAAATACACAGTAATATAACTTTAAAAATCCTATTTAACAATTTTACTCGATGATAAAACTGTTAGTAACATTTAATAAATATATTGTGGTTTGTTAACATTATTCCTCATCAATTTAACTAAAATCCAATATGGTTCAAACACAACAAAAAATTTAAAAAAAAAAAATGAATGAAAATGTTGCCTCTTTATTAACAATGAAACAAAAGCTTCTCAATAGCAAATTCGTCTAGCTATAGTCCAATGTCAGCGGTAAAATTTTTTGGATGGGAATCCAAATTTAAAACACCTCGAGCGAAAGGTTGTTGCTCTTGAAACAATGACTCATTAATGGTCCCTGGTTCCAACAATTTGATGTCACTATTAACAAAGGTGTGTGCATTTGTATCAAAGAAATATCTAGTTTCCACGCCAAGGATGTTGGTCCATTGCCAAAAACTTGCTCTTGAAGCTCATCACAGAACCTCCCTGCGTGGCAATTAAATGCCCACATTTTTCAATGGAACATGTCTCACTTTTCAAGTGTATTATAGTTTTGACTACCATATACATTAATCATTTGAGCATACCCAAAATCCCAAATCTCAAGAATGGGTTTCAGATGTTAGATATGATTAGGTTATTATTATTTTAGATTAAACCTAATGTAAATCATGTATACCGAGAAAAATTTAATTAATGATGTCTTATATTGTATATGTGTAACTGTGTAAGTAAATGCTTTTAATTTGAATATGTTATATTATTATTTTTATATAAATTAAATATAAACTAAGTTCATCTTATATCTTTAAGTGAATACATTTCTATATTGAAAATACGTTTATTATTATAAGAGATTTTACTCTTCAGTCTAGCTTTTACATATTATAAGACTTTAAAATCTGTGGAATATCATTAAATATTCAAAAGATTTCACTACTATATTATTTTAAAAATGTGTTCTAAGAATTAACTCTATATATGAAGTGCTTAATAGTCTCAAATAAAAGTAAAAATTTCTCTCTAATTCTTAACGTTTAAAGTTAATTAGTAGTCAAATATTTCTAAATAAAGTTAATCCGTAGTTAAATATTAATTTGGGGTATCAAGCATCGTTTGAGGAGTACTATAATCTCATTTTAGTCTTTAACCTTATTCTTGTTTATTAAAATATTCATATTTTCAAAGAACAAAAAAAAAAAAAAGACAATATTTTCTTCAAAAGTAAAAATTAAAAAAAAAAAAAAAAAAGGACTAGTATTAGAAACAACAAAAAATAGAAAATTAAACTAAACTCGCATGCTATAATATTGAATTGGTGTGGCATTGTTACCAAACACCACTATATATCAATGTGGGGTCATTTTGTTTTTTTTTTGTGATGAGTGTTTGACAAATGACAACATGAACGCCAACACATAAACAAATGGTATGGGCATGCATGGTGTGTAGAGCACTTTAGAAATAGAAACGCATTGGTCACTGAAACTCCATTAACGACTGTGGCTCTAAATTCTAACATATGTGTTTGGTTTGGTGTTGTTGTGAGCCCCGCAATGCATGCGCGTGCTCTAAGCCGCGTCGCTCGCTGAATCAGTCGGCGGTGGCCGCGACCACCCTCCATGGCCCGTACGAATATTCTTTAGAAACATCCAACTATTTTCTTATAATTTGTTCTCGGTCTCCTAGAGGGACTTTGATGCCAACAATGTCTCGATTTCGTTCTCTTTAGTTGACAAAAACACACACATATATACATGGTCATGTATTACATTAAGTTATCAATATGACCACCAAAAAATGTTATTGTGTGATTTAATTTGGACATGTCTTATTAAAAATAAATAAATTAATTAATTAAATAAAAACTCTTTCTATTTAGTCAGTTGGGTACTGATATTCATTCTAGGAATAGTCTTGCAATGTTTGGATGTTAAGTTGTAATTATTATTATTTTTTAATTAACATTTTTTTTTCTGAAAAAAAAAAAAAAAGGTTTTCTTCAAAGGATTTTGTTTATTTTCAACTAAACACTCTAATAGAGTAGTTATATATTTTATAATAGCGTTTTTGATAATATTAAATCACTGCCGATGATAATATCTCCTAAACATTTTGCTTCCTGATGTAATATTATCCAGGTTTGAATTTAAGTTGTAATTAGAAATCTTTTTATAAGTAATTTGATTTTGAAAAGGTTTCTTCTTTCTACTAAACACTGTATAATAATATAATAGCATTTTCAATAATATTAAATCACTAAATATCCACTCAAATATCAAGTGGTTAATATAATTCTCCTTTATAATCGTAAAAGATTTCGAATTTTAATGCTCAAATATTAATTTTCTCTTCTTATTGTGAAAATTGATATCTTCCAATGTAAAAAAGAGTAGATTTTAGATTATATTTAAATTGTTCAATCTCCCCATCTTCAAGAAAATTTTTAAATGTTGGTGTCAGACTACATTATTAATTGAAAAGAAAGAGAAAAATATTAAATCACTTATAAGGACATTGTTAATATCACCAAAACCTTTTGGTTGCTGATGTAATATGATTTTATTATTATTATTATTATTATTATTATTTTGCTTTGTGACATCTCTTTGTCATTATTTGAAAGCTTTGATCAATTAGCACAAATCAAAAAACAAGTGAATTTGTAGAAGGGAATCATCTTACCATGCATAAAAGGAGAAAAAAAAAAAAGCAGCATTCTAATACATTTTAC